>JARHVA010009480.1:0-12500 GCA_037957365.1 Torreya grandis | reverse complement strand
CAAGATTAAAACTATTCCTCTTTTATGACCTTCATAAGACTTGAAAATCATTTATTTTATGATTGAAAACTTCAAAGTTAAATTTATATAACCTCCATATCCTAAAACATTAAATTATCCTCCATTTTTGTACTTATTTTATGGTATAAAATCAACATCAAAGCATATAATTTTATATTTTTCATACGAAACACTTTTTTGTATGGCTTGTAAACCCTAGATTATAAATTTTGCATCTTTAAGGACTAGGGAAACATTTTAATATAGTAGTTTGATATTTTATGCATTTAAATTAATTTCAAACCCCTATTTCAATGATTTGTATGGATTTTTATGCACTTTTCCATCCTCTTCATGTATTTTTATAGTCCACCGGTGTAGTAAATGAAATTCCACTTGAAAATATTATTATATGATCTTTTATGTACTTATTGAAAAGTTCAAATCTTCTCCCAACCTAATTTTTAAAACTAGATGTGATATCCATCCATTTAATATAGAATTTTCCATAATTTTGAAGTTGGAACATTGTTTTTAAAGTAGTAGTGAGACATAATATAGAAGTCTCAATGTTTCTCATTTCTTTAATTTTTAAAAATATTTGGTCTAAGAGGGGTCCATGATCATGAAAAAATAGTTTTGATTAAAATTTATTTCATGTATGAATAACTTAATAAATATATACGTGAAATTAATATATTTTATTTTCCAGATAATAAATTAATACTAAAAATAGCATATCTTCATTTAAGATTTTAATAAGGCTTGTAGTGGAGATGGTCAAGATTATTTTGTAAGTCACTTGATAAATAGAGATCAAGAGTTCAAAATATTTAAATGATACTTTTTTATCACATTTATTTTTTGTTACAATTATCATTTATACCTTGTATTTTGCCAATTTTTTGACTAGTTACTATTTTTTATGAAGGTGGTCATGTGACTAGTCAGTATCTAGGTTTCTAAATGTACCAAACATATTAGACTAGTTAATTTTATGAACTGAAGCCTAATTATATGATTTTTTAAGAAAATATATTGATAATAATGAAACAACCCCAATTTTTTTGAAGTTACATAATAGAGTACACAATGGATGCATAATAGGTGCAAACCTCACTTGTTGAAGCAAGTGATACACACTTAGCATACCAGTGTATGCATTATCAAATAGGTTAATCTTAACCTTTTGATTCATTAATGATCATAAAAAGGCATGAAATGGAAACCAAGAGTATATTTTCCCTAATGGAAATCAATTTTAATATCCAACATTCAAAACACAAATGGTAACCCACTATTAGAAGAGTGCATATAGGTTAAGCTAAGGCTCATGAACATACAATAAGAATAACATGTCTCATATAATGACTTTAATCAATTCATAATCATGCTTTCCACTATACAAGTACATGGATGAAGTTACCATCATACCTTACTGCATCCTCCAATAGGTAATGATATAGTGGTGGCCAATCTTTCAATTTTTATAATCAATTATAAATTGCAAAATAACCAATATAATAGACTAACAATGATGGGAAGAGGAATTAATATACCTCAAAAAAACATGAAAACCCACACACACGTATGTATATGTATAAAATCCCTAACATAGATTATCTTATCAACAATGTTTAAGGTAGAAAAGGCATACTATCCTAATGTATTTACACACTCACATTATAAATTTAGCCAATCCTATAATCAAGAATTTATTTTGCACGATTAAATTTTTATAATATTAATCTATTATTTTCCTTAAGGAATTATTTAATGAATCAACTCTCTTCATATAATAGATTATTAAGTTATGTTAACATAAAGGAGTAAGATGTTTCACTGATGCCCAATATAACTTGTTCAAGCATGCAATAGTTTCAAGTGAACCAATTTAGGGAAACATACAAACATCAAGATTTACATACCTACTAATAAAAAGTCATACTCAACAGGAAAATCCAACTGACATGAGAATAAGTTTATATTCAAATATAGCACATGAAGATGATATCCACAACCACATTTTAAAGCACTTTATTAATATAAGCTAATAAGCAAGGAAAAGTGTCAAATAAAATGTCATTTACTTCACATTATAGGTGGTTTAATGTTACACTATTTAATCCAAGAATTGGCAATATGTTCCAAAGTCACAATGTATAAACTATCATAGTATCACATACGAGTTGGAAAACCCAAGGAGTCTCTACACTCCACATACAATTTGAAAACCAACTACAATTAGCTCTATATTCTTATGTTAGATCAAGATAAACTATAATGAGTACAAGAGGAAATGAGCATAATCATATGTATAAAAAAATAATAATTAGATATCTCTCTTTATCTACCATTTAATTTAAGATTCCAACTTACTAGTGATCCTGGCCAATGTACTCAAGCATATTAAGACACCCATTTACCCAAAAAAACATAGAATCCATTACCTAAAAATATCTATATCATCATCTTCATGGTGGTTCAAAATAAGGAAATATGTATGGAGTTTGATAAGATGGCATTATAAAATTAATGCCATACAAAAACATGCACAACATCATATACCATAAGTTCCATAGTGTAAATAACAAGGCAATTTATTGATATAGCATTAGAATTGGAAATACACTAACATAGCATTAGCAATTGGTAAATAATCATCAATCCAAATCTAAAACTCAATTATGCTCAAACATAACATAAATCTTTACTTAAAAAAACCACTAACCAGATTTACCATGGCAGTTTATATCATATGATCATATTAAAGTTCAATAAGATAGTACAATAAAACACTTTTATACTAGTGTGTGAAACCAATTATAGTTATAACTATAGGAAATATTAGCAGATCCAATGGGTTTCAACTTAGTGGAATTATTTTTAAATATAGGCCTTGATATTTATGAACAATCGCTAAGAAGTTAAGGTGCTTCTTATGGCTTATTCATCCATGAGGGGTCCATTTTTGTTCCTATTGTTGTAGCTCAGAAAGGAGTGAGAAACAATGGTTTGGGAAGTGTGTATGGGGTCTAATTTATGTCCTTCCCATGCTATTTTAGTTATATAAATCCATTACATTTTTTCACACCAAGAAGAAACCAGTTTCTACTTTGTTTGCCTAGTTGTAGTCAAAATGGAGGTTACAACACATTTCATGGTGTCCCAAGGTCTGAGGTCTTTTTGATAATCCATCTACCTCACTATGAAATATTAAACCTCTTCTAAAATTCCTTCCCAAAGTTAAGGTTTGAATAAATAATCAAGGTGGCATAATGGGCAAGTCTCATTCCAAGTAGAGTTGACTGCAACTTTTGGGTTCTCAATCCCAAAATGGTATAAATAGAGGACTAGGTGATTTTTTGAGGTGTTGTATGTCATTTCATGAGAAGTATCCAACCTCCTTATTTATTTCACATTTTATCCCTATCCACAAGCTACCAACATGCCAAATTTGAAGGCAAGAGGATAAGTAGAGGATTAATTTCAACACCTCCAAAGTTGTTAAAAAATCACTGATTTTGCTCAGTGATATCTATCGAAAGGGATGACAGAAGTTGTTTTGAATTCCACATTGATGGTTGTGGGGTATGAAATAAACTCCAAGCTTCTCCAACTAGTCCAAACAACATTCATGATCCAAAATCCTAAGTCAAAGTTATGTTGACATATTGACACCTCATATGCAAAGGTTCTATCTGTACAGGCCTAAAAAACATCCACCTATAACAAGGTCACTAGTAGTAAGGTGGAGTTTGAGAGTTGATGTGCTTTTAGGGTTTAAAAAGTGAATTCATAATGAAATGGTTGAAGGGGAAATATTAATGGTCTTATTGAATACCTAAAAATAGCTTCAACTACCTCTAAACACCCCTCAAATGTACTCAACTCATTCGAAAGATGATTGTCTTAGTCAGTCAATAGTAATAGTCAAATTGGCATGCATGAGCTATATATGAGCTTGGGGTTAAGCTTTTGAATCCTCCAAGGTAAAGTTGTATTTTTGAAGTGGTATCATCACCTAGACAACATGAAAGAGAGGCTCACAAACTATAAAACATGCTCAAAGGACTGAAATAGGGGTTAGTATATGACTGTCTCAGTCAAGACAGCAAACATAATCACTTTGAGACTAAAGCACAAGTTGGACTAATGTGAAAGACTTATAGGTGGAAACAAATCATGAAATTAGTGTGTATAACTAAGGGTCATATAGAGGAAGATCATAAAAATCAAACCAAGCTTAGTTATTAAACTTATAGCCTCCATAAAAGCTAATAAACTCAGAGTTGGGTTTTCAATCAGCTAGTAGGTAATCCTTGGGATTAATAAGCTAATAATTGGTTTAGTTTATCATCATGACCCTTTATACCATGTATAATAATTATTTTATTGGTTCCTAAAATGGAAGTGTCCCATGTTCTATCTTAGATAGGGGCCACTTTTCCCTTGTACAGTCATGGCCAAATAGAAGACAAGGGTCAAAATCATTCACTTGAGGTGAAGGAATGTTACTAAATATTTTTGGTAAGTTGAATCATGCCTAAAACCATCATATAAACTTGATTATATAGTTAGAATCCATGCCAAACATCTTAGGTTGTTAAGGGTGCATGTATGGCAAGTGTGTAAACAGTTGGGATAGTGAGCAAACAGGGGTCACCTATCATTTTTTTGGTCATATTAAGCCATTTTGATGATTAAAAAAGGTTTATATTATTTTTATACATATATTTTGGTTTTTAGGTTTTCTCTTCAAGTGTTCATTTTGAGCCCAAACTGTCAACAAACCTCATAGAATGCATAGGTGGAACTCAAATGTTAGATTGAAGAGCTCATAAATTCCATGAAAATTTTAATGGGTCCCTAAGATAATTTTAGGTTTTATTTAGGTTCCTTAAGAATATTTAAATGTGATTTTTATGGATATCCAATGTGGGAATTGCATGAATGAACCAAAAATGGTTAAGATGTTTCAAACCCTCCAAATGACTATTTTGGAACCTGATTGGAGGACAAGGAAATTTATTCACCAAAATGGATGTTTCAAGCTATAAAACCACAATTTAATCCTTTATAACTCTCCTGGTGATCATCTCATGCCATTGGTCTTCACTTGTAGGTATAGGGTTGTATAGAATAGGCTAAATAAGGGCATTTAATGATAGAATAGGGGCCTTTACAGATGGTCAAAGGTTAAAATTGAACATGGAGGATGATGAGTGGGTATAAAAATTTAATCAGGTTCTATTTCTCTTATTTTTTATAGGTAAAATCTCAAAACATACATTTTTGGCCTTCTATGCTAAAGAGGCCTAATGATGCCTACTTTGGGAGGCTAATGGACTAAAAAGCATACTTTCCTTAACATTTAGACCTAGAAACTTGGAAAAACTATTAAATATGGAAATGGGTCCTCAAAATTGTTTTCACTTAGTCCTAGAGGTCTGTACATTTTCCTATGTAGGTGGATTTATGCCAAAATAGGGTTACGAGGAGATAAGGCCTAGTGAAGGCTTTGTGGTAAAATTGGGGAATTAGAGAGAGTTTGATGGCTCCAATTGGAATTTTTATAGTTTAAAATGATGATATTAGGACTTTCATGAAGATTCTTGGCATAAATAAAGCTAAATCCCAATTTTAGCTATTTTGGCCAAATTGGGCTTGGTGAGGTGAAGAGGCTTAGTGACACCTATGAGGGTAAATAATGTTTTTAGATGGTTTGATAGTCTAAGATGATTGAATATGATCCAAAAGTGTCATTTTGATCCATACATATCTTCACAAGATGTCTCATGACCCAATTCTTGCATTTCACCACTTGTCAAGAAAGAGTTTCAAAGTTCAAAGATGTTTGTGAAGGGTTTCTACACCACATGGAGGGAAGATGCTCAATTTGGAATGTTTTCAGGTCTAGATAAGTTTCATGACTCTTCATATACCTCATCCACATGCATTTTAATATCTCTTAGTATGGTGACACATGTCTTTGTACCCCTTCAACTTCCCTCTCTCTCTCTCTTCTTCCAAATGCTATAAATGCAAACCATTTTGGATTTGAAAAGGATTCCAACCTTTGGTATGGTGAAGCCCTACCAAAATTGTACCTTGATTTTTTACTTATATTAATTAAAAACAATCTGGTTTTACTCAAAGTCTAGTTGCATCTATGTGTTGAAGTGATCTTTTTGAATGTCAAGTATAGATTTAGTTCATCTTGCTTTCATACAATCCTTGAATGTGTTGTTGAAAATGGATTCTCTTAAAAAGTATCATGAAGTGTATGCTATTACTGTATCCTCTTGAAGTGTGCACCTTAATTTTTTGAAGTGACTCTCTATTCCTTCATGAGAAATACTAAAGCTAAGAGCTCCATCAATGGTGTTGAGTCTAGTTTGACTACCTTAATCCATTAGCCAAATTGCAAGGGTATATGGAACCAAATCCTTGGTGTATCACCTCTTATATTAGGTTTTTTTTATGCATCTCTCTCTCCCTTTTCACCCATTATAGGTATTTTTATTAGCATAGTCACATCAAGACATATCTAAAGATCTAGCCCTCATAATACTAGAGGTATACCTCCACCATAGGTGCCCCACACACCTAGAGGTGTTCCCATGTTGCCCAAATCTTGAAGAGGCATAAACATCCTCTTCTAGGGTGCAATATTTGGAGAGAACACTTTTGGCACACCTGTTGAGACTCTTGTTCCAAAAGTTGGAGGATTTTTGGTGTTATCTTTCAATACATCAGCCTCAGGAGGCATTTTTTCCAAGCACTAATGGCAACTCTGAGGATGAATCAGATAGTTTAGCAGCCAATATTCCAATTCAAAATTTTTCATATATCTTATGTCTTGGTTTCCAAATGAAAATTTAAAGTTTGGTCTTGATGTTGATTTTTTCCCTCTACAAGTGGGTGAGACATTACAAGCTTTTCCTCTTCCCCTTAAAAGTGAGTAAGTACTTGGCCAACTTGATTTTGATCCTTATCAAGTTAAATATGATCTTTATCAATTCCAATATGACCTTATATATCCTTGTCATGATTTGTATCAGCCCTATCAATGTCTTGTTCTTAGTCATCTTAGTCCTTTCTCCAATCTACTCATTTCCACCTTCAAATAAACTCTTTTAGGATATGAGGAGTATATTCTAGATCTTGATACTCAAAGGGGATGTGGTCAAATTATTCCCAATAATTATATCCACCAAGTGAGAAATGCAATGGATTTAGTCAAGAGGGAGTGGGAACCTATTGAGAGAGTCAATTGGAAAAGGCTCACAAGTGAGATGCTAGATGTGAGTGGCCTAGTGTCTTCATTAGAAGATAAATTGGGAACTAATGAAAGGCAACCTTTCCAAACCCATCAACATTTTTATCCACCTCCAAAAGTGTCATATAAAACATAAATGACCCCTACTCATGAGCCAAACCAAGTCTATCAAAGCCTCCCTTATTCAAATTAGTTGGAGGAGAAAGTTGGAATAAGAAACCTTGTGTTTGAGACCCATCTTGATAAGTAGATTGAACTTGAAAATATGCATTTTAAATATTCCATGTTATAAGTAAAAGAAGTGGATATCAATCCTTCATTTCTCTCTTAAATTTCTTCTCCATCACCTAAAAAGGAGAGTTCTAGTGCAAAAGTCTCAAGTTGGAGTCAAATTGTGGAATCATGGGGAGAGAAGGAGGAACCAAATCTAGATAAAGGAGATGAAATTGTAGATAAGGTTGAGGATGAAGTTGATCCTATTCAAACATTTTTTTCTCCACATCAAGAGAATATTTCTAGTTCCAAGACCTCAAGTTGGAATAAAGTGGTAGAATCATGGGGGAAGGAAGACAAAAACATTATCAAAGAAGTACAAGTTGAAGATTAAATTAAACCTTTGCAATACCCTCCCACCCTTCCTTAAGAAACCTCATCTATTCCATGGAAAAATTCTCATACCCATCCTCATCATGATGATACATATAATCTCCAAGAGATTTTATCCAAGCAGATTGAAGAACTAGAGTCAAGGATGAGGTTGCTTAGTCAAGGTATGATAGAAGGTTTAGACCCAATAGAAAATCCTATGTTTAGACACACCCTATCTATACCTATTCAAGAGAGTTTTCAAGATATATATGATGTGGATGAAGTGTTGTAAAAGTGGAAGAAATAGAATCATTTGGTTTTAGTCTAAGGTTTACCTCCTCTTCTTCGTGAGCTTCTCAAAGAACATCCCACTCCTCATTCCTAATCCGATTTTGAGCTCTGTTTCCCACCTTCACAAACAAATTCCTCTAGCTCACATCCTATCAAACTTTGTCTTGATGGGCCTATAGAAGAAGATCCTAAATAGAATCACTTGATAGGGGTAAATGAGCAAGAGCAAGTTCATCCCATAGCTTATCAAGATGACTTCATAGCTAATTATGAGGAATAAATTGTCATAGAATCTTTCCTTGATCAATTATAAGAAAACTCATCAACTCTTGTTTCCATGATTGAAGATATACATACCCATCAAGGAGGTAATCAAGACTTGGAAGAAGAAAACTCAACATGTGAGCATGATATTATGAATGAATGCTACAAGGTTGAAAAAGTAGTGGTATTAGATGATCAAGGTAAGGAACACAAGGATGATTGGTAGTTGAAAATAGAGATATTTAAAGAGATTGAATAAATTTTCCAAGTTGGGAATCAAGTGCATAACAAGGTAAATGAGAATCCTTGTATTAAATAAAATGACCAAGCGTAAGAAGAGTTCATAAAAATCCTTGATGATCTAGGAGAGCTTGTAGTAAAAAAGAGTCCTAGTCTTGTTGAAAACATCATGGAGTGTAATAATAGATACCTTGTTGAAAGACCACTTGATGTTATATTTTAAGGACCATTTAAATAATTTGAGGTTGTTTAGACACAAGGAGATTTATTTTCCTTGATCAATTCACTTAGATCTACCTAGTTCTCATGGAGGGTTATCCAATGAAGTTGGAAAACATCATCAAATATTTGAAGGAAACAATGCTAATTTTTAAGATGATATATGCCTCATACATTAATTTATTCTATGATAAAATAATATTTTCAAGCTTCCCCTTTGATCCAAGAAGGAAAATTTTTCCAAGATTAGTGTGTGTTTAGAGTGTGTTCCATAAGTGCTCTTGAAGCATATGTTATTGTTTTCTTGTTGTGTGTGTATTTCCTTTTGTGCGTGGGTCAATCAAATTGTTATTGTTGAGTCAAGTCTATTCAAGGTCAGTTTTATTGTCCATATGTGTGACTCCATGCCCAATAGAAGTGTAAGGCAGCCGGTTTTAGGCATATCAAGCATGCCACCCCTAGAAATTGCCAAGAATGTTGACAAATTTGATTGGTAAAATTAAGTCAACACCATAGGTAAAAAAAACTTTATTTAGGGGTCAAATATGTCTTCATAAGGCATTTTATATGTTACTTAGTATCATTTTATGGGAAATATACCTTGACATGGTTTGTTTTAATCCTAAGGCCATTTTTGAGTCATCTAGGCAAATGGTATGATTTTCTTAACTTGTCCAAGTGTCATAAACTCTTCCAAGTTCCCAACATGTCATATTACCTATCATATATGTCAAAATTAACTGATCCTTGTAGGTGATAAACTAAAATTCAAGAAATGGTTAGAAAATGAAGAGTTTTGCATAATTATATGACATTTGTACAGATTATTATAGGTGTTGAAGGTCCAAGAACATTCATCAACATCCAAACCAATAATTTACAGCATCCAAAAGCTTAAATTGTTTTTAAAGTGCCAAAAAAACCACTCTACTACTCCATCGCTCCTTAGCAAGGTAAAAATAGTCATAAGTTTGCACTCACTATAGGTTGTATAAGTAGAATTAGAAGGAATGGATATGGGGGATGTTAGTAGGTATAGTTAGATTAAACTTATTTTAATTATTTATCAAATATAGGCCTTTATATTTATGAAAAATTTCTAAGAATTTAAGGTGCTTCTTATGGCGTATTCATTTATGAGGGGTCTCAGTTTGCTATTATTGCTACAGCTCAGAAAGGAGTGAGAAAGAATGGTTTGTCACATGTGTAGGGGGTATAATGGAGGTCCTTCCCATAATGGTTTCATCATATAAATCCTTTATATTTTATCACACCAAGAAGAAAAAAATTTATACTTTGTTTGCCTAATTGTATTCAAAATGGAGGTTACAACACATTTCATGGTGTTCCAGGGTCTCAGCACTTTTCTATAATCCATCTACCTCACTATGAAACATTAAAAGACTTTTGAAATGCCTTGCAAAAGTAAAGGTTTGAGGACATAATAAATGTGGCATAATGGGCAAGTTTCATTTCAAGTAGACTTGACTATAATTTTTGGGTTCTCATTCCCAAAATGGTATAAACAGAGGACTAGGTGATTTTTTGAGGTGTTGTATGTCATGTCATGAGAAATATCCATCCTCCCTATTTGTTCCACATTATATCCATATCCACAATCTACCAACATGCCAAAGTTGAAGGCAAGAGGAAAAGTAGAGGATTAATTTCAATGCCTCCAATTTTTTTAAGAAATCACTAATTTTGATCAATGATATCTATAGGAAGGGACAATAGAAGTTTTAAACTCCACATTGATGGTTATGGGCTATGCAAGAAAATCTAAGCTTCTCCAACTAGTCCAAGAAACATTCATGATCCAAAATTCTAAGTCAAGGTGGTGTTGATATTTTGGCACCTACTATGCAAAGGTCCTATCTGTATAAGCTTTCAAAACATCCACCTACAGGAAGGTCACTGGCAATAAGGTGGAGTTTAAGAGTTGATGTGATTTAAGGGTTTACAAAGTGAATTCATATTTAAATGGTTGAAGGGGAGATCTTAAGGGTCTTATTGAATACCTAAAATATATTCAAATACCTATAAACACCCCCTCAAATGCACTCAACTTAGTCAAAAGATGACTATCTTATTTAGTCAATAGGGATAGTCAACTCGACAGGCATGAGCTAGATATGAGCTAGGGGTTAAGATTTTGAAGCCTCCAAGGTAAATTTGGATTTTTGAAGTGGTATAATCACCTATATAACATGAATTATAGGATCATAAACTATAAAACATTCTCAAAGGATAGAAATAGGGGTTAGTATATGACTATCTCAATCAAGACAGTAAACACAATCACTTTGAGACTAAAGCACACATTGGGATAATGTGAAAGACTTAGAGGTGGAAAAACTCATGAAAATAGTGTGTATAACTAATGAGGATATATAGGAAGATCATAAACATCAAACCAATATTTGTTCCTAACCTTGTAACCTCCGTAAAAGAAAAAACATAGTACTTCCCTTCCAACCCTATAAGATTTGCATAGGAAACTTAGTCTTAGGTTTTTAATCAGCTAGTAGGTCATCCTTGGGATTAAAGAGATAATAATTGGTGAATTTAATTATAATTAACCTTGATACCATGTATAATAATTATTTTTTTGGTGCCCAAAAGGGAAGTGTACCCTATTCTATCTCAAACAGGGTCCACTTTTCCCTTGCACAATCATGGCCAAATGGAAGACAAGGTTCAAAATCATGCACATGAGGTGAAGGAATGTTGCTAAGGATTTTTTTTTAAGTTTAATCATTATTAAAAAATTATATAAACTTTATTTCATAGGTGTAATCCATGTCAAACGTCTTGGGCTGTTAAGGGTACAAGCATGGCAAGTGTGCAAATAATTGAGCTAATGAGCAAACAAGGGTCACCTATCATTTTTTTGATCATAATAATCCATTATGATGATAAAATAGATTTATATTATGTTTATACATTTTTTTTAACTTTTGGTTTGTAGGTTTTCTCTTCAAGTGTTCATTTTGAGCCCAAACTATCAATAGGCCTCACAAAATCCATAGGTGGAACTCGAATGTTAGATTGAAGAGTTCACAACTTCCATGAACATTTTCAAGGGGAAATGAGATAATTGGTGGTATTATTAAGGTTAATTAAGAATATTTTAATGTTATTTTCAAGGATATCCAATGTGTGAATTGCATGAATGAACCAAAAAGGGTTAAGATGCTTCAAACACTCCAAATGACTATTTTGGAACCTGATTAGAGGAAAAGGCAATTTTATGAACCCAAATGGATGTTTAAATCTGTAAAACCACCATTTAATCCTTTATAACCCTCTTAGTTATCATCTCATGCCACTAGTCTTTACTTGTAGGTATAAGGCTATATAGAATAGGCCAAATAAGGGCATTTAATGTTAGAACAAGGGTCTGTACAGATGGTCAGAGGTTAAAATTGAACATGGAGGATTATGATGGGGTATAAAAAGTTAATCAGGTAAAATTTATCCTATTTTTTATAGGTAAAATCCCAAGACATGCATTTTTGGCCTTCTAGGCTAAAGAGGCCTAATTAGGCCTAATTGGGGAGGCTAATGGACTAAAAAGCATGATTTTATTATGAATTGGAATTTTCAACTTGGA
>JARHVA010009479.1:0-309760 GCA_037957365.1 Torreya grandis | reverse complement strand
CATCAGATAAGCTGAGTGGTGCTCAGATTAGGGAGTGGGTGCTTCTTTGGAGTTAAAGATCTTAAAACTAGGGGATTGGTGGTCTCCTTAGGTTTGTTTCCCGTAAACATTGTAACCAGTTTGGTTCCTTATTATGGGGCTAGATTAGTATGGTAGTTTCTATCAACTATTCTCATGGTGGTTTTTCCCATATTAGGTTTCCCATGGTATATCTTATGTTATGTGTTTTTCATGTGTGTGTGATTGCATAATAGTTTTAATCTATTATAAAAGGTTTTGGAAAAGTACTAAGTTTATTAATATATTGATTCACCCCCTCTCAATATCTAGTTTTATTCCAACACCAATTTTTTTGAAACCCTTGTGTTAAATTCTTGCATGACTTTTTCATGGGATGGAGCTCTCCTAATGGTAGTTAATTACTATACAAGTGATAAATGGTCACTTTATCCTCAAATAATTTACACAAGTCTTCCTCCTAATTGGTCCCATGTTTGAATAGAATCAGTAGCAAGGCCTCTATACCAATATAGGGACTTTTCTTTAAAAGAAGTAACTAATAACCTAATAGCTATATTTTCCTCAGTGACATTATGGATATTAAAAAAATTGGCTATGTCCATGAGGTACTCAGAAGGTGTTGTAGCTTGGTCACCAACATAATAAGGGACACGTGTAAAGGTTGCAACTAGGTAAGGTCCAGAGGAATTTGGCCATTAAAATCCACAAAATCTCTAGGTGTTTCTATGATTAAAAAAGGATTTAGTAAAGGTCCTCTTGTAGGGGTAGGTCTTGAAAATGACTTAGGAGCATAGGTTCCTTAATATGAATGTGTATTTTTCAAACCTTAATATTTTTGTTGAATTTAAAGGTGGTTCAACAAATTCAAGTGGAATACCTCTTAAAAACTGACCTTATTATCACCTTTGACTTAAGAGATAGATATCACTCTATACTAGAGTGTTGATTATTCCTTTTGGAGTTACCAAATGTTGTTTTTGGGTAGCTTAACTACTACAAATTTGATCAAATCAGCATCAACCTGATCAATCTTCATTTTAGATGGTGGTCCCATCAAGAATGCTAGAAACTATTGTTGGCTTAATTTACACCCTTAGGGATAGTTCTTTATGTTCCTTATAATTGAAATACATAATGGGAACAACCCTAAGTTGTGGTCACCTATGGTGGGTTTGAACCTCTAGAGAAGGTCAGTTCCTCTTTATTTTTCACCTAAAACTAATGCTAAACTAATACTTAATAGGGGAAAAATGGTTAGAAAGAGGATAAGGGCTCCTAAAAATGCTAAAAGGATGATGCACCAAAGTTAAATGGACACTCATAGAGGCTTGAATACACACTAGATCAACAAAAGACAATTATGCTTACTCGATCTCACAATCTCACTATTTGCTTAAATGTTTAATGGAAGAGGTTTCAAGTATAAAACTAATCTAGACCTACAAGTTAGCTTCAAAACACCTTCAAAATAGGGTAAGTAGAAGTACATTAAACTAGGAATAATATCCTTCACAAATTCACCATACACAAGCATATTAAGCATTGATCAAAGATAAGAGATAGGAAAAAAAATTGATCTTATTACTTCAAAAGGTAGTTCTTATAATATTTTGATAGGGCTTAACCATATCAAACAAGCCACACTTTTTCAAAGTCTCAATGAGTATCCTTGTCCCAAAAAAGAATGATAAATTCTAAGAACTGAGAACCCCTTCATGGGAATGAGACTAGGATATATAGGAGAAGAGAGAGAGAGAGAGAGAGAGAGAGAGAGAGAGAGAGAGAAGAGAGAGAGAGAGAGAGAGAGAGAGAGAGAGGAGAGAGAGAGAGAGAGAGAGAGAGAGAGAGAGAGAGAGAGAGAGAGAGAGAGAGAGAGAGAGAGAGAGAATGTGGGAGAATTCCATCATAAAGGGAACACACCATCCTAGTTCATTAATTAAACTTGAGCTACCACCTTTTTACTCCTTATCCAATAAAAGCCATGTCACCTTTTTTAATTAATTAGGACACTATTTGTGGCTCATTGAGTGAGAAAGTCCTCAAAGGATTCAAAGATGTAATAAATGTCCCTAGCTATGGTTCCCAACACTAGACATTTTATTTTATCCTTTATGCCTTCTCTCACTTGAGGACAAAACTTCAAGCTCCTAGTTCTGATAGAAACATGGCTTTATGCATTTTAGGTAACTGTTTGTCAAAACTATGGCCATGCTAAAAGATGAGGGACCTTTTGCATTAATCACATATCTACTCTATTTCCATGTTTGGGATCATAGGTCTATCTTATAGATAGAAAACCAATCTAAGACTATTGATTTTCCTATAGCTACCATATTAATGCAAACCTATAGACTACATAGCACTTTTTTATATCATAATAGGTCAAAATAGACCCATTTCTATCTCTTTAAAAGCCAAGATTTTATTTGTATACATAGGTCCTCCTTTAAGAATAGAAAACATAGTCATAGACAAACCCTAAAAAACTATAAAATGTCAAACTAGAGGTCTATATTAATTTCTAAGGGTTATCCCTTTATGTTATTTATACTTAACTACATAGATGTGGCCTTTTAATGGTGCTTAAATGAGCTTTAATGGTGATAAAACAAACCTACAAGACCTACTTTCCTTGGTCAAAAATGGTTCCTCAACTTCCATCAAAAGTCTTGGGCTTACCTTTTTTCTAATTGGCTATTGATATCTGACTCAACTTATTGACATATTGACCTTTGCTTTGCACCATTGATTTAAATCTATATGATTAGGTGAGAGCCATTGATCCTACCCTTGACTTTTCAACTTTATCTGAGCTAGTTCTACTTGGTAGTCCTCCATTTGCACTTAAGATCCTATTATTAGTGTGTAGCCTCATGTATTTATGATATGTAGTGGCCTCTCAAGATCCTTGTGTTTCTATGCTATTTTCACTTTCTACATTCAAAGAGAGAAATAAGAAACTAAGAAGAATGGTCTAAGGCTTGTATGTACCTGGATGAAGATTGCGCATCGTTTATCCAGACGTCGTGAGAACTCCTCTTTGGTTGTGGAGGATGACACCTGCAAGAGAGAGAGGCTAAGACAAAGAAGGCATTAGATGAGGAGATGGTGGGTTGCCAAGCAAAAGCTTGATCCCAAAAGTAAAAGCTTGAGGGATGTTAACCCAGTGATTGATAAAAATAATGTCTGATAAAAAGCAGAATGATAAAAGACTAAAATGATTAAAGACTGAAAAGGAAATGGAAGCAAATGCTTACCTGAATGCTGCTATCGGCCTGGTCATAGTCATCGACGTCAGTGGTCCTACCGACGTCGGTTGTCAAGGTCTACTGACGTTGGTTAGTCTGCCGATGTCGGTTGGGGTGATGGTCTCTGTGGCTAGTGTCGGTCAGAGCAGTAGTCTATGGTCGGGTCTGTGGTTTGTAGACAGGTCTGAAAAGGGGTCTGGATGGGTTTTCGTGTTATTTGGATGGTCTAAGAGGGTTTAGTTTTAGTTAATGGTCTGTGCAGAGGTTTGGGCAGAGTTGCAGGGACAATGGACAGAGTGTATGGTCAGACAGAAGATAGAGGTAATAGGGAGACAGAGAAATAAGGATTCGGGTCTGGTATAGTTAACATTCTAGTCTGGGGGGGATATTACTTGAAAGCAATAACTGAAAACATAGACAATATACATACCTGTGGCCTACAGAAGGAGTGCTGTTGATACTTGTCCCTGTTGTTGATGTAGCTTGTGTGGAGGACCTATTGCTGGTGTAGAAGCTTGTTATGTGAAGGAGAGTGAGAGGTTTGGTTTGAAGATTGGTAGATTGATTGGTAGAGTGGCAGATGGTTGAAGACTGAAGATTCAAGGATTCAAGAGTTGGATCAAGAGCAGGGGCGAAGGGAGGAAGAGCAGATCCGTGTTTCAGAGGTGGAATGTAGTCTTGAAGGCTGTCAACACCGGCATAACTGCTGACATCGACCGAATAATGACCAATGTTGGCGGCTACAGAATGGGGATAGAGGCTAATTTTAGCCTTCTACCCATTCTTACACGCCGTCGGGTCAAAGGGCCATGGGAAAATAGTCAAGAGGGTCTAAATAGGCATGGGAGAATGAGGAATAGGCCATAAATGGGTCATGGGGGGATGAAGGGAATCCAAAGAAGGGCATCCTAGGGTGGTGAGGTGGCATGGGGAGAGAGAGAGGGAAAGAGAGAGAGGGGAGAAATATTAATTTAAAATAGATAAGTATTTCAAATTAATAAGACATAAGATAGGTTAGGGATGGAAGTGGAAAGGGACCAAAGGGGACCAAGGGGGGGTCGACCTAGGGAGTAGACACGATTTCAGTGTCTACATTTGCCCCTTTTTGTCTTGTTGGTTGTTCTTGACGAACTACAAGACAAAAATAAGAGTTGATTGCCCCAGGTATGAGATGATGTTGATTTTGTCTTGTTGGTTGTTCAAGTGAACTGCAAGACAAAAATAAGAGGGTTGGTTGCCCCGATTATGGATGAGGTATTCCTCCTCAAAGCAGGAGTCGAGGGAAGGGAACCCAAAATTAGGTGCTAATTTGATAGAAAGTGGATGAGGATGGATATGGTTGAGGTTGAGGCAAATGCTACAATAGTTGTGATTGTGTGCATACCACTTCACGGGATGGTCAGGTCAAATTGTCACAGGTCGAGGGTCGAGGAGTGCCAAAATTGAAATAACCGGGCCCCAGCATTTGGTCATAACTGATCGGGTTATTCAATCTAAGTTAAAGCTCCAATGGTCATCGTGTTCCAAGTATCCTAGGCTCAAGAAGTGCTCTTGGAAACACAAAAATGTCACAAGTAGTGGGGATCAACTGGCTTGCGATCCTATACTTGTGAGGGTCAAAAATAGGCTGCACACAATTTTGCTAACCAGTCATGTGGTAGCATAGATGCAAAAACAACCAAGGTAATGTTTGTCTTGGAAGTGGTCAGGGTCAGAGGAGATAGTCATGATCTCCATGGGCATTGTTCGAGGTCAAGGTCATGGTCAAAGGATTGGTCAAAGGAAAGAATGGTTTGTCCATCAAGGAGACGAACAAATGAGGGTGGTCGAGCTAACCCTAAAAGACAGTCATGTCATCTGAGTGCTGCCTACATAGCCTAGGTCTTAGGGCCTCAGACCAATGTAGTTTAGATGAAGAGGCAAAGTGGTCGATGATTGGCTGATGATTGATTGTGGTCATGGTCAAGGTCGAGGTCAAAGGGCGGATAGTTTGTCCATTAGGTAGATGAACAAATGAGGGTGGTCGAGCTAACCTCAGAAGATGGTCATGTCACCTGAGTACTGCCTACATAGCCCCGGTCTTAGGGCCTCAGACCAATGTAGTTCAAACTAGGAGTTAAAGTGGTCAATGATTGGTTTTGGTCAAGTGTTGAAATGATGAGGAAAAAAAGATGTTACATCCTTTTCTAAATGGTGTATTCTGCAACATTGGTCGAGGGGTCTTTCATCCCTAGAAATTTTCCATATTCATGATGGATGTATGCTAAAAATGAATTGAGGTCTATTTATGCTTCAGCAAGTATTGGTTTATGCTTAACATAAATTGTGTTAGGTCGATAGTTTCCATGTGTATTGGTGTCCATAGAAACTATGTGAAATAGACTAGGTCATGTCGTTGGTCTGAAAATGTTTTGGTTGGTTTGGTTTGGGTTTGGATAGATAATGATTTGGTTGGATGCGTGACCAAGATGTGTCAGAAGTGAAAGGTGAATTGCCCTTTCATTGACAAGGACCAGAATAATGGCATAGGTAAGGGGTTGTTTAGAAACAAAATACCCGTTCATGCATTGCATCGTTGACCAGTGGTTGTGTTAGGGAAGAAATCAAATCACTTGATGTTAAGTGAGCTCGAAATCCCTTGAGTATGTAGGGGTGATAGGTTTGGTTATGTGAGATGGATGAAAGGGGGAACCATTTTTGGCAGGAACAACTTTTCCCCTTTTATAGGTGACCCTGAGAACGACTATAGACAAGTCCATGACTCTAAAGGTTGTCAGTCAATTTTTCATTTTTTATTTTTTTTGAAGGTAGACTGATCGATACGGGAAGCCTGCGATGGGATGTTGTCTTGCTTTGTGGTCATGTCGTGAAGCTGATCAATGCGGGAAGCTTAAGAGATAGTGATGTGTATGTAGCAAAATTTAGGAATAACCATCCTTCGAGGGAGTGGTCTATATTCTGCTTTATATGTTTTTGATATGACTTTGGCCTAGCTGTCCTTCAAGGGAGCAGTCTAGTAAATACATCAATGATGATGTAGCTGTCCTTTGAGGGAGCAGTCTACATTTATAGTTTTATGACCTTGGAATATGCATCCCATTTATATATTTTTTTGATTGATTTGTTGACTGGACTTTTGGTCATGGACTTGACTATAGAGGTTTAGAGGGTTTTCCTTTTATTAGGACGAAGCGTTCATGCTTGACAAAAAGGGTTAGGATTGAGGGTTGAAGGAGATATGAATGATGGTGACAGGGACTGCTCAAGGGATCGAGCTCAAGTTAAACATCAAGTGAATAATTACTTGACTAACATTAGACTGGTCAAAGATGCAAGACATAAAGGGGCTCAGGTTCTGATAAAGTCCTTACCCATGATTGTGTTATGATGCAAGGTCCGAGTCAATTGGGAGCAAACTTGCCCCATTTGCTTCATTCCAAATTAGTCACATGTTGATTGATGTTGAAGGAGTTGGTCAATGTTTGGTTGAGGTTTGGGGTTGATGCTGAAGAAGTTGGTTGATATGTGATCAAGGTTTGATTGAGGTCGGTTTGAACATTTGGTCGAAGATAGGTTGAATGTTTGGTTGAGGTCAGGTCAACGGTCTGGTTGAGGTCGAGTTGAATGTTTGGTCGAGGTCAGGTCGATGCTTGGTTGAGTCCTGGTTGAGGTTTAGGATTAAAAGAGTGATTGATATTTGGTCGAGACTGGGTTGAAAGGTTGGTCAAGGCTTGGATGAAAGTTGAATTCCCCCAGCAGCTAGGGAGAATGTCTGATAGATTGGTCAAGGTCAGCTGAGGCTTGGTGGTCAGATTGACTGTGTTGATGTCGAATAAGGGGGTTAAAGGTGGCAAAGGGACCATGGTCTGGCATGGAGATCCCGATTTAAGTGATGAGGTTTGAGAAGCATGGGTCGGTGTTGATGATTTGTCAAAGGGGTGGTTAAGAGGATCCTTGATGAGAAGGGTATCCTTTCTCTGTTGTTGACGAATGATAGATTTAAGAGTGCAACAATGCTCAGTGTCATGTCCTAGAGTGTGGTGATAATGACAGAATTTAGAGTTGTCAAACCAAGATGGTCTTGATTTGAGAGTTGATGGGTGGGGCGGTGTTGAAAGTTTGTTGACAATGTGGTCGAGAAGAAAGGTGTCTTTCTCCAAGCATTGGCAAATGACAACCTTGAGGGCACAACAATGTTTAGTGTCATGCCCAGGCGTGTGATGATACACACAAATTTGAGTGTCGTCAAACTAGGGCAGTTTTGGTCTGAGGGATTGATATGGTTTAAGAGGTGGGAGATTGATGCGAGAAGACTGCAACAAGTGCCATAACAGTAGGGCATAAGAACCTGCTAATGGGTCTGAGTATCTTGTTGCAGTGGGGGTTGATGACTTTGGTTTGAGAGGTGTAAGAGACATTGGTCATACCATCATTTTTGTGGGTGGTGTAACCACATGCAAAGATGGCACTTTGGTGGTGATAGGTGTTGGATGTTTTGGAGGAAATATGTGTCTGATGGGTTGAGAGAGTAATGGAGGTGGCTTGCCTCTGTGAGGTATGGGAGTAGGAAGCACCCCTATTAAAGTGGACGGATGTGGGCCCAAAATTGAAGGTAATGATGAAGGTGGGGGAGGAGTCCTCCGGTGTGGTTTAGTGGCCTTCGTTGGTTTGGGGCGAGGGTCACTATTGTACAAGGCAAGGTTAGCTATAGTTTTGGGTTTGGATGTGGACGGAGGCGAGTGAGATGTAGCAATCTCAGGCAAAAGACAAGAGGAAACTATGACTGGGTCTTCCTCAATCGAAATAGGTGGAGAAGAAATAGGAGAGTGTGGCTCTGCAGTTGGATAGAGTGTAGGAATGGTCATGGTCTCGATGTGTGGTCTAGGCGTGGGGAATGTATGATCCTCCATTGATGAAAAAAAGGATGAGGGTGAGGCAATTGGTGTGGGTGCCATCAAAGCATCCTCCAATATGAGAGAGGTCAATGGAGGACTAATAGAAGAGGAAAGTTCTTCATCATGTGGAGGAGGAATAGGGGAAGAAGGGTCTTCCACTTGTGAAGGAGGTTAGTCAGGGACAAGAGAAAAGATAGTGTCGACCGTGCATATATCATGGTCTTGAGGGTCATTGGTCATGGTCTGGACATTGTTTTGAGTAGGCAGGTGATTAGGAAAGGGTTATTTGAAGATGTTGAGGTTTTGGTTGGGCAGGGCATTTGGGTTGTCCAAGATGAGATCACCCCTATCTAGCATGTCCTGGATGATGTTTTTAACAGTTTGACAGTTGTCCATGTCATGGCCTTTGACACGGTGATAGTTTCAAAAGTCGTTCTCCATATATCATGCAGGGATAGGTATTGATGGGTCAAATTGAAGTGGTCGAATTGAAGGGAGATTGAGGACCCCCTGCTTGACAAGTTTATCCAAGACAGAGGCATATGACTCTCCAATTAGAGTGTATTGACATTGTATGGATCGACGTTAGAAGTGTTTATTGATGTAGTCTGATGTTGAAAATTGAGGTCGGTTGGTTATTATTGAAGATGATGGTCTAAATATGACAGTGTTTACCAACCCCTTGGACTGAGAGTGGGCAGAAGAAGGTTTGGATGAAGAAGGGTCATTAGATTTTGCGTTGTTATTACACAATTTGACCTTATTTTCATCGATGGCACAGATTTCAAGCTTTCTTGCCATGGTGAAAGATTCATCAAAAGAGCAAAATGTCTGAATCTGCAAGGTAGAAGAGATGTGCCTAGCACATGCTCGAGAAAAGAGCTCAATGAGCTCAGGTTGAGGCAAGGAGAAGGAGAGCTGGTTGATCAGGCCTCTCTAACGGGTGACAAAATCTACTATGGATTCGTCATCAGATTACCTGATGGAGTAAAGGTCTATGATTGAGACTTATTTGGTGATGTTGATAGAAAAATGGTCGAGAAATAATTGGGTGAGTTGAGCAAATGAAAAGATAGAATGTCTGGTAAGAGAGCTATACCAGTCAAGGGCGGGGCCAAAAAGTGACATGGGGAACATGCGTAGAAGTAACGCATCGTCATGGGCTATGCGATAACAAGTGTGTCTGAACGCTTAAAGATGTTGTTGCAGGTCTTCCTTACTCTGAAAGTGAGTAAATTTAGGAAGCTCCCACTGATTGGGATAAGGTCAGATAGGGACAGAGGGATGAATGGGTTTGTTGCAAATTTTCTCATATGACAGAGCATTGCTTGAACCAGAGATAGAGGTCTCGAGACTGGACATCTTGTCCATCAGCATTTTGATTATGTTAGCTGATGGATTGGTAGGTGGGGCACCCCCTAAGTTATAGGGTACCTGGAAGGTGGCCGAAGAGGCGTATGACGTACTTGGTTGTGCTTGTGTAGGCACAACATATGGGTAGTGCGTCATAGGGATAGATGTCGTGGTCAAAGGGGCTTGTGTCATGAAGTTGGAGGACACAAGTTGACTAGATACCGCCAGAGGTGGTTGAGTGGTGGTACTGGTAAAAGGATAGGTTGTCACTCCCACTTGTATAGGTGCAAGAGTGGGGGAGGTCGAGACAATAAAGTTCTGATATGGTGTAGAACTTGGTTGAATTGCATGAAGTTGAGGGGGTAATGACACCCCGATGGAGGTAGGTTTGAAAATAGATGGGGAGGCCAAACTTTCTATATTGGCCATGGTCGAGTGACTAGTCGAGACAATAGGCTGAGTCATGATGGGTTGAGTAGCGGGTGATGTCGATGTCATTTCCGATGCGAGTGAAAGGTCCCACATTTGGTTTTTTGGGAGATAGTTTTGGAGGGCTTTGACATTGAGGTCCAAGAATCTTTCAAAATCTTGGTCCCCTTCAAGGACAATGGGGGTCTGAGTTGGGGTCGATCGAGTAGGAGTTCTTTCGGTCTCCGAGTGGAACTCCATTATAGGAATGGTTATGGATGGGGAAGACGGAAGTGGTTGATGCCTCAGTTGGTCAAGAAGAGCCTTGGTTTGACTGCGTGTCAAAACCATTCAAGGCAAGAGGTTCAGGTTTCAGAAACTATATTTTTTTAGTTTCAGAAACTCAGAATGTGGTTTTTGGCAGAAAAAGGGTCGAGTTTTAGGCTACTGTTTTGAAAAAAGGGGCTATGACAATGACCAACGTTGATTGAAAAACTGATGTCGATGATATCAGATGGTCGACGTCAGTCAGATAACTGATGCCGATGATGGAGGGTTGCCGACGTCGGTGGTAAAATTGATGCCGGTGACTGTGTTTTCTAGAAACCCAAAAGATTTGAGAGTTTTTGGAAAAAGGGAAGAAGAACATCCTCACTAGCTCAAACAAGCAGATAAGAATAGAAAAATAGAGATGGAGACAGGCAGACACTAAGCGTTAAATCTTAAGAATCAACTTTTAGAATCTTGTGGCTTATGCCTTAAAGTAATTTTTGGGAGGTTGGCTAGAAGAATGGGTCCTAGAAGAGGTAGTCTATGGATGGTTTCAGGTTTGTTTAGGCACTCAAGAGTCTGGGTTAGGTTTTGTACATGGCCTGGTGCTTATGAGAAAGCTCCCCTCACTTCACGAGCCTAGTGATAAGCTGGTCTCAGCTAGCCAAAATATACCTTCCCTAGAGATTATCCTCTGCCAAAGAACGGAGTGGGCTTTCCCCTTGGTGATGAAATCCAAGTGATATTTCCAGGACAGGGTAAGGTATCCGCTGGGGGATGAAATCCCAGTCGGGCCTTGTCTCAAGTAAGTTTGATGTTTGATTTGTGCAGGTGGTTTGGGTTGTGTAACATAAGTGTGATTAATTCATGATGCGGTCTAATTACTAGATGTGGACTAAGAAATGCAAGCAAAAAGAAATGAAATGCAGTGTGTTTTAAGCCCAAGTCGAAATGTTAGTTCGTATGAAGACAAATGGAGAAAGGGGTGAAGAGTATGATTTTTGACTAGTCTAAGATGCAAGAAAAGAAAGAAGAGTTCTTTTTAATCCTACTTATGATGTCATTTGGAAGATAGAAGAAAGAGATGAAAAGGAGAATCCTAATGCACCCTATATGAAAAGAAAGAAAAGAACCCAAGGAAGACCCTAGGGTCCCACCGGGCATGCCAAAATGTTTCTATGCTATTTTTGCTTTCTACATTCAAAGAGAGAATTTAGAAACTAAGAAGAATGGTCTAAGGCTTGTATGTACCTGGATGAAGACTGCACACCATTTATCCAGACATCGTGAGAACTCCTCTTTGGTTGTGGAGTATGACACCTGTAAGAGAGAGAGAGGCTAAGACAAAGAAGGTGTTAGATGAGGAGATGGTGGGTTGACAAGCAAAAGCTTGATCCCAAAAGCAAAAGCTTGAGGGATGTCAACCCAGTGATTGATAAAAATAATGTCTGATAAAAAGCAGAATGATAAAAGATTAAAATGATTAAAGACTGAAAAGGAAATGGAAGCAAATGCTTACCTGAATGCTTCTATTGGCCTGGTCATAGTCACTGACATCAGTGGTCCTACCGACGTCAATTGTCAAGGTCTGCCGACATCAGTTAGTCTGTCGACATCAGTTGGGGCAGTGGTCTCTGCGGCCAGCGTCGGTCGGGGCAGTAGTCTGTGGTCAGGTCTGTGGTCTGTAGACAAGTCTGAAAAGGGGTCTGGATGGGTTTTCATGCTATTTGGATGGTTTGAGAGGGTCTAGTTTTGGTTAATGGTCTGTGCAGAGGTTTGGGCAGAGTTACAGGGACAATGGACAGAGTGTATGGTCAGATAGAAGATAGAGGTAATAGGGAGATAGAGAAATAAAGATTCAGGTCTAGTTTGGTTAACAGTTTGGTCTGGGGGGGATATTACTTGAAAGCAATAACTGAAAACATAATGAAAACATAGAAAATATACATACCTGTGGCCTGCAGAAGGAGTGCTGCTGATACCTGCCCCTGTTGTTGATGTAGCCTATGTGGAGGACCTATTACTGGTGTAGAAGCCTGCTGTGTGAGGGAGAGTGAGAGGTCTGGTTTGAAGATTGGCAGATTGATTGGCAGAGTGGTAGATGGTTGAAGACTAAAGATTCAAGGATTCAAGAGTTGGATCAAGAGCAGGGGCAAAGGGAGGAAGAGTGGATCCACGTTCTGGAGGTGGAATGTAGTCTTGAAGGCTACCAATGCTGGCATAACTACCGACATCAACTGAATAATGACTGATGTCGGTGGCTATAGAATGGGGATAGAGGCTAATTTTAGCCTTCTGCCCATTCTTGCATGCCGCTGGGTCAAAGGGCAGTGGGAAAATGGTCGAGAGGGTCTAAATAGGTGTGGGAGAATGAGGAATAGGCCATAAATGGGTCATTGGGGGATGAAGGGAATCCAAAAAAGGGCATCCTAGGGTGGTGAGGTGGCATGGGGAGAGAGAGAGGGAAAGAGAGAGAGGGGAGAAATATTAATTTAAAATAGATAAGTATTTCAAATTAATAAGACATAAGATAGGTTAGGGATGGAAGTGGAAAGGGACCAAAGGGGACCAAGGGGGGGTCGACCTAGGGAGTAGACACAATTTTGGTGTCTACACCTTGATTATTTGACTCATATTACACCATTGGATCAAGATATATGATACAACATGTACTATTAGATATGTTCAGACCCATTATTTGAAAACCAATTGCTACTTACTGGGTCTTAAATTTGACGTCTATGTGACTGTTATTTGATGTCTTTATGGATGTATTTGACATCATGTATATCATCAAATTTAAACTCCAATGGATTTTTTTTTCAATCTCTAATTTGATGTCTATATGAATGTCAATCACTTTTGACCAACTTTGAAGTATTAGATCTAAAATTGAAGAGTTTATGGAGGCACCAAATTTTTAGGAGATGTTCTTGATACTAAAAGGAATGAACCCACTAGATCCACTAATTCTAAGAGATTTCGAAGTGTTTTTACAAAATTTATAAGTGAGATACCCTATGTGATTTGCATGATGTATGCATACCTATCATGGTCAAAAATGGCTAAGTATGAAATCTTAGCAAATTTTATTTAAGGAGCCAACTTTGAACATGCATAAATTTTATCACACTTAGATGTATGGCCTAAAACTCATCACATAACAACTAAGGACTAAGATGAAATAACCCATATGATAATTTTATCTTGAGACTACCACACGTATGAGATACAATTCCATCAATAAGCTCACTTGGTTCTTTTTGAGCTCCTTTGCAAATTGGCTAAGTATGGAAACTTAATGAAACTGCTTGGGAGGTCAACTTTGCATCCTCGTATATTATTTTATGCTTCATCACATGACCTAAAAATTAGTGCACATGTTCTTTGGACTAATGTGATTAGAACCATGTGATCAATTCTCCCTGACTCATCCACACAAAAATTATAATGTCAGCAAACTTCCTACTCAAAATTTCTGCCATTAGACCCAAAATGTCTAGATGAACACAATGAAGAATAGATGAATGTTATGCACTTCCATACTCATTCCAAGCATTTTTGACATCCCATAGGGTCTCTTCAAAATTTAGACCTATCTTTTATAAATTATAAAATTAAACTTTAAGTGAACTTAAAGTGTTTCAAAATCTTTTTGAGTAAAATGAGATCCTTTGACCACTGATTCCATCTAGAACTTTTGTTCTTTTGCTCATCCATTAGCAACTTGATCTATCTAGGCATAACCTAGGTATGTGGGACAAAATCAACCAACACTGACTTTGTATGGGATTATCATGAATTGAGAGGAATACACCTAGATGTATACACTCATCACATATATATAAAATAGTAATGTATTCCCATCTAAAAACCACAAATACAGATGAATCTTATTGTTTTTGAGATTGTGTAAACTAAATTAGAAAAACTCTTAGATGCAGGATTTATTTATCCTATCTCTGAAAGCTAATGGGTATCACCCTTTATCATTGTGATAAATAATAATGATAAATGGTGAATTTGTGTGGACTATATAAAATTAATAGTTTTATAAGGAAATATCACTTCTTCCTTCCCTTCATTAACCAAGTTCTTAACACACTTCCAGGATATAATTATTACTATTTATTATATGGTTTTAGTAGACATAACCATATTATAATTTTACTAATGGAAAAATATAAGACCACTTTTACATTCCTTTTGGGTACCTATGCATCCTCAATCCTTCCATTTGATTTAAATGTAATGCACTTGCCACCTTTCAAAATTTTATTGAGCTTTTTTCTAATCTATCCCATGATTATGTAGAAACATATATAGATGAATTCACCATCTATGGGAATTATTGTGAAGAATCCATCAATAACTTAGAGAAGGTTATCCAATATTGTCAAGATAAAAAAAATCATTGAGTCACAATAAATTTTCAATGCTTATGCAAAAAGGTTTTATATTAAGACACCTTATTTCAGCTAGAGGGATAAAAGTATACCCTACTAAAGTGGAATTCATAAATAACCTACTAACACCAAAAACATAAAGAGATGTTATGATATTCTTATGACATGTTGGATATTATCATATATTCATCAAATATTTTAGTAAGATAGCAGCACTATTACTTATTTTATAATAAAAATATGTTGACTTTATTTGGATTGGTGTATACCAAGAAGCATTTCAAACTCCTAAAGATATACTAATAAAAACACCAGTGTTACAAGGTCTAGATTATAATCTACCCTTATATATATTCATATTTATTCCTCTAATAGAACACTTGGAGTTGTACTTGGGAAAAGTTACAGGTCTCTAGATTATGCCATATACTTTATTAGGAAAAACCTTCAAGCAATATAATTCAAATACAAAGTCATATAAAAATAATTTTTGATGTTATATTATTGGTTACCATGTATTTATTTATACTAATCATTTTGTAATTAAATATTTGATGAAAAAACTAGTAGTAAGTGACAGGACAACTAGATGGTTATTATTGTTACAAGAATTTGATATTATTGTTTAACCCTAAAATTGTGTCTA
This sequence comes from Torreya grandis, assembly GCA_037957365.1. NCBI lineage: Eukaryota > Viridiplantae > Streptophyta > Pinopsida > Cupressales > Taxaceae > Torreya > Torreya grandis. The sequence continues at coordinate 294,513 of JARHVA010009479.1, read as the reverse complement.
GATTGATGGTATCTAGATTTTATTAAAGGGGTATTTATAAATCAAATGTAATAAGGGTGATAATTATATCTATGGTAGTCCAATTAAATGCTAAACTCAAATATAAGCATACACTAAATTTATTATGTTGAGATGGTATAAATTTGTAAATCAAAACTATGATAGATATAGAAAGGATAAATAAGTGAATTAATTAACTTGTTTTGATGCTAATGTATTTCTAGATATAGAACATGATAAAATCATATGGGAAGGGGATTCTATAATAATCATCAAATTCTATATTTAACAAATCTAGATCTTTATGCAATAACATCATCTTGGGATGGTTGGGTCAATGCTACTATCTAGGTTCTATGTTATTTTCCTCTATGTAATATCTAAAAAAATAAGATGAGACCACCTAGATGCTTATAAGTTTTATTTCACCTTCATTCTAGTGCATTTAGATCTAGGTAATAAACTATCACTCCTTATGAAATGGTAAAACCCTAGTTTTCCATCTTCAATGTGACCTTTGTGAAAAATGGTTTGGTGGGCACATAGTGTTAATTTGACCCCAATGACCCTATTGTTAAAGGATGTTGTCTATATAGCTAATAATCTAAACAGGGCCTCAGACTGATGTAATTTTCCACAACATGTTAGCTTATGTGTGAATCATACAACATTTACAAATAAAGTACTATAGTGACCTAGCTTATAACATGGAAAATTAGGCTCTTGGACTGATCCTTTAGTATTTCATACCTCTAAATCTATTTTACCTATAAATGGTATGGAAATAGGGAAGATTTGTTCAATTGAATGTTTGATAAAGTGATTTTGATAAGTGCCTTGGTCTCTTTGGTATTTTTATAGGTGAGGAATGAATGAGGGTTGATATAAATTACATTAAATTTACTTAGTTTATTTATTAGGATACATTTCATTTACAAATTAGATGAATTTAGGACAATAGACACTTGTGTCGAGATAAGATTGTAATGTCGACACTTTTTTTAATCCTAGATGTTAGTGTCTAAGGATCAAGATAACAAGTACAATTTCAAAACATTTAGAGATGGAAGATAAGTAAATTTTAAGTATTTTTGAAAATATAGAAGACCTAGGCCAAAAATATAAGACTAGTTAGATTAAGATATATAGGCCGAGGGCCACAAAATATAGAGCAAATATGAAACTTGTAAAAGTGAGAAAGGTAAAGAACTATGAGGAGTAACCAATGCCTAAGTTTGTAAAGTGTACAAGATTGAGGTGATATATAATCACAAAATATATTCTACTTCCCCCCCCCCCCCCCCGCTTTAATCTAATAATTAAATTATTAGTTTAAATGAAAGTAATGTGTACCTGGGTGTGTGTGCACACCTTGTGTTTATGTGTGCCCAAATTGAGTGCTTTGTTGGTGACTAGATTTTAACTAAGAGCATGTTATAGTATAAAATTAGTGCATATAATATAGGTTAAAAGTGCTTAAAATATATTGAAATTGAAATACCATGGTTTAGAAACATGTGTGTCGATGTAACTTTATTGCCTATTGAAAAGTTATTTTGAAAAAGATGTATCATTTTAAGGATCTAAAACTAGGATTAAGATAAATATATATACATATTTAAAGTTCATATATCCAAGGAGATAGATAGAGAGATATTATATGTCATATGCCCTCAACTTTGGATCAAAAGTGAGTTACCACCTGATAGTTGAGATTAGCTCAACCATGCAACCCAATGATACTTATAACTTAGTGAGGCTAGATGATCAATTATAACCTACAAACTTGGTAATATTCAGTGATTTTATCACTTCAATCATGCCAAAAGGTGAACCAACTACTATAGTATATTGGATAAATAAAAATACATGAAAGTATGTGGGGTATCAGTATGAAAAAAATTGATATGGTAAGAGTCCTTAAAATAGTTTTGGAATCTGAAATTGATTTAGATTATAAAATATTAGGCACATGTTGCATAGAATATGTAATTTATATATGTCTCATGCTGAAACTATGTATAAAAATAGTACCAATGTATAACATTCTACCACAACTATGAATTTAAACCATATAATTATGTACTTTGTCAATTTGGATAATTTTGTAAGTGTGGAGGATATGCTTCCAAAGCATACCCTCATTAGACATGGAGAAGTCTAAAAATTTATATAAGTATCAATGTGAAGAACATGTTTCCAAAACATGCCTCCACTATAATCTATAAATTTTGAATACTAAATAGGTGTGGAGAGCATGCTCCCACTAAATCTAGAAACTATGAATGTGTGGAACCCATCTTCATATGACATGCCCACACTAAATCTAAAAACTATGCAATGTGTAGAGAACATATCTCTATGAAATTCCCTAGCTAATATTCCCCCCCCCCCCCCCTAAGTTGAAGGAAATATATGAACTAGTATGTACCTCACATCAAAAGGATAAGACAACTATATAATCTATGAATGTAACCATGTAGCATATAAAAGTAACATGTCTAGTAAAATGTATCATTTAAGCACATAGAACCAATGTGATCACATGTAGGCCTAATATGCATAATAAATATCATGAAAACATCTATATATTAATATTATAAGATCATAAAGTAAACAATCACACACAAGAGCACTCAAAATCAAGTCAAAATATAATGTTTTAAGGAGACTACAAATAAGGGGCATATTCAAATGTCACACAATCGAAAGGATATGACTTAGTTAAATGCCCAAAAAAATAATAATGACATATTCAAATGTCCATAAAATAAATGATGACATTTAGATGTCAATGAAAGCATACATAATCATGGGGGATGAAATCAAAGGAATATATTTAAATATTTGAAAAATGAATACAAAACACTCAAGGAAGTGCATAAATTAAAGTAGAAGTAACCAGCATAAACATGTCATAGTAGCCCATGTATCCAATATGTTAGGAAAAGTATGCCAAATGTATAGCATATCAAGTATGATGTGTAAGATATAATCATGTATATTAGGCATGTGTAAGTACATATGTAATTTCAAACATGATAATGTGGAGTGATCATTGAACCATATAATCTGTGTGTATCAATATCAAATAAGCAGATTCCCCCAATGTCTATATGACATGAGTAGAGGGAAAGCCCAACATATAAAATAGGAATGTATCATGTATTTATGTATGAATGTGTCACACTTAGGTATAATTATTACACATATGCATATGTAGGATTAACTAAGTATGTCATCCATCAATATGGAAGTAACACATGGATGCCAAGGAGCCAATAGAATATGTAAGTGTTGAAAGTGTTTTTGGAGTTTTGAATATTTTTTATTTTTTTAGTATTTTTATAATATTTGAATAGGAAATATCATCCTCTGATGTCATCTAATGGATGGCCATAGCTATCTCCCCACTATGAATTTGGTGTAATACCTAGGTTACACTTCCAAGGAGTATGTGTACGTTCAATATCTATCATTGTGGTATCAATGGTGCTTTGTGTATGTGAAATAGGACTCTCTAGTCATGAATAAATAGCTGGCATAACATGAGTAGGGTTTTTAGAACCCATCATTGAGTGTTGTGTGTTTTTTGGGCATAACAATAATATGTGCATTTTGAGGTACTCTAGATATTTGATCATAGTGTGTAGTATAATATGGGGATTATGTGGAATCCAATGTATGTCTTTTATATAATGGTCTCTCAAGTACTGGTCACCTAGTAAATGGGATTGATTATTGCTTACTCATTTATAGTGAATGAGCCTTAGTAGGCTTGATGGCTAGTTGTCTAGGTATAAGTTTCTTTTTTTCAAGAGGATGATCATATGGAATTGTAGAAACTATAATTACTTGATTGGCATGAATTTATTTAACACATCCATACATGATAAGGTAATAATATAAGAGTGTGTATCCAAGGCCTTCCCAATTACACATTAAATATGCCTATAGAATGGATAATTGAAAAGGTGGTATCCACATGTGTGGGACCAACCTATAAAGGCAAGTCAATCTCACCAAGAACCTTTTGGGAGGTCCCATCAAATGCTCTAATTGATCTAGTAGATGGGAGCAAATCATGATGATTATAACCCTAATGCATAAGTAATGTCATGATATAAATATTCTCACTTACACCATTATCAATCATAACATTACATATGGGGTGTATATCAAGGTATGATCAAATTAATATAGAATTAATATTAGAGTCATCATCCTTAATTTAATTTTTATAAAAAAATAGAAGGTTTGGGAATCATAAGAGGTATATGTCATGTGTAAGTACCAATAACCCCATCTAGTGGGTGATCATAATGTGATGGAGGTGTATGTACATTATATGCCATTTAGACTTATGGTTATTTCTTATAATGGTCTTGAAAAGGATTGTTAAATATTTTCTATTGATGGTGATCACTAGGTTGTGAACCTAATTCCTTTATATATCCTCAAATATAAGTTTTTGGTCATAGAGAAGATCTTAGCTCTTGTGTTTTAAGGTAAATTATTTGCTTATAGAATATCATAGTCCTTGATGATAATCATAATAAGCCACGTCATATTCTTTGGTTATAAGTCAAATCATATCAACCTTAGAAAGAGATATAAGCTGACACTCTAGTAGCCATGGAAGTAATGAAGTTGGGGACTCAGGTAAACATTTAAATTGTCTCCTTCATGCATTAGATAGGATAATCTAATTAGGCTATTATGAAAATATGTTAATCATGGAGGTTGTTTCCTTTTTAGGCTTAGGAGGTTTTACCTTATAACTTGGTTTAATTATAAACCTTGTATTGTATGTAGACACAAGTGGTGTGTTTGCTACGTACTTGAGCTTGTTTAATGTCATAAGCTTAATTTCATGATTTCATTCAACATGGCATAAGTCATCAAAATATTTGAACTTATTACAAACAATCAACTCATGTAAAGGAGCAAGAAAAATTTTCTTGTTTTTAGGCTTAGGAGGTTTTACCTTATAACTTGGTTTAATTATAAACTTTGTATTATATGTAGACACAAGTGGTGTGTTTGCTGCGTACTTGAGCTTGTTTAATGGCATAAGCTTAATTTCATGATTTCATTCAACATGGCATAAGTCATAAAAATATTTGAACTTATTACAAACAATGGACTCATGTAAAGGAGCAAGAAAAAATTTCTTGAATATATCATGCAACTTTTTATCTACCATATGATTGGTCATTTTGGCTAGCATTATCATATATCTCAAAACATATTCATTGATAGGTTCATTGGTTCCTTGTTTGATTTTTGTAAATCAGGAATAAGAAACATTTTCAAAAATGTTAATGGAAAAGTTTGATAAGAACTAGTTTTTAATAAGTTTGAATGCTTTGATAGATTAGAGAGGTGAATCATATAACCACCTCAAAGCATAGTCTTTGAGGTATTTTGGAAATAATTTGATCAATTTTTTATCATTGGAAGCATAGTTAAGGCATGCCTCATAAATTTTTATAATATGTTGTTTAGTATCACCCTTGACATCATAAAATGTAAACTTAGGTTCAAAAAATCTAATTGGGAAAGGGTGTAAATAGATTTCAAGTGTAAGAGGGTTATACAACACATCTTGTGAATCTATAGCATGAGGGTATTTTAAAGCATTTTGTTCAATGTTTGTAATCTTGTCTTCTAAGGTATTTATAACTTGAAGGAATGATATAATTGTAGGCCCAGTGGGATTCAGATTAGCAATTTGAGTAGTCACCAAAGGGGATAAAAACATGTTTTGAATAGTAATAGGCATTAAAAATTACTATTTGTGTTGAAATAACAGGTAATTTCATGATAAATGTATTAATAGTAATTTCAAGGGAAAAATTTTTAAACACATAATCTATGCCCCCACTAGATGTAGGTGAATTGATAAGTGTGGGTTGAGTTATAGTACATTATAAGAATTCACCATTACTAGGTGAGGTAGCCTTAGTTTTATCTTCTTTACTTATTTCATCTCTTATAACATAAAAAATGCATCTATTAAGCCATTTTTATTATTGATATGAGTAATCAATGCCTCTTTATCTTCCATTTAAAATCATGTTTTTACACTAACATTTTCCATTGCTTCACAAATGAAAAATTTAAAGTTTGCAACAAATTGTAGTAATTAGAAAACCCTAATTTGTCTTAGGTTTTGATGTTCAAATATTGATTTCACCAAATTTTTAACATTGAAATGGTGTCTAGATTGGTGTTATATATATTGTATTAAAGGGGTATATAGAAATGAAATGGCACAAGGGTGATAATCAGATCTATAGTAGGATAATTAAATTCTAAACTCAGCTATAAGCATACACTAAATTTATTATGCTAAGATAGTCTAGATATGGAAAGTAAAACTATGATATATATATATATATATATATATATATATATATATGATAAAGAAGTGAAGTACTTAGTTTGTTATGATACTAATATAGTTCTAGATATAGAACAAGATGAAAGTAGGTAGGAAGTAGATTATGGAACAATCATCAAATTTATGGATTTGACACCTCTAAATCTCTATATAGTAACATCAATGTAGGATGGTTACATAGACATTACTATCAAGGTTTAATGCTAGTGTATTGTATAAAATATCTACTAAAATAAGATGTGGCCACCTAGATGCTTATAGGTTCTGCTTCACCTTTGCTTTGGTGCATTCAGATTTGGATCATGGATTGTCACTCCTTATGAAATGGTAAACCCTATCATTTGATCTTCAATATGAGCTTGCGTAAAAATGGGTTAGTGTGCACATAGTGTTGAATTGACCCAAATGAACCTATTATCAAAGGATAGTGCTTATATATCCAATACTTTGAAGAGGGTCTCAGATTAATGTAGTTTTCCCTTATGTGTTGGATTGTGTGTAAATTATACAATGTGTATAAATCAAGTATAATAGTGACCTAGCTTGTAACTTGGAAAATTAGGTTCTTGGGATGTTCTTTTAGTACTTCAAACTTTTAGATGTGTTATAGCTATAACTAATATGAAAATAGGTAAGCTTTGTTTAATTGAATTCTTGATAGAGCGATTTTGATAAGTGTCATTATCTCTTTGGTCTTTTTCTAGGTGAGGAATAAATGAGGGTTGATCTTATATTTATATAAATCCATTTGGATTAATAATTCTCATTAAATCACTTATGCTCACCATTAGGATATGTTTTATTTACAAATTGAATGACTTTAGGGAACTAGACACTTGTGTTAGGATAGGATAATAACATCGATACTACTATATGTTATGGATGTTAGTGTCTAGGGAACAAGAGAGTAGGTATAGGTTTAAAACTTGTAAAGATGGAAGATAAGTAAATTTTAAGAATTTGGGTAGGGTAGAAGACCCGGACCATCAATATAATACTATTCAAACTAAGATATATAGGCCAAGGGTCACAAAAGATAAAGTAGATGCAAGACTTATAGAAGTAGGAAAGGAAAATAAATGATAAGAACAACCAAAGTCTAAATTTTCCAAGTGTACAATATTGAGGTGATATATAATCATAAAATATCATCTACAATTACTATCATTCATAGACCTATAAAAGATAATGTAGTTTTAGATTTATTATTAAGATTAGCATATACTAATCTCTTTGTTGTGTCTATTAACATTCCATAATTTAGATATTGATAACTATTTGGTTGTAGGGAAACTTTATTAGCATATTTTCCCAAAATGGAAATGCAATTTGGTGGATAAAAACATTACTTATTCATGGATCTTAGGGTATCTCTTTTATACTAGGCCTAACTTAGTCATGTGTAGGTGTGTAAGAGAACATGAAGTGTTTTCTATCTTTTTAATATGTCATGATGAACCTTATGGGGCACATTTTGTATCAAAGAGGATGACATCTAAGATATTCACTACTAGTTACTATTTCCCCACATGACACAAATATGCTATTACATACACTCACTGAAGTGACCAATGTCAATGTATGGGGAAACCCACACATTCAAATGAGATGACTCTCCAACCAAAATGGGTCTTAGATCCTATCAAAAAATGGGGGATTGATTATATCATCTCTATATGTCCACCTTCCCAAAACAAGGAGAATATATTGGTATGTGTTGACTACCTTATAAATGTTAGAGGTAAGAGCTTTGACACTTGCATGAGATGAGAAGTTACAGAATTACTCTATGAAGAGATCTTCATGTAGTATGGAGTTATAAGATAAATAGTATCAGATTAAGGACCATAGTTTAACTCTAATTTAATTTTATCCCTTGTTAAAAAGTATGAATTTTGGCCCAAGAGAAAATAATATGAAAATAAATTCCCCAGATAAACTTTAAAGAGCAACTTTTGTAGCATACAAATATATTTCAAAATTAATGGATCAAGTGACATTATAGGTTCATCAAAATAAATAAATTTTAGCTTGGAGATTGGGCATTACTAAATCAATCAAAATACAAAGATCATAACATAAAAATTCAAATAAAATGGTTCATTCTATAAAAAATAGAAGAAGTGTTTGAAAATGAATCAGTGAAGCTACATACAATTTAACCCATGAGATTTCAAGTCTTCTAGAAGAGGGACACACCTATATATTCCTCTTACCCTTCTAAAAATCAAAATATTTTAAAAGCCTCTTCCAACAGACCTTAACTACATTCTCATAGATTGAAAGCAAAAGGAGTGAGACCTACCCAATCCTCTTCCAAAATCATCATGATATAAATCTAATCATAGGAATAAAATTTTGAATGGGATGAACCTGATAGTACTAAAGAGGAATTAGAATAGGAAGAAGAGGAATTTGAAGAAGTACTAGTGAGAGTATGGAATCCATAGAGATAAAGGAGGAAGAATATATAGTAGAGTAATGGACTCAAATAGAAAGCAAAGATGAACCTATGACAAAAGAAAGATAAAGTAGATAAAAAAACCCTAAACAACATTATAGTTCCATTATTTCCCCTAGCAAAACCTTGAGTGATTATGAAAAACTCATGATTGAATATGAATAAATTAAGTCTCTAAAGGTAAAAATCGAAGGATTAGAATCAAAAGGAAGTGGATTATATAGTTTGGTATATGTGGCATAGGAATAATAAATAAGGAATGACATAACAAGTCATGTAGCTACTAAGATACCATCACTTATAACACCTACACTTGAATAACTTATAGCCACCTCCATTCATAAAGAACCTATAGCCATAACCACAGAAGAAGATCTTGTATCCACAAATATTAGATTGGAAAATTTAGTCTATGTAGCATATCTAGGTATGTCTAATATGTTTTTTGAATTTCCCATAGATTGCATATCCAGAAGGGATCATCAAATAATCATTGATGTTTCACTATGTTTTTGTATTATTTTCTTTTTTCTTTAAGAAAATAAGTAGAACTCAAAGAAAGGGCAAGGTATAGATGACCCTAGATTTAGTTGCACACTCCATGATCCAGACAATGTGAATAACTCCTCTTTGGCTTAAGAGGAATGACCTACAATAAGAATGAGACTAGAAATAGATTTATTAGTAAGATAAGAGGGGTGATTGCCTAGTAAGTGATAGATCTAAGAAGTATAAGACTTCACTAGAAGGTTATTAATCCACTCATTTAAAAAGTTAAGTTATGAAAAATGATAAGAGATGCTTGCATGAAGTAATGGAAATTACTCAATCATAATAAAATAATTTTTTTTCAAGCTAAAATGAGTGTTTTTAATAAAATGACATTAACTTGTTCAAAACTAATTCTAAAACATGATTCAATTTTTTTTTAATGACTCTATGTTATCACAGAAGTCAAAAAGATAAATTTTGGATGAGGGTTGATGGGTGGTTTTAACTTGTTGATTTGGGAAAAAAAATTACATAGATATTGATGTCAATCATTGTGTAACCGATACTAGTTAAGGATAACCGATGCTATTCAAGGGCAACCAAAGTCAGTCAAGGGTGACTGATGTTGATCACTGTGGGTTTGTCATAGTTCTAACTTGAGACAAAAAATAAACTTTTGGGTTGTTGTAGATGGGTTTTATGGGTTGTTTTGGGTTGGTTGATGGTCATAAGGATGGACTGGGGTCTTAGAGATATCAAACATAGATTTTTTGACACTTAAATGACTAGGAATGGTCAGTGGGGATTTTTTGGACAAGGGGGTATTTAGAGTTCTATAAATCTAACACAAAAGATAATATCAAAGAGATTGGGAGTGGGTACAAGCAATAGACTACCAAGACTAAATAAATAAACTTAGAACAAGTGCAAGATACTTAGCTATTTTTAGAGTTGTTAGATTGGATAAGTCTTGAATTTGAGTGTAAGCCACTTGGAAGCCTAGAAAAATGGACAGAGTAACGAAACTTGAGTCCTTGGTATTGAGGTGTTAGAGCACTTTTTGATCTCTGGATTGGTTTTATAGTTCATTGGGAAGCCCAAATTCACATGAGAGTTTTGGTTCTTGCTCAATATATTTCAACTTCCTAAGCAAGAGTATTTGGGTTACCTTAAGTAACCACCATCAATCATGGTTAATCACATCATTCGAGTAGTGACCAATGTTGATCAAAGTGTAAATAGTCCAAATTACCCAAAATAGCAATTTACACTTAATTTTGGTCATTAAGACCATTATAAGTGGTCTGATATAATTTAAGGTAGCATGGGAATGTGGGAAGAAGTGGTCTAAGAGATTAGGTCTTTAAATGCTAAGGTAGGAAATAGTTTTAAGGCTAGGTTTCACTAAATTAGCCATGGGTTTAGTTAGGGTGAGGTGTAAATAGGATTAATTAGCTTAATTAACTAATTAATTTATCTAAATGTGTATAAAGGGGTAAATGGGTATTTTGAAGGGGTTACAACAAATATTCTAACCCAAAGGGGCTAAGGGGTAGAAAGAAGTATTTTGAGATAACTAAAACCATTGGTGTGGTTTTTTAGTGTCTACATTTTGCCCCTTTTTGTTGTGTAGGTTGCATTAATAATTTTTAAGACAAAAATAAATGATACATTTGAAGGTTGGATGCCCTAAGTATGGGAGGAGGTATTCCCCCTTAAACTAAGAAGTGATGAGGTGAAAATGAAGTCAGGTTTGGGTTTGAAAAGTGGGTAAATGGGTGATAAAATGGTATGGGTGGTTAGGCACAGAAGCACAAAAAGGTGCACAAAGTGAAATGAAGTGCAATGTTATAATTTTTTCCTAGATGAGGCTGACATGGTTAAATGAATTGGTAAATGATGTAAAACATAAGGTATAAGTGAACTAGGCCATAATATTAGGTGTAGTTGATATGGGTGCACTTATAAATGTAAGTCTTCATGCTGAGGTATTCATGTTCTCAAAGAGCTAAAAGTAGGGTGATATGGGACAACAAAATGGGTGGTAGGTATCAAAATTGTAAGTGGGTATGTTTTGATGCATATGCAAGGTTGCACTTAAAGTAGTGTTTATGTGTAACATTGTGAATCATGGTAATTAATTCTAAGTGGTCAATATGACCAAGTCAAGGTTGTCTCAAAAAGTATGTGAATAGTTGGTAGAGGAACCAAAGGGCACAAAAGTGGTTACATTTGGTGGAGGAAAAGAATGTAATCTTTGAGTGCATGCATAATAGATAGATGCAAAGTGTGTTGTTCTAAATTTTAAAATGAGCCATTGGGGTGAAAAGGGTTCCAAGGTTAGTGGTAGGGTTTAGGGGTTGAATCCTTGATCTTTTCAATTGATACCAATTGGGAAAAGGTGGGATAAATCATCCCAACCCTAAGGGTGATTGACATCAGTCACTGACTAAACCCTATAAAAGGGGGACAACAATTGAAAAGGTTAAAATAATTTTTTTAATTACTATTGGGGCCATTTGTCTATAGTGAAATTGATTTTTTTCCATGAATTTGTGTCTAGATTAGTTGATAGTGAAAGTTGATTGGATCATGTGTGAGTGGTAGTGGTTTTACTTGTGGATAGGGTGCCGAATGGGTAGATTATGGGGACTAGGTATGGATAGAGAAAATCAAATATGTAATGATCTAGAAGACAAGAATGGAGTGGAGGGCAAGTGGTAGCTGAGTAATAGGTACCACCATGGTAGCAAACACAAGATGAGGTAGGTGATTTGATGCTAATTCAATCCTTGCTTGTTTTATTTTGTGAATGTTTTTGGGTAGGGTAAATTATGAGGAGAGGGGGTAAATTCAATATTTAGTGTGAATTTAGCTAGTAAATAAGGTAGATGGGGGTATTGTGAGATTAGGGGAGTAGCTTAGGGTATAACTTAAAAACTAGGGTTTTGGGGCTCAGCCCTAACACACAGTAACTGATGTTGAGATGTTGATCGATGTTAGTTTATAGGGAGCTAGTGTTGACCAATATTAGATCTACATTGGGCCATAACAAGGAATTAATGTTAATTTAGGGTTGACTAACATCGGTCTAATAAGGAACTGGTATCAATCAAGGGTTAACTAATGTTAGTTCTAGGGTAAAGGGTAGGGGGGAAGTTAAAAAGGTGGGAACATGTGTTTGTAAATGTTGGAAGGATAATGAGTAGTGGGTTAGGTTGGCTTAGTAGGTGGTTAGGCTAAACTATAAAGGGTACAAAACTTAGGCTTAAGAATAGTTATAGATGAAAGTGGCTAAATTTTTTTTAAGAAAACATAGTTTAGGGTAGTCAAATAGGATTGGTAGTGTGGGTAAGGGATGAATTTAGGTGATTGCCTAGGTATAGAGACTAGGGTAGTGTAGGTGAAATGTTTGGTGTGTTTTTAAGGTGTAAGTTAAAATAAGTTATATATTTAATCTTATAGGTGAGGATATTATTAATGATATAAGATCAAGGTGTCATCACTTCTCAAGGATTTACATAGAGATATGATTGGCACTGAGTGGGCCCATATGATAATGGTGGGTTTGGGTGGCATGTAACACTATCAATGCATGCCCTGAGAAATATCTATATTAGTATCCCTTATTAAGAGATGGGACCCAGATACCAACACATTTGTGTTGTTGACAAGAGATCTTACCATTCTTTTGGGGGATGTTCATAGGATTTTGAGTCTACCCATATAGGGTTGAATGATGGAGCTAATTTATGGTGAGAAGTAGGATTCACTGATGGGTATATTATAGGAGAGCATGTAGTAGAGGTCCAGTGGCATGGTGGGGGATTTTAATTCAAAGATATTTATTGTATAGATATTTAGGGGAGATGAATGATGACTATGTTGATGATAGTAGTCCCCTATTATGTATTTCTTAATTCTAGTTTTGGGAGGTACCCCTAGGCTCTGACAAGTGTGTTAGTGGATATGGTCAAGGATTAGATAGTATATGTATTGGCACTATCACTATTGGTTTAGGTGTATTAGGAGTTGTGGGGATATTGAGTACATAGATGATATGGGATGATCATATGTTACTTACTCCATTATTGCATTTATGAGTATTTTACTATCTTATGACTAGTTAGGTTACTATAGATGACATATTACTAGGCCTAATTCAATGTAGGGTTTATGAGGTGGAGATTATATATAGAATTTCCATGGGTAGGTGGGGAGGTTTGGGATTTGGGATGGTTTAGGTAGTGATTAGATGTGTTGGTTGATAGTGAGGTTATTTGGAGACCGTACGTAGGTTTCCCATCATGGAGGGGGATGAGCACATAGAACTTTTCCCTATAGAGCATTAGATGAATATACTAGAGGAGGGAACATGAGATAGATTTGATCCCTTTTAACCATGTGAGGTGATAGTATGGCTTTGTGTAGGGTGTCCTAGGAGTATTCCCAAGATATAGACATAAGGATACAGAGGCACCATTTCCTCTATCATATCTAGTAGAGGAAGAACCACTATATAAGAAGCTACTAGCTCCTTCAATAGTTGAAAATGTTGGGGTGACTCCTAATTATATTACTTGGTGATAGGGACACCACCCTATAATGATTGGTGGAGATGGATGATAGGGTCTAAATGCTAGAGGGGATGATGGATATTAGCAAACTAAGGATGTAGAGATGGAGGAAGATGAAGATGTACTGATGCACTTGATGTAAAGATAGTTATCATAGAGAGGGACACTGTAATAGTAGCACTAACTATCACATGAGCATTTCTAACTTCCATGACATAGGAGAGAGACATGACAGAAGGAGAACTAGTAGTGAGGACCCAAGAGAGAGATAGTCTCCAAGAACAACTAGCCATTATGACCCAAGAGAGACATTATACATAGGGATAACTAGCTAATATTACTCAAGATAAGGATGGGTTATAAGTAGAGTTGACCTTGGTATTAGTTGAGAAAGATGATCAGAGATAGGTAAGAGGATGAGTATAGAGTGGAGTAGGCATAGGACCACCTCAGACTATCCCAATGATGAGATATATTATTACTATAGAAGAGCTGAGATATTATGAGATATATGTTATTACTAGGCTTCTAGATGTGCTATAGTATACAAAGTACCTAGTAGAGAAATTTACATCTAGGATTCCTAGTAGTACGATACCCAATGGTGACACAACATCTATGGACAGGATCTAAGGGATAGTAGTGCCCCTACACCATAGATTATTATATTTTATACTATTATGATTTTAATTATATCCTTCAAGCTAATGTAGAGAGATGTATACCATTTTGAGATAGATATGGATATTTCTGTGTGTGTTTGTGTGTGTGTGTGTGTGTGTGTGTGTGTGTGTGTGTGTGTGTGTGTGTGTGTGTGTGTGTGTGTGTGTGTGTGTGTGTGTGTGTGTGTGTGTGTGTGTGTGAGTGAGTGAGTGAGTGTGTGTGTGTGTGTGTGTGTGTGTGTGTGTGTGTGTGTGTGTGTGTGTGTGTGTGTGTGTGTGTGTGTGTGTGTGTGTGTGTGTGTGTGTGTGTGTGTGTGTGTGTGTGTGTGTGTGTGTGTGTGTGTGTGTGTGTGTGTGTGTGTGTGTGTGTGTGTGTGTGTGTGTGTTTGTGTGTGTGTGTGTGTTTAGAATTTGGTTTGAGTTATGATGTTTATTGATGATGATGTGTGATGTTATGGTTGATTTGAGATTCATTTTATGATTTATGTGATGGTTTATGGTTATGATATTTATGATGTTTATGACGTGTAGATTATGGTTTGGCATCTTTCCTGTTAGTATGTGTATGCATGTTTTAAAATTTTAGATGTGGATATTGAGTTAATGAACCCATATGACCCCATACTTAGATGTAAATGTGATTTATATAACATAATGGGTTGATTCATTTATCTATTTTAGATAAATGATTAAATGTTTCTTGATTCATTCATGATAAAAATTTGTTATGAATTTTATGTGATAGAATTTGATTTAGGCATGATGATAAGAAAGATTTCTTATATAGATAAGATGTTAGAAAATTAATATGAGATGTTAATTTGATGATGTATGATGATGTTATGTGATGAATATTTTAGATAACTCAGGATTTATTTATGAGATGATGAGTATGATTTAATTATGTTAATTATAATGACTATGATGAAGAGATTGTTCTCATGATAATAAAAACACCTAAATGAATTATGTGGATGGTTAATAGAATGTGACAATCATATAATAAAACACATAATGTTTTATAATGTATTTAATGTGATGATTCCATTTATTTAATTAAAATGAGAGATGATTTTAAAAAAATGTTTAAAACCACCCTAATCATATAGATTAATTTTTGTAAAAATGACATATGTAAGAAGAGGAAAGAAATGAGAGAGTGATGTTAAATAATCAAAAGATAAATGCCTTAATGAATTTATCAATAAGTAGGTATGATAAAGAAGGAGACATGGTGCTCTTTCATTGGGAAGGACAAAAAGATTAAGATGGATTGGATTGTGTACATAAGCCCTTCATATGCTTCACATTAGCATTCATTGGTTTGTTAAGAAGTGTCTTGATCACGCAATGTCAAGTAAACTCAAAATCCCTTATTTGGTGGAAGGTCAAAAAGGGAGGTGGATGATAGTGTAACCTTCTTGTGTGGATAGCTTCCCCCTTCTGCAGGTGACTAAATATACATTATAAACAAGTATATGTCTTATTTGGTGTAGACTAATTGATGTAAGAAGTTTATTATTGTCTTTTGTAAAAGCTGATTGCAGCTTTCATATATAATTTTTTACTTTTTTTTTAATTTTGACTATGGGTCTTTTCAATGTTGTTTTTTTTGAGAGGTTGGGTAAGTTGATCAATATGGGGAGATTTCACGTGATTTCTTTCTTTGACAAATTTTTGACTTATCCATCCTTTAAGGGAGTGGTCTAAGCTCATGATTTTTTTGATTTGGATAGTTGTCCTTTAAGAGAGAAGTCTATTTTATTTTAAGAAATTCTACATTATTTAGGCAAATGTCTTTCAAGGGAGTAGTCTACAATGTTAGATATTACCCATAAGATATATTATTTTTTGTTTGTTTTTTTAATAGATATAGACTTACTTATATAGGCCTAAGGTTTACCTTTATAAAGGTAAAACTATATCACAAGAAGGTTGAATGGTGGGTGAGATGATAATTTAAGAGACAATGACCATGGGAATCCATCCTATAAGGGATGCAAATTATCCATGAGAATCATGCCATGGGTACATCTATGGTACCCATATTTAATATTTAAGCTAAAAACTATGATGGGTAATCACACAATTCTTTGCTTTAATTGATTATCCTCAAATTAAGGGGATGAAGGTGATAATTTTTTTAATAATGGATTAGCTTAAGTTAGACATAAGGTGATGTAGAACTTATTTTAACAAAATAATGGATGCAGATGCAAAACATTGAGGGGATCAGGTTCTAGTTTCCCTTTAGGAGATGATAATTGGTAAGCTCCTGACCCATGCTTATGCATTATGATAAATGGTCTAATCCAATCAAAAGAAAATTTTCCCCACTTACTTCTTTCCATGTTGGTTACATGTTTATTTTACTTTAAGATGAGGTCTCTGATATTAAATTCTCACTTTCTTAGGTGATTGTTATAAGCATGCTTGATTAGTTTTTGATAAACACAAAGATGGTTAAGAGTGACTAAATGATGTTCATCAAGTAGATCAAGTTGGGCTAGATGTTCTTCATGATAATCACCCTCTAAGATGATATATTTTATGGATATATTAAGGGATGGAATTTTTAATTCAAGAGGTAAGACAACCTCTACTCCAAAAACAAGTGAGAAATGGACGGTACTCGTAGGGTTTTGAATGCTAGTGTGATATGTCCATAGGGTGAATGGAATGTGTAAGTGTTAATCCCTACCTGATTCATTGACCATTTTAGTTAACATTTTATTAAGTGTTTTGTTAGAAGCTTTAGCTTTTCATTAGCTTTTGGATGATATGGAATGAGAAGCTTAACTTAATGCCAAAGGTGTCACAAAGATTGATTACTTTATTTTTTTAAATGATTTTCCATTATCATGATGATTTTATCTAGAACACCAAAGCGGTAAATGATATGATGGTTAATGAAATCAACATTTTTTTTGGCCTTGGTTGAGATGAGGGGAATAGCCTCTAGCCATTTTTGAAATATTCTATCACAGTGATGATTGAATGATGTCATTTCAAAGAATGAGGGTTGATTTCACCAATGAGATCTAATCCCCACTGAGAAAAAGGCCAAAAATCCTTAGAGACTTGAAGGCCATGACTAGGAATGTGATGAAAATTATCATGTTATTGACACTTAACACACTTATTTACATAATCACAATAGTCTTGGTTAATGGTAGGCCAATAGTATCCAAGGCAAAGGATGTGTTTAGTGATAGCCAAACCACTAAATTATCCTCCATAAATCCCATCATGTATTTCTTTGATTGTGTGAAACAATTCATAAAAGAAGACCATCAAAACTTTACTTATAAATAATTCCCCCTATAATGGTAAATTACAAGTACTTCATATAAAATCACATCTACCATTTATATAAATATTGGAAGGGATGACAATTAAGGTAAGGTAATCAAATATTTACTTATACCAAATATCATTTTGGATTTCCTCCACATTGCATATGGAAGAGAGGTCTGATTTGGTGTAGGAGGGTTAGTTAAAGTGATGGATGGTGATAAATATTTTAGAATCAGAAGGTGAAAATAGGATTTGGAAAGAAAAATAATCTATGGTATCGGTGAACTTGTTCATAGAACATGGAGTGGCTTGAATAAGATAATGATCAAATGACATTAATAGTACTTCTACCAATTGTTTGAATCTTTGTAAAACATCATTTTTACATTGTTATGAACCATTGATATATTTGACCACAAGTTGGGAGTCACAAAAAATGTTGATCGATTTAGCTCCCATTGATAAAGCTATTTGGAAACCTAGAACTAGGGCCTCATATTCAACCATGTTGTTGGTGTAATCAAAATCAAGTTTTAAGGATAAGGGAAAATGCTCACCTTCAATGGGGATAAGGATTATTCTAAAATTCCCATCATGTTAACACTTTGATCCATCAAATAACATGGTCATTTAATAATCAATGTCTTCTTAAGAGAGAGTAATGATGGCCTCACTAAGAAATTCAAGATTAAAAGGTTGGTTATTGACTAAAGGGACTTTAGCCAATTGGTCATCAATGATTTTCCCTTTGAATAAATTTTGTTGAAGGAACTCGAGATTTAACTTAGCTAAAATCATGAGCCATCTAACCATACACTAGTTTTTATATGGCTTAGAATGCATGTACTTAAGTGGATCAGTGTTGGTAATGACAAAGGTTTTATGGTTAAGGAGGTAGTGATGGAGTTTTTAAGCCATAAAGACCAAGGTGAGGCATAATTTATTGGTATGGGTATAATTAGTATCATACTCTATAAGTGTTTAACTTATATAGTATATTATTTCCTCCTTATGTTGATTGTCATGATGTGCAAGCATGGAACCTAAGGAATGGTCTGTGGAAAAAATGTAGAGGTAAAAGGGTTTGTCCTCTTTTGGAGGGATAAGAATAGGTGGGGAAAGAAGGTATTATTTTAGTGATTCAAAGGCATTTTGATAATATTTGTTCCACTTAAATGAGATATCCTTCTTAAGGGGGTGATTAAAGGGCTGACATCTATCATATAATTGAGAGATGAAGCAACGAATGTATTGAAGCTTCCCTTATAGACTATGGAGTTACTTGAGGTTAGTTGGAGGATGCATTTCTAGGATTGCTTTAAATTTAGTGGGATAAACTTCTATTCCATAGAGAGAAATAATAAATCCAAGAAGATTACCTGACAAGACCCCAAAGATGCATAAACATGAAAGTGGATAAGGCATTTTAAGATAACCTTAAGGATTTCCAAATGGTCCTTATGACATTTAGACTTACCAAGGAGGTCATCTACATAGTCCTCTACATTTTTATGGATGAGGTCATGAAATATGTAGTTCATTGCATGTTGATAGGTTGCACCAACATTGTTCAAACCAAAAGGCATGACCCTATAGGGTAAATTTCCCCATGGGGTGATAAAGGTAGT
This sequence comes from Torreya grandis, assembly GCA_037957365.1. NCBI lineage: Eukaryota > Viridiplantae > Streptophyta > Pinopsida > Cupressales > Taxaceae > Torreya > Torreya grandis. The sequence continues at coordinate 274,990 of JARHVA010009479.1, read as the reverse complement.
TTTATGTTGATATTATAGGGTGATTAATATTTGATTATAGCCTAATAACCCATCCATAAGAGATAGTATATCATGTCTGGTAGTTAGATCAACAAGTTGGTCAATGTTTGGCAAAGGAAATTCATCTTTTTAATAAGCAAGGTTAAGATCATGAAAATATATGAACATACAAAGTCCCCCTATTTATTTAGTGATAAGAATGACATTCAAGACCCATTAGGGATAATAAATGGGTTAAATGAATTTGATAGATAAGAGATGTTGAAGCTCTTCTTTAACAAGAAGGGTAATATGAGGGTGCATCCTTCAAAGATTTTGCCTAAAAGGCTTAACATCAAGGTTGGTGAGGATGTTATGGATGATTATGGAAGGGTCAATTCCTATCATATCACTATAATACCAAGCAAATGATATGATACAGTCATGCAAAAAAATAGAAAAATCCTAATGCTTCAAGGAATCTAAGGATTGGTTGATTTTTATTATGTAAGGGTTATCCCGAGTTCCCAATTTGATGTCAATAGTAGATTCATTCAAGATAGTCTATGTCTTATGAAGAAGGGATTTTTAAGGGAATAATCTTCAAAACTAAGATAGGTGATAAGGTAATCATCATCTTGACACTAGATAGTATTAATGATAAGAGAATCATCTTCTACCATTTCAAGATGGGCTAGAGGAATGGTTCTGGTGTCCTCATTTGTTTGATAGGTCAGGGGTCCCAAACTAATAATATTGATAAAAAATAAATTTAGGGGGGATGGAATTGATATCATCAGATTTTGAATAAGTGGTTGGCGAGGATAGGATTTCTTCCTCAATGATTGTGATGGAAGGTGGGTTGGTTGGCTTTTCTAGTGGGATTAATCTAAGACCATATCATTCATGATGCTTTTGAGTTTTACATGAGAGAAACTCATGTGGTCCATGTTCATAATGGCCTAAACTAAATCATTTATAATAATATTGATGAAGGTATGTTTGGGAAAACTTTGGTTTATCCAAGAAATAGAAATTAGAGGTGAATGGTTTAACAGAAGAGGATACATTAGAAGTAGAAAGTGGTTGATCAAGTCCCCCATAGATAAAATTAGTTTGGCAGTTGGGAGGACCAAAAGGAATGATTTTTTTAATGTTAAAATCATACTTATGATGTTGGTTAAGATTTACATAATCTTGGGGAATAGGAAGGGCATCTAAAGTTCATAGGTGATACTCCCCAATCAATAGATGTTAGAATGTGGACTCCAAATGGTTTTTCATAGGGGTTTGGGAGGAATGTATGGATGAGCTTATAGAATCTTAGTTGATGGATGATGAATGGGATGCAACCTCTAACTATATGAGAACATCATTGGGGTGGTAAGTAATATTACATGACTTTAAAGGACTAGGGTCAATTGGAATGACATGAACTTGACCCTCATGTTCAAACTTGAGGCACCTATGCAAAGTTGATGGCACAAAACCTATGGTACAAATCCAAGGGCATCCAAGCAATACATTATATTTAAACTCTCCTTATACAACATAGATGATCTCAATAAGAGTGTTAGGTCCCAAATATTTATGAAAGATAACTATCCCCAAGGTAGTTATCATTGTATCATTAAAAAATAAAAGTATGATAGTAGTTTTAGACATGATGTTCTCTGAGATCTTAAGTTGGTCATATGTATGGGAGGAAATGATATTGATGTTAGATCCCTCATAAATCATAACCCTCTTGATATAAGTTTATTTTATGTGGGTAGTAATAAAGAGGGGAGGATCTGGATCATCTAGATGGATAGGGGGTATCTCTAAATCCTAGAATGTGACAAGGGTAGAGAGCTAAATGGCTCCTATGAGGGTTACTAACAATCAAGGATTTTTAGGTTAAACCTAAATCAATTATAAGGCTCTTATCATAGTTTGATGGTACTAGGGTTAGGTTTGGATCAACTCATATAAATTAATATTCATTGGGGTTTGGTGAATCTGTTTAAGAGTTGACCTATGTATTAGTTTAGATGGGTTGGATTAGGGTGTACCTAAGATATAAATCTTGGGATTTAATGAAGGTGATTGGGGTGATTCCCTAGAGGAAGGGTATGTCAATAAGATGGATACATTGGATTTCCCTTTATCCATTTAGTTTTTTGATTGAGTAACCACATGGATATCATCTTTTTTCAAAATATGTGGGCTAGTAGGTTACTTTTATTCCTTTATACACTTAGATGAGAATTTGGGGGCAGGTTTACGTGGGGTGGTAGTTTTGGGTTTTTAGCTTGGAGGTAGGTTAAGGGGAATTTAATCTGTTAATACATCATTTGTATTACACAATTTTTAGATTATATCTTGGAGTGATTTGAATTTTTTTGTGTCATGTCTAGGTGTCATATGGTATGCACAAATTAAGTTGTCATTCAACTAAGTTGGTTTTATTCTTAGAGGGTCAAATGGTTTGATGTGAGGTAAGACTATGTAGTAAACTTGTAACAAAATTTTCAAGATGGTAGAATAAGATTCTAGTAATGGCGGCAAGAAGGTGGTATTTTTGGTTTTGAATGTTGGGGTGGATACCTTTTTATGGGTAGGATTAGTGAATGGATCTTTGATTTTTGAAAAGATTTTGGTAGATGGTTTTGAGGTTGAGGGTTTGGTAAGAATAAGTAGAGGTGTGGCTATAAGTGGAGGTTGTTCTATTGATTTCTTTGTTGGAGGGCTTGGTCTTTTCAACAAGGTGTAAGGGTGAGGTTCTAAAATGGATGAGGGATGTGGCCCTAGAATGGAGGATAAATTTGAAATGGGAGGTAAGATGGTTTTGGGTTTTTGAATTCTATATGGTTCAATTATCCTTGTTGGTTTGGTTAGTGGATTTTTAGGTGGGATTGGTGGTGTCAACTCTAAATTAAATGGAGGATGGGTGAGATTTTTAGTTGGAAGGACCCCTAGGTTTTTGATAGGCTTTAATTGGGTAGTGGAGGTTGCTTTTTTGTTTTTAAATGAGTTGGTTGGTTGGTTTGTTTAAAGTTTTGGATGTGGAGGTTTTTGTTGGTTTGGTTAAATTAGTGGTGGTTGAAGGTTGGGTAGATAATAGTGTGGTTGGTGAATCCTTCTTGGTTGGGTATGGAAGTTTAAAGTGGTGCCAAATTGTGGCTAGACCAAGGTTTGGTTGAGATTAAAAAATTAGATTTTAGACCAACCTTGAAAATGGTTTAAAGATAGGCTTGGTCTCCCCTGTGGTAGTTTCTAAAGATAAACCAAGTGGCTACAAAAGTAGGCTGGTGACATTTTCCTTTTCTTCTATCAATGGTTATAAGTATTTGGTGGGTGATTCTACCATGGAAGGAGTAGGTGAGACAATCTCTTCCTTAGTTATGCTTTTCAAAGGATGAATAGTTAGTTATAATATGGAAGGAAAGGGCATGGGATTAATGGTTTCCTCCTTCATTAAGATTTTCAAAGGAAGGGTAGGTGATTCCACTATAGAAATAAGTGGAGAAATGATGGTGGTTTTTTCCTTTGTTACGCTTTCCAAAGGAGAGATGGGTATTTCAACTATAAAAGTGAGTGGAGAAGAAATGGTGGTTTCTTCCTTTGTTATGATTTATAAAGGAAGGGTAGGTAACTCAACTATGGAAGTGAATGGGTATTTCAACTACAGAAGTGAGTGGAGAAGAAATGGTGGTTTCTTCCTTTGTTATGATTTCTAAAGGAAGGGTAGGTAACTCAACTATGGAAGTGAATGTATAAGAAAAGGTGGCTTGGGACATGGGTTCATCAACTATAAGTTCATTAAGAATAATGTTCATCATATGAACCTCATGTTTGTGGGATGTTTCCACATTTTTATGCTTATTTTTTGTGGGAGGTGGGCTATTTGGAAATGGTTGTTAGAATATGTCAAGCGCTTGAATAGGGGGTGTATTTTGTTTATCCATTATGATATCACCTTTGTCAATCAAGTCTTGGACTATGTTTTTAATTGTTTTGCATCTATCAACATTATTCCCAATGATACAATGGAAGTTACATATCTCATTGTCCATATACCTACTTGGTATAGGATGGGAAGAATAAAATTATTGAGGTGGTTTGATTGGAGGAATTTGGATAATGGATACCTTCAAACATTTCTCTAAAACTAAAGCATAGGACTCCCCTAGTAGATTATATTGATTTTGCATAAAGTGGTTTCATGATTAAGAAATTTAGTTCAAAGAAGTGGATGAGTTGACTACCAGAGGAGGATCCATTTTAAGTATAATGGTATTGGTTATTCCTTTGGATTTGGCATGGTTTAAGGGTTTAGACTAGGCTTTAGTAGATTTAAAACTAGCATTATTATTCCTCAACTTAAGTTTACTCTTATCAATTGCTTGAATTCTAACTTTCTAGCCATGGTGAATGCCTCATCAAAGGTTTAGAAGGTTTGAACCTATAGGGTAGATGAGATGTGTTTAGCACATTCCCAAGAGAAAATTTCAGTTTACTTAGGTTGGGCTAAGGATAAGGAGAGTTGGTTGATCAACCCTCTCTAATGAGAAACAAAATCAGCAATAGATTCATCCTCAAATTTTCAAATAGAGTATAAGTTAGTTATAGATAATTTATTGGAGATATTGATAGAAAAGTGCTCCAATAATGTTTAATCTAGTTGAGATAAATAAAATAGGGAGTGCCTAGTGATGACATTATACCAGTCTAACATAGGTCTTGCTAAGGATATAGGGAAGGTTCAGAGTAGAAGAGCATCATCATAAGTAATTAGATAACATGCATGCCTAAATACCCATAGGTGTTGTTGGGTATCTTATTTTCTTTAGAATTTGGAAAATTTTGGAAGTTCCCATTATGTGGGATAAGGATGGATTGGTACGAAAGGATGGATGGGCTCATTAAATTTTTTATCATAGGACAAAAGATTATGGGCTCCATAAATGGATGTCTCTAGAGTGGTCATCTTGTCTATCAACATTTTAATGAGGTAATTTTGAGGTACACCCCCATAATTATAAGTTATGTGTTGTATTTTGGTAATTGATAGAAGGTTGGGTAGAGGCCACATATTGATAATTGGACATGGAGGGTTGGGAATATGGTAGATGAATTTATATCCTTGTGGGTTTGGGATATAGCTCAGGTTAGGTGAAGTAGGCATTTGTTGGGTCATAAGCATGGTTAGGTTGGTTGGTTGAAGATGTGTAGTTACCTTGGTACTTATGGGTGGGAGAGTAGATGGTATGGAAACCAATAAGTTTTAGAAAGGGGTATAGGATGTTGGGTTTTAAGTGGAAAGAGGTAAGGAAGAAATACTAGTGTAAATCATCCCAATGGTAAGTAGTGCTTAGGTTACCATGGGTTGAGTTTTCCCTACATTTTACAGGTTAGTAATGGGTTTGGTAGAAGTAGAGGGTGATTGGGCATTGGTTGGTGGAAGGGAATCTGGGTTTTTCATAATGGTGGTTGAAGGGTTATTTTTGGAAGAAGAATCTTGAGTCACCATGGATTGGGTGGTAAAGATAGAGGAAAATAAAGTCTCACACATAAGGTAAGTTAGCATGCCATAAGGTGGTTCAATAAAAAGAACCAAAGTAGGGGCACAATTAGCAATTATTGTAAGATAGTCGTGGAGGACCATGGGGTTATTATCAAGGAGTTTGGTAGAGTCCATATATCCTCAAGCAAAATATCAAGTCATATCAAGACTTTTAAAATGGTTTAAATAACTTTCTAAATCTAGAGTGTTATATAATGGATGAGGAAGAGGAATATGGTTGGTGGGGAGGTTGGTTTTAGTTTGTTTGGTCTCTAGTTTGTTGCCTTGTCAAGACCATACAATGAATGGTGGAAGATTTTTTGAGTTTAGTGGAAATAAACTCACACACTCAAAAAGAGAGAAAATAATAAAAGATTCAAGGAAATCACACACATGTTAAGAGTATGTTAATTCTTTTTATCTCACTTTTAGGCTTATAAATAAATTTAGAAGTTTATGAGAATCCACTTGGTTTGTAAAATGGGTACTAGAATAAGAAATCTATGGATGGTTTTAGGTTTGTTTAGGCTCTCAATATATTTATGATAGAATTGGTATGTGACTTGATATTGGGGCCTACCCTCTCACTTCACACATCATAGAGATAAAGGTGTTGGGTGCTTAGCCAAGATATATTGAAATACCAAAATTTATACTCAGCCAATGTACTGAGTTTTGGTTTCTCCCCTTGGTAATAAAGTCTATGTGGGATAGCCAAGGGTGAAGTTTTATTGCTAGGTTATGAAATCCTAGTCGAGCCTTATGTCAATGTTTAATGAATTAATTATATGAGTGGTTTGGTATGTGTGTGTGATAAAATTGATTGATATGATTGATTTATTGATTAATTTAAACTATGTGATTTAACCAAATAAGTAATCAATGAATGAAGGTTGATTTTAAACCCAAAAGGAATTTTTTTATTTCTTTGAATGAGTAAAAAAATAGATATAATTCACCTAAATGTAGAATGAGGTTGCAAGTATATCCTAGGATGAATGCCTTTTCACTTTTTAGAAAAAAGGTGAATGAATGATTTTTCCTATTTCTAAGAAAGTAAAGAAAATAAATACTTGGGTGAGGGTTGATGGGTGGTTTTAACTTTATATTTTTGGGAAAAATAATTACACATAGATTGATGTTGGTCACTATGTAACTGATACCATTTAAGGATAATTGATGTCAATCAAGGGCAACTAATTTAGTCAAGGGCAACTGATGTTGATCACTATGGGTTTGTCACAAAACTGATTTGAGATGAAAATGAACTTTTGGGCTATTTTAGGGGGTTTAATGGGCTATTTTGGGTTAGTTGATGGTCATGAGGATAGAGTGGGGTCTCAGAGATATCAAACATAGATTTTTTGACATTTAAATAATTAAGAATGGTCAATGGGGATTTTGTGGACAAGGGGGTGTTTGAAGTTGCAAAACTCCAACACAAAAGAGAATATGGGAGATATTGGGAGTGGGTACAAGCAATAGAATACCAAGACTAAATAACTAAACTTAGAAAAAGTGCAAGATACTTATCTATTGTTGGATTTGATGGCCTGAAGATGTCCTCAAGTTGAGTATGAGCCACCTAGAATCTTGGAATAAAATGGATAGAGTAACAGTGCTTGAGTCCTCAGTATTGAGGTGATGGAGCACTTTCTAATCTCTAGATTGGTTCAATGGTTTTTTGGGAATCTTGGATTCACATGAGAGTTCTAGTTCTCACTCAAAATGTTTCAACCTCCTAATCAAGGGTCTTGGGATTAACTTAAGTAATTAACATTGATCTTAGTCAACCGACATTGGTTGAGGGGTCACTGACATCGATCAAGGTGTAAATTGTCTAAGTTGCCCAAAATAGTAATTTACACTTAAGTTTGATTGTTAAGACCATTATAAGTGGTTTAAGATAATTTAAAGTATCATGGGCATGCAGTAAGAAGTGGCCTAGGAGGTTAGGTCTTTAAATGCCAAAGTAGGAAATAGTCTTAAGGCTAGGTGTCACTAAGTTAGCCATGGGTTTAGTTAGGGTGAGGTGTAAATAAGATTAATTATCTTAATTAACTAATTAATTTAGATAAATGTGTATAAAGGGGTAAATGGGTGTTTTTAAGGGGTTGTAACAAATATTCTAACCCAAGGGGGCCAAGGGGATTGAAAGAAGTATTTTACTATAATTAGAACTATTGGTGTGGTTTTCTAGTGTCTATAATTGACACCTTAAGGTTAGAATGGTATATATAACATAAGGGAAAAAATTATGAGTTGGTAAAAGGTAAAGAGGCCTTAAAGAAATAAATAGAGGATAAATATGAAAAACTTAAGGAAAAAGAAATGATTATTTATGAACTAGAATCTGTTGTCCCTAAGATATGTGAAATGTCCATACAAATGGTGCAATGTAGACCACCTTAAAGGGTCTACACAATGTATTTGAAGGAAAAGTTCGTATAATTTATAAATGGGTAGGATAATATCTAGAGACAAATAGTACATGTGAATTCATTTTTCCTTTTTTGAAGCCTACTTATATGGCCAAATTGAAATCTAATATTTTTTTTGTGAATTCTTTCAACATTATTTTATATTCAGCTTGGATGATAAGTGGAATCCCAATGTTTTTATTGGGGATGTTCAACTAAGGGCTTATTGTTCTTATTGGAGAAATGAGCTTAGAAGAAAAAAAGAAATTCATTCATATTATTTTCCAATTTATCTTAAAATTTATTCATGGTTTTCATTTTCTCCCTTATCTAGCCTCAAAATATTAAAATATTTCACATACACTATAGATAATACACATATGTAAATTAATATTAAGGTAATGAGCTATTTCTAAATTTATTAATAGAGTTTAATGAATTTGTGAGGATTTAATAATTATAATGGTTCAGATGTGTAAAATATGTTTATGTTCCTATGTGATTCACCCATAACCATTTTGGTATATCCACCTACAACCACTTGCTAGTTGGACAACATTCACTATGGGGACACAAACAACCTGCAACCACTAGTTATTGACCCCTACAATAACTATTGGAGTTGAATAATTTTTAAGATTGAAATGTGGGTGACTAGTTGGTTTTTATAAATATTTCCATCCTATCCAACATACCTATAAAATCATGCGGCATGATGAATTAAAATTTATAACCACCCAACACTTCATTGAACTAAATGGTCATCCATAATGAGCACAACAATTTTATTCCAACTAGTTACATATTTTCCATTACCTTTTCATATTTTTAAATATTATAAGATTATGTAGTTATAACTTATCATATTTTGGGAAGTCTCTTAATAAACCCTTGCCTCCCCTATATAAGGGCAAGAGTTGTAGGTGGTAAAGGGAGGATATAAAGTTAAGATCATAATGAGTAAAATAGATTTTCTCTATAAGTCAGTAACTATGTTTTATTAATATTTACAATATCACAAGATAATTTAATGTAATTAAATAGATTTTAAGTAAGAAAATAATGGAAAAATGAGGGATTTAAACACAATACCAACTAAAGAGGGCCCACTTATAAGGAATTTTAGTGAAAATCTCATCCATTAGTTTGTTTCCAATATCTCTATTATGTGAGCATTTGTATTCAATTATTTTCATGTGCATCCTTAAATTTACAAGCTAATTTTTTTAATAATAAATATGTTTTTATGTGTGTATCTTTCAACTTTATGTATGTGTTCTCAATTTAGTAAAGGAAGCTTCCAAACATTAAGTATAAAATTAACTTATGTAATTTACTTTATGTAAGGTATGTTTTACTTTCTTACAAGTTACTTTCTATTGGGATATTGATGGTAGATGTGTTTTCATTGATTTCAAATGGCATTGGTGATGACAAAGTGGTCTAATAGGTTAGAGTGATGGATCATATTGGTCTAATGTTCTTGGAGCAATGTGATACTTGCAAGGATGTGCATGGGTGCCCTAGGTGGATGTTGTATGGTTTAATGGAGCTTGGTATGATGATGTTTGAATTATTTCTGATGTTTTATATGCTCAAGGGTCAAATTCATGTGGCCTTAATGAGGTATGTAAGTCAGTTTCTGCTTTGTAGGCTTGATCATGCATGGTTGTCTATGGGGATGTGAGCACTATGGGTTGTTTGACATGGTTAGGAGCTTAATATCATTTAAATATACATTTTGTACATGTATATGGTGATAAGATCTTAGGTGTATGGTTTTTAAGAGGTGGTAAGTAATCTGCATGATAGCTTGGTTATTTGACTAATTGGCCTAAGTAGGCTAATGAGGCTTTGTGAAGGGTCAAAGAGTGATTTCAAAGTGTTTAATATCATATCTACATGGGGATATGATTATATAGAATTTTTAAAGTGAATTGACCAAGTCAAAGGTCAAAATTTGAAGTAAAAATTTACAAAAATGATCATATGGCTTTAAGAGGTGTTAGAAAGGTGTCTAGTGATCCAAAGGACTTTCTTGTGTTTGTTGGAATGTGAAATGTCTTCATGGAAAGATTATAATTTTGGATATGTTTGGTAGGGTCCCTAATAATATTTTCTAAGCAAAATTTTTATGGGTTAAGGTACACAGCTTTATGAATGATCATTAAGAAGCTAAGCAGGTTTTTGTGTGCAAAAACCCTAGTCTTAGACCCAATAGAGAAGATCTTGATGGTTTGGGCTCATAATGGATTGGTTGATAAAACATTATGATTTGAGGTTGTAGATTAATCTTCTAGGTTCTTGAATATTTATTGTTTTAATCTTGATAGTGTGTGATTCCCATATAAAATGGGTTGATAATAGTATTCTTATTGTTAAAGAACATTTATGAGAATGAATAGATGATATAATGGATGATTTTTGAAGCCTAGGACTTGTCCCAAATATCCATGAAAATTATTAGGAAGATTAATCTTTCTGTGTCAAATTTTTATAAGGTTAAAGTTGACTAATCGATATGAAGGAAATGGTGTCATAAGTGAGAAAAAGTGATCAAAGTGAAAAGAGGAATTGGAAGGCCTAATCAATGAGTAAGAATGGGTCTAAGATCTTTGAGGTGATTTAAGAGATTTATACCCTCTATCTATGAAATTATTATTATTCCTAGTCACTTAGAGATGATTGAATGGCTGACTCATAGTTGACCATAATGGTTTTGCTAGCCAAAGGAACCTATTTTGGATGATTGAGTTTGTTTATAGGGCAGATGGTCATATCAAGTGTTTCTATTGATTAGAGAGTATTGAGGACTCCTTGAAGTAATTTTTTAGATATTTTGAATAGTTTACTAATCTTTATTTAGTCAAAAATAGTCACACAATTGGTGTTATACTTCGTTTGTGAGGTGTTTGTGACATGAGCTCATGGTATGGTATAGAAAGCTTGTGTAGAGGATCATGGATGACCTTAGGATACATGAATAATTCTTCCTAAAATATTCTAAATATAGATGGCTGACCATTATTAATATTGGTCTATACAAGGTGATTTATGCCTTTTGGGTGTGTGAATAAATCTAGACAGCAAGTGTGTGTGTTGATATTTGAAGACATTGTGCGAAGGTTATTAGGGGTATTAGTGACCAATGTTTATATGAGATTGAGTAGAGAAAAATTTAATTAGACTCAACATAATTTTTTTATTATATTAATTATTTTTATCATATTTATGAGTGCATATTTGAATATAAGCAAAAGATTTTTGAAGGGGTTATTTACTTGTGTTAAAGAGATAGCTTGGTATTGGTGACTTGTGTGGAGTTGTATACTTGGAGAAGAGTGTTATTACATGTTTTATCTATTATATTGAGAAGAAATCATATTTCAATAATTTTTCATTTGATAGGTGTTGTGTTGGTGCTCAACATCTTAGGCAAGGTGGTGCTTGTCATCTTTAGGGGTTGGTGCTGCTTGTGAAGTAGGTGCTTCACTAAAGCCTCATGTTTGTGATAATATTATAGGACTATATTCCATTTCTTTGAAAACTTGAGAGTGTTTTTTATCCCCCATAAGGGGTTCCCACATAAATCTTGTGTAATGGTTACATTCATGTTTATTCTTTGATTCATCTATCTTGCCTATTGATGTGATTGGTTAAGTAGCTTGAAGAGTTGGGAATTGAATTAAATTATTATTTATGACTAATTCACCCCACTCTTAGTGGTGTGTACTTGTATCACTTTCTACAAGTGTGTTTCCTATACACAACACTTATTATCTCAAATTTCAAATAGTGACAAGTTCCACGCATACAATGTTGATACCTTCCAAAAATATGTAATGAAAGTATCATATCAATAAATTAAATCAGTAACTCTATCAAGTTGTATGAAAGCCTTAGTTACATCAAGTTTGACTAATGGTTTGATTTTCCTCATCATGGCTTACTTGTGTACATTTGGATATTTTCATACACTTTATACCCACATTAAAGTCTCAATGACCTTGATTAATCTACATTATCTCAATGTAGACACCTAAATATGATCATTAATAATTTCTTATGTTAGTTTTGGACTAATTTTTACTTTAATTAACTTCTGCACTTAATAATTACATGTTCTTCCACCTAACTCTATCTTAAGACCTTATTTGGATATATTACCTTTTTTAAATTGATATATGTTTCAATTAGAAGTGTTTTTATTTATATAAACATCCTTAAGCATATTTATGGCCAATCCAGGACCAAATTTCACATATTTCCCTTCTAGATAGAGTCAACCAATAGGGACAATGGTGGAAGTAGGATTTTTTCCTATAGGTAGATCATGTCATATGCATCTCTAATGGTTAGTCTTTCAAATTTACCCCCTCTTACATTTAGTTCATAATTTTAGGGCATGAAGCATCATGTGTTTCCATTTTGAATTGTTATAAAGGCACACTCAATTCACTTATTCTACCAACATGGGAATTTCAATACAGAGGCATACTTACACTATTGCACATTAAGCAAAAGTTACCCATTTGTACAAATTTTAATTCCAATCATTACAATAATTATTGAGACAAGTAAAAATCCTATTTTATCTATCCCAAATCAAAGCATGTTCAATCATGTAATCCATACCTAGATGAATTCATATACTGAAGGGATCACAATCACACAAAGTACTATAAGTGGGAGAACTATGTAGGCTTAAATTCCCTCTTCTGAGTATTGGATACATAGGTAGAGTTTAGTCATCTTGGGGGTGATTAGGTTCATCTTATCTAAATTACACTCCACATATTTATATTTTTAGTTTTTCAATCATTGTAAATCCTATTAGGGTTTCTAACTTTGGAGAAGTTATTTTCAAGTCTTGCACATAGTTATAAAAGCCAAATCTATGCATATATACTTAATTCAAGGTGTCACAAATAACCATGACTATATTTTCCTATTTTTTTCAAAGAAAAAATTTATAGTAGTGGATAATATTGGTAGTCGATCATGTCCTCAATTGGTCTATCTTATCCTTCTTCAGTTTCAATTTTTGATTCTGGGCACTTGTACAATTTATTCTTTTTTATCTATTTTAGCCATCTATCATTCAACATAGTAAAATATAGGATAAAAATATCTAATCTTTTCATTTAATTCCATACTTAGTCTTCTTTCAATCATTTTCACCTTGTCAAATTCAGACTTTTACTTGCATTAGTTTTTTCAAAATTTCAATTAAATATTTTTTCTTTATTCCTTTAAATTTATCTTAATTAATGTAGTTCATATATTAATCCAAATTTTGATAAAACATATAAGTTAACCCATGTATTATTTGAAAAGTTCCAAACCCTAAGTTTTCCTTAGGATTCCAACCTTTTAGGGTTTAAAAATAATTATCCTAGGTTTTAGATAAATTCATAAACATTTGACTCTAAACGAATCTTATTTCGACTTTAGATCTAAATATAACACTAAAATAAGTTATTTTCAACCTTAAATTTAATAATTGACACTGAAATCATTTTATTTTGACCTTGGATCTGATATCTAACAATGAAATCACCATATTTTTACCTTGAATTTCCTAATGAATTACTAATCTCCATATATTAAAAAAACCTTTTTTATAAGCATTCTATTTTATGTCTTGTTTATAATATATTTTCCATGTGATTTTTTATAGTATCCTTGTTTTTAGGATCTTTAATTTCAATTTTTTATTACTTACTATTGAAAAAATATATGGCTATATTGGATGAATTTTATTGCTTCGAGTTCTTTGAAAAATAACTAAATCACATTCTAAAATGCAAGTAGCAGTAGTGAAAATTTTTGTCAAATATGACATGGGAACAATAATAGTCATATATTCAATATGTCATGAGTTTTAATCATAAATAAATTCGATTATTTATCAATTATTATTTTTTTTAGCAATCAATCAGAGCTTTTAATAATTACTATTAGATGACAAAAAACATGTATAACTTATTTTATTTCTTCTAATGTCTCTTCTCAATATAGTGATAGCTGATTTCCCTCTAACTAGGTCCATGTCATTATTCCAAGAGGTAAGGTAACCCACCTTATAATTCGAAATGAGGGTAACTAACATGTCCTTCCTCAACTCCATCCACCTCCTACATCTCCTCTTGATGGTTTTTATATGCATATTCAATCATAAGTACGTAGGGTTTATACTTGTGAAGCCATTCAATATCAAATCATTACTATGAGAAAGTTAATAGAAAAATTGAAAATACAAAATCATTATTTAAATTAAAATAGCACATTATGGTAAAATAATAGAATACATACAAATAATCTAGAGTATGTTAGTGTTAATCATGTATTTGCATCTTCACATAGCAATATTGTGCCTAAAAATACTTTATATCAAGATGGGAAGCCAAAATAGAATACATCTACAACTAGTGATCCAAAAAGTATGCAAAAGGTTAATAAAATTTCAAGTGATATTCTAAGATAAATGATTCAAAACAATCTGATCACATTACCTTCTATACCTCATCTAAGAATATAAAAATACTATTATGCATATCATATAAGGTATGGGCATCGTACAAATAATTTTTTGTCTTTAAAGGACAAAATAAAAAATATAATTGGTAGTGGTGATCCTATAATAGATACATCAATAAAGTAACCCACTCACATTGTGATTACATATCCTAAGGAATAAGTGCAAGTAGAAGTGGAAAAATTATAACTAGTGTAAAATGAACAAAAACAACAAGCATGAATACAAAAGGATAATTCAAAACAAAAATATTTATAGATGGAAAAGTTAAAACAAGAAAATCTTCACTTGGTAAAAATAGAGTAAGCAAGATTACAAAAGGAACAAGATGAAAAATTGAGATTACTAAAAGAACATGTTTAAAATCAAAGGTTTCAAAAAAAATAATAGGAAGACACAAAATTTTAAAAGAACAAATTACAAAGGAACAAAAAAGGTTACAAAAATTATATTTAGAGAAGTTACAAAAAGATAGATTACTAAAAGATAAGTTTAAAAAAAATTTAAAACTAAGAAAGAAGTGTTTTAAAGAAATGGTTTATAATAAAAGAGGTTCAAAATTAAGATAAGCCCACAAAATATAATGTTACAAGTATAGTTTCAAAGTAGTCAACTAAAAAGTGCCTATCATGTCTAGAGCCTTTGATTCTTAACCCCCTTATATATGGAAAGAAATGTACCAATGGTGTGATCAATAACACTATTGAAATGAATGTTTGTAGCATGACACTACTACAATTTATTGGATATGGTAAATAACATTTGAGTAAAAATACTACATCTAAATCATTTATATAATCCATTGAGATACCTTTCACATTTGGTCCAAAAATATGTTTAGTGGTATTAAATGTATTTCTTAATTTTGCCCACTATAACACTAAATTAAGAAGTTGAAGGATAACAAAAATGGGTGTCATATTTGGTAAATATTATGACTATGTCACATTTGAGCATGAAAGTGTTATGGTTACAACTTCAAGAGAGGACAAATATTTAAAGCAAAAACTAAAATGAAAACATCTCTTTAGCCAATATTCAATCAAATATATCTAATAGCATAATAATTAAGACACATGATATATTACACATGGTAAAGAAAAAATTAAAAGTTTCAATAGCAAAATATGGGGTATTTGGTTTTACACATATATACAAAAGAAGACAAGAGTAGCATACCACAATTTCAGTATCAATAAGATGATTATGATTTTGATGATGATTATTTAAAAAATGATTGGAATGACATAACTATTATCCAAGATGAATATGGAAATATAATTAATGTTTATAACACACATGATAAGATACTTACATAGAGGCATCTAGTTGATCACATATATGGCATGTACTAACATTATTGATTATACACATCTCCTTAATATCTTTATCATGTTATTTTATTATTTCTAGCACATGTAATATATTTGATCAATTATTATAATCAATTGGCTCTTGTTAAATTTTTGGCCACTTGGATTTTATTATTTACTATCCAAATATCAAATATTCAAAATAGTGATCAAATCTACCATATTTTGACATGTATCTCTTTGTTTTCATATATGCACTAACCACATCTTTTTTGTTAAGTATATAATCGATCAATTAGGGACTAGAATGATTGCATCTACTATATTTAATTGGTCTATCATATCATATGTAAATTTATACTCATAAATCATAATTTGAGCACATAAAGACTCATTTTTGCAAATTTTTAGACATTATACTCAGTTTTAGGTTGCAAACCATTTATTATTCATGTAAAATCTTTATTTTCCTATGCTATATTATTCATAAATGTGACATACTTTGAAAAATGTACATCTATTGAAAAAAATATGTAAAATATTTAATTTGCATACTATTTATATTCATACATGTTTTTCAAGTATAAACATACATACAATTGGGAATCTTGCCTTTACATGGAAATAACATCAATTATAGTTTACACTTAGCATAGACACAAGTGGATTGTTTATATTCCTCTCATTTGCTCTAATTTTAAACCCTTTCTTATCACTAATTTTTATTGTTTCTAGTTTCAAAATGAAAGTATTATCAAAAAAATCAAATATTTTAAATGTATAAAAACATTAAAAATATTCTAAAAATAAAAAATTAGGACTTAATCATGATTAGATATATATTTTGCATCATTGGCATATTTTATTTATCTCATGATTGGTAGATAGCATACTCTTTTTATATCACATATGCATTTCAATAGTATTCATGAGTGTAATGCAATACATACAAATTTCACATGGATTAAGATGTTGGACTTGCATCTACCTAGTAGCCTTGCTAAACTAGGGGCATCATATCCACAGTTTATAGTATTTATAAATGTTATAATTCCATAACTCCTATATTGTTGATCTTTATACTATTTATAAATGTTTTTCCACCATTTATATTTTACAATTATGTACATCGATATGTTATTTTCTAAGATATGATCACATTAGATATACATGATGTAGACTATATTTTTAATTCTATGTTCCATTTATGCTATTACTTATACATAGTAGATTAGATATTTCTTGTCTATTGTGTGTGACCCTTGTCCATTCTATGCAAAAATTGTTTGAACATCTATATGATATCATGTTTGGTATGTGTGATATTTAAACATGTCCATTGATATTGGCCCTTGGCCCTTTGTTGTGTGTGACATTTAAACATGTCCCTTATTTTTGATATTATTAATATCCTTTATGTGTGTCCCTTGACCCTGTATGTGCAATTTCTAATTTGTGACATTTGAACTTATCTCTTGTATGTTTCCCTATGTTTTATTATTTGACATTATTGTTTTAGCATGTATACTTATTGATCTTATTAAGTTTGATAAGTGTCATGATCAATATCATACACTTAGTAACACATAAGATACTAATTTTATGCTATACTACTATGATTTTCATTGATAGATTTATATAGGCCTTACCTCATATGCTACATACATTATTCAAATGATGCAAATTTTACTATGCTAACATATTTTTCACATATGCTACATTAATTAATTGTTACATCTTATTACACATGTTTTGGTTAAATTTTATTTTGAGATAAGTGAATTTCAAGAGCAATTATTTCACCAAAAAATGGGGACATTTCAGTGGTATTTTCATAAATGAGATAAGAATTTTCAAGAGAGAAATTCAATTTTGGTATAGAAGATAGTTTTAAAGGTTACAAAATGCTTCAAAATTAAGTTATTAACACATATTATGGGGACATACATCATGTATATGCACTGACATTTCAAGATTAAATTAAAAAACTTCAATTTTGAGTACATGATACAAGTTCACACATAATTTTCAAACAAAATTTATAATTGGCATCTACATATAATTAAATATCCTACATTTATTGATGGGGCCATGATATAGATTCATGTACACTATGTTATTTTTCAAAATTTCAATACTATTTTCCAAGCTTCGAACATGGTAAGAAAATGGATATACTCCATTCTCATTTAATCATACATTCAAGGACAAATTTGAATTTGAATCTACAAGCCACCTATAGTAATTGATTAATTTTAAGTGCATAATACATAACTTAGAGGTTCAATATCCTCTAGCAATATGTTTATGAATCTATTTTGCATTTAAACCTATTTCATGTCTTGGGATTACAAATAACAAATGAGTTAAATTTAGATTTATGCATCCCTTAATGGGTATTATTTATTTTATATAAAGTGAAAATTTAATTTGGGGCTTGATCACCCTTAAATTATCCATTGGTTTAACTAATGAAATAACTCCTCGAAAGGCTTCATGGGAAGTACTAATTCTCTAATGCTTCAAAGAAATATGATCTCAAAGAAAAGTTATAGAAACAAACATGGGTGTCACATATGTTGGTTCCCAATTATACACCTCTCTAATTTATCCTTGAAAACTTGAATAAAATGGAAAACAATGATGTGAAACCCGCTAGTATGTCATTATATCTAGGGAAGGGTTTGCCATCAAAAATGGACCAGACTAAGATAATGAATGAGAGGCACTGACAAAGGGTATGGTTTTCTCCCTACTACTTTTGGCTCTACCTAAACCAAGGTGAAAGGACCTAAGGGATAGCTTGCTCACATGGAGAGATTATGCAATTCAACCTTTATGGAGATTATTGGCACAAAGAAACATAGGTGTGACCAGGGCACAACCAAACTTGCACACTCCACCTATGAAGTGTTGTCATAAGGAATGCACTATTTCACATTCAAGCTATTAAAGATAGATATGTATATGACTACAACTTTCATTTTGAAGAGTTTTCAAAATATAGGTCGATTGGAAAATTGTAGCACTAGTCTTTCAAAGAAAAAAATGCAAATACATGTTAGGTGATCAAGATCTTATGTATTTATAGGGGTAAATAATACTCATAATATGAAAAGGATGTATTATATGCAATGTGGGAATAGGTAGGATAGTTATATGATTATATAAAATGGAAGGTGGCATGTTGGTGTCCAAGTCAAATAGCAGGGTATCTAACAATGTTTATGACATTATCCTTAGAAAAAGATGTATAAAAGACATAAATAAAAGCTAATGGGAAATACCAAATGGTCTCTAAAAACCTAAATCATACATTGCAACTAAAATTTCAAGAAACTTTTTCCTGTCAAATTTGTAGACCTAGGGTGCCCTAAAAGGTCATTTAATAACACATTTTTAAAGTTAAACTATAAAAAGGGATTTACAACCTAGATCTATGCTCAAGATGATAACAATTAGTGAACATAAACCCAAATATCCAATTATCAAGACTTGTAAGATATATTATTGCACTTTTTCAATAAGAAAGAGTAAAGAACCACAAATATTTTCATTAATCTTGAACAAAGAAACTTTACACACATCGATTATTCAAAATGCTACCAAAGGGACAAGCATAGTGAGTTTGCTCTTTTGACAAGGGATACATATAAATATTCTCTCAAATCTTTCTAATGGATGTATAGCGACAACCACCTTATCAAGAAAGACAAGATCTACATAGTAATTGATCCTAAAAAAAAAATTTGAACCTAAACTTGGAGGAAAGGAACACCTAAAATAATGGCCAAAAATAACCTTAGAACAAAGGATAAAAACCCTATTTATATATTTTTAAATTTGTAATTATGGGTCACAACTTCCAAAATTACAAAACAAACTTTTAGGTTCACCAAGATGCTTCCAACTGGAAAACACCTTTGCCATGCCTAAGATCTTCATCCATTTACAAGAAAAAAACATTGTTCTAACTGCCTCTACAAGGAATGATGAATATTTTATAGCATATCATTTGATCTTTTAGTTGAAAAATTCCTTTCACATGAGTTGAAAGGAGGATATTCATTTAAGGAGACAAATAAATTTTGTTACTATGTGCAACTACCTGGAGATACTTTTCTATTAACCAATGGAAAATTTGGAATCTTCTAAATAACTTCCCTTCCTTTATGCATGCCATGGAACAACTTGATCTTGCAATGATGATTGGAAAATATTATTGATTCATGGTTGCTTTAAGATCTTCTTGGGAGTGGTCCATAGTGATATCTCAAACCTATAATATCTTTCCCATGGAGGAGCTTAAACAAACATAATAGATGAAAAATGCCAAACTTAGGTTAAAATAACCTTTTCACCCTTTTGGCTCCAATCTAATTTTTCAAATATTTTCCACTTTTGTAATTTTATAATTTTAAATACATCTATCCTTTTGTGTAAGTTTGATTTTTAATACATAAATGCATTATTCCCACCATTGATCTATTGGGGAAATTTTGGCCCCACTTGTACATCTACGAATTGCCAAATTGTAACTAACACTTATAGTCCCCCTAGGAAGTTTCCTAGGGAGGTCTTAAAATCATCACATGAGGGGTTAGTAAAGCCATATTGGATTATAATGTACTAAACACATACTTGTCACCCTTTCAAAAATCCTTGTCATATAAGCTTTACCCAAGATCTATGCAAAATTCATTAATTATATGAATATAAACTCCTTTATATTTTATACATGCTATAAGCATGTAATATATTTATTCTACATTTACAAATGGGATTTATGCATTATCCAATCATCCTATGCAATTGCCTTTAAAATTCCTATAGAGCTCCCATGATTCATTTAAAACTTGCCTAATCAATCTGCCTATCAATGGTGAAGGCTTCCATGAACTGTTTTGTATAGAGCTTTTGAATATGATGTGCATTCACCATGTCACATTGTTCATTATCTTGAAATGTGACCTTTGTCAGCCATTAGACATTTGTCACTTTATTACAGGTTCTAAGCCCTTTGACTAGTTAGCTCTCACTCACATTATGAATCTTGATCTAAAAAATTAAGCATTGTTGCTTGCTAGCTATCTTTGGCCCCCAGTTCATGCCACTTGATAGCCCCATGGGTTTTTTTCACCCTGCTAATGCCAAGTCTACTAGGCTAACATGTTCTTTCCATGTGGTGGTATTGGATTTGCTTAGAGATTCATTGAATAGTCAATTATCATTACACACTATTAATCTCATTAGAATGGATAAAGTGTAGACCATCAATTTTATATCCACAAGGCTCAGTCATTTGCTTCATGCTCCATCATATTTTTGAGAGGGTCCCAAAATGATGACACTTGTAACCATATTGTTCATCTTGGGTTTCTTTGACTATTCAACTTTGATCATGCACCATCTGATCATCTTGCTCTACATTAATATGCACCATTAGATATGCCTCCATTTGAACTTAAACATCTATTTCATGGGGCCTAAAATTGACACTTGTATGATTGTCTTGGAACATTTAAAGCCCAAAGGATACTTTCCATGGCTTAAAGTTGATGTCCATGCACCTGTCAAAAGATGTCCATGAGACCATCTACCTATAATTAAAAAAATTATTTGGGGACTTTATTCTATGGCAATTTTGACAAGGTCTTTATCTTCAACATTTTTGCTTTCATCAGCCCTTTGGTCTTTTTAGGAATTTTCTCTAGCCTTTTATATTTATCTTCTCTATATTTTAGCACAATTTATCCCACAACAATTCTTTGTAATAATTTATCAAGTCACTCATCTCGAACAAAATGTCTAAGACAAATTCCCCAAAGGATTTTGACTTCACACTTTTTCTATAAGAATTGAGTCTTTGGCCTTTTGTCTTCATTAGGAAAATTATTTCAGACACTTTATCTAAAATAATTTCCCTATAGAAAATGAAATTGGCATTTTCTCTAAGAAATCAAGCACACAATTTTGCCGAAGGAATGACTTTTGTTAGGATTTTTGCCACAAGCAAAATTCTTGACGGGTAAGTTCCCTTAAAAAAAAATTCCACATATAAAATGTTTGAAAGAAGTAAGCCTTTTGGACTTAACAATTTTGTTGAAACAAAGGAATTTTTTGGGATTTTTGTGTAGGTAAAATGCTTGAAGGGTAAGTGCCCTTTGGAATTTATGTTGTAAAAAAAAAGTCAAAAACAAATAAGGACTTAATGTTTTCCTGACATAATGCAATTATTTTAAACTTTTTGTAGTGAATAATGCCTAATAGAAATGGGATTTACACTTTAACCAAAAGAAAGGACTTGTGCATTTTTCCTGAAGGGTAAGTGCCCTTCAGACTTATTGAAAATGTTCTTCAAATATTTAGAAAGTATGCTTTGAAATTTTTTCAAGGTTAAAATAGCCAAAATAAATGACCCTTTGAGGATATTGTAAAGACAAAATGACCCTTTGAAAAAATTTCAAGGGAAAAATACTTGAAAGAAATAACCCTTCAGGTAAAATCAAAATGATCTTTCAAATATTTTACAAGGGCAAAATGACTGGAAGAAATAGGTCAATATGTTTTACTTAGAACAAATAGACTTTTCCAAGTTTTTCATTGCAGACAATTTGCCCAATGAAAATAAGTCTTCAAAATTTTTATACAAAAAAAAATCCCAAAGATGTATTTCTATTGGGAAAAATGTCCTAAAATAAAACTCGAAGACCCTAAGGCTAAAAAACATTAAGTAAAGACCAGATTGACACTTATCCAAAAGATCAAAAAACTTGACCTTTAAAGCAACACTTTAAAACATGACTTGGGTTAAGGACTTAGGCTTTTTCACTTGACAAGGGCCCAATTGATTTAGTGTAATTTTGGGCACTAATAATATATACATGTGTATTCCTCCCTTGTTCTCCTTTCTCTTTCAATATCTCAAAGTTCAAGAATTTTCAAATTTCAAGCTCAAGTAATTTTCAAATTCAATCTTTTTCAAAATTTATTATTTAAAATAACAAAATAACTACATTTTTTTTTCATGGTTTTCCAAATTATGGTACCTTTCACAATTGGAGTACTATCTCAAATAAAAAGTGCATATTACATACTAAAGTATATCTTTCCTTTACTCTAGCAATTTCATATTTATAATAAATGGGAATTAATTATAGACATATAAATTTGATCATGAATACTTTATCATGTTAGTTTGGCCATATTTTACTTTAATTAACTTATGAACTTAATCAGTACCTATTTTTCCACCTCACTCTAACCTAATCCCTTATTTGGACCTATTGTCATTTTTAGATTTGTTATTTGTCACCTACACAAGTGTTTCAATTACTAAAAACACCCTTAAGCATCTACATAACCAATTTAAGACCTAATTTTCACATGTTTCATTTTTGGATATAATCAACCAATAGGAACAATGGTGGTAGTAAGATTTTACCCTATTGATAGATCTTATCCTTTGCCTCTCTAATAATTAGTTTTTCAAATTTAATCCCTCTCTTAAAATCATGTTTATAATTTAAAGGCATGAAGTATGAGGTTTTCATCTTTTGGATTGCTATAAAGGCACACTCAATTCACTTATTCTACCGACTTGGAAATGGAAATATAGGGGCATACTTATGTTGTTACACATTGAGAAAAAGTTCCCTATTCTTCCCAATTCTAATTATGGTCACTACAAGAAATCCTTTTTCAATTCAAAAGCCTATTTTATCTATCCCAAACCAAATCATGATAAATTATTAAATCCATCCCTACATGCATTTATATAGTTAAAGTTGCACAATTGCATAAAGCAATCTAAGTGGGAGAAATATGTGGGCTTCATCTCCCTCTTTAGATTATTAGATATGTAGGTAGTGTTCAATCATCATAGGGCTGATTGGGATTAACTTAAAAAAATTACACTCCAAATTTTTATATTTATAGGTTTTCAATCATTTCAAAACCTTATTAGGGTTTTAACCTTTAATAAGTTATTTACAGGTTTTCTACACACTTTCAAAAGTCAAATCTATGCATACAAGGCTAATTCAAGCTATCATAAATGATTGTGATCTAAATCAGAGTGGAATTTTATCATATCCTTAGTTTTTCAATATTTTCCTTCTTTATTTTCATTTCCCACTTTTAAGAACTTTTAGAGTTTGTTCTTATTTTCCTATTTCATGTATATGTCAGTCAACACAGTCACATTTGAGATAGAAACAATTAAGTTTGTCATTTCATTTCATTTCATAATTAGTTTTATCTCAATCATTTATAACTTTTCAAATTCATTATTTTACTTATATTTTGCTTATCGAAAGTCTATTTATAGAATTATGATTTAGTCCATTCAATTTATCTTAATTAGGGTTAGTTCACATATTAATCCAAAATTTAATTAAATACTTAGATACACCTTAGACATGTCAATTTTCAACATATAGATCCCATTTAATAATCCTTTATTCATCTCGGTATATATTTTGAACATTTTTCCTCCTCTAGATCAATATTGAAAATCCATTAATTTTTTCCAATTAGAATCTACCCTCTGATGGTTTTGACCCTCATTATTTAATGGGTCCATTCCACCATGTCCTGATTCCCCATGTCTTGACGTTTGTTTATCACTATTCTCTAAAGTCAGTCTATATTCAAAGTGACCTAGAGAACCCTATTTATAAAAATATATCCTTAGTCATTTGATATTAATACACAATTGTGAAATATCTTACAAGATATTTGAATAGTGCACATCATTAAATCCTTATCAATAGTTTTACACATTTAGTTAAGGAGTGTGCACATTAAGCTTAATTTGCATCACCATCATTCCAAGTCTTTTTACATCACATATTGTACCAAATTAAGGTCATATTTAATCATATAGTTTCATTTTATTATCTATAGAGATTAAGTGAGCCATATCTCTCATTAATTTTAGATTCACTCACAAACACTAAAACTACAAAGAGCCCTGATTTCAAATGTGTGATATATGTATCTTTAATTCATTAAGATACTTTCAAGGATAGATATCCTATACGCACACATTTATGCATGAATTTGTTTATGATTAAGCTAATATCAAAGGATAAAAAAATTTGAGATTTTTATCCATCCAATCAGTAAGTGAATATAAAACCCAAAACAATATTAATTTGTATATATGTCAGAAAAGTTACATAATTTAAAACTCATAAGAGGACATAAAAAGTCAAAGAGTGTAATTGGTTGTATATCCATTATGACATGTACATAATTGACCTTTTATGATTTTGAACTTTTTGTAAAGCACAATCAAATTTAAGATCATCATATGTGTTAATTCCAAACTCTGCTTCCAACTCTAGAATTAAGCTATAATGCCTGAGTGTGTTCTTTCCATTTATTTAATTTCCATTAATTATTAAATATTTTTAATGTAATTTTGGTTAATATTATGGGCATAATTTATATTTTATTATTTTATTATCTTATATTTCCATTGTGACTTTGTTTTATCTCATTTAGATAGTGGTATTTGCCCTAAAATAAGATATATTTAAAACATGCATTGAGGAGGTGGTTTTGATTGGGTTGAATTTAATAACAATGTTTTGGGGGAATTAATCTTAAAAATACAAAAAAATCAAGATATTTTCTTACCTATGTTTTAGTGGCACTATTGGTGATGTGGAGATCAGTTATATTTATTTGAAGTGCATTTCATGTCATTTCTAAATGCATTGGATTTAACTCTAGTTTTGAGGTGGGGATCAATTTGCTTTCATTAGAAAACATTCCAAAAGAGAATCTATGGTGTTCAGTTGGGTTTATTATGAAAATACTTACACTTTGGGATTGGTTGGTTTTTTCTACAATATGTGAGATAATTTTAAGGGCCATGTCCACCAATATAAAAAAATTGGTCATTTATATACATGTTTCTCTTTTTAGGTGATTGTTTCTAATGGTGAAACTTTAAATAGTAGAATCATATTAAATGACTGATCTTGTTTGTTTTAGATGTGGATTAAAAATATGTTTAGATCAAACATTAGTCATGAAAACTCAAGAAAAATGCATAATAATCTAATCCTTTTCCATCGACGGGGTTTAAAAAATGACAATTAAGAGAAATTGAAAGAGAACATACACAATACCTTCCCAAGAGCTTCCCATCATCCAAATGCATCTCAAATCATGATTTTAACCTTGATTTGGTGCTCAAGTCTTATTCAATGATGCAAGGTAAATCTCTTCCATCATCTCTTGCTCACTAATGAAACTTGGCTCATGATATGAAATCAATGTTATGCCTAACAATGAAGTTATCCTATTGAAAATTAAACATAATAAATACCACATACAAATGGCTTGTGGAGAGAATTATACATAATAATTTTAAACAAATGAAGCTTAAAAATGGTGGTCTTGGCCCTCCTATTTATATATTTTCCAAATTGATCAAGATCAACCATGACTGTCCATCTTGAGATCAGTATGTGTGGCCATGAATTAATCCAATTTTATATAATTAATACATAAAAACCCTCATAATTATTTTGAAGGAAGGGAAATTAAGTAGGCATGGGAGGTCTTAAACCTGATATTTGTTGTATTTATAGCTTATGGATGCCACCCCATTGATGATGTAGATAATAAGAATCAATTTCTAATTAAAAGATATTCAATAACTTCCATCTATTTTCCACTTAAGCTCTTAATTTGGATTATTTTCACTAAGTGAGATTAATCAAAGTTTATGTAGTTATTTGGAAATTACTTGCATACTATTAATCAAACTGGTTATAATGTCATATTATTGGGTCATAATTTGATTGAAGAGGAATTAGAAGGCAATGTTAGTTACATGACCATTATCCCATTTAGGACATTGTAGACACAAAATAACACATACACATGTCATTTGATTATAAATTAGAATAAAAGAGTGATCCAAAGCACCAAAATGAATTTTAGTCATTTTGACTCAAAATGATTTGAGAAAAGTTAATAATCACATAAAATGCATTACCCATGTTTAAGTAGTTTTTAATTTTCTTTTGAATTAAATATAAATTACTAAAAACTCAAAATAAAATAGGGTTTATGGGAAATATCTATGGATCAGAAGACATTTTACACCATTTTAAATCTAGTGATAGTGAAACCTCCTTTTTGGCTGGGAAGGCTAACCTACACACATGTAAATACTTGACAAAAAAGATTAATAAAAGAGATAGGTGGATTGCATGATCTGAGATCAATTTTAGGAAGTGGTAAACTTATAATTATGTAATTCCACTATTTATGAAATTAATCTAATAAAAATCATATGAAATTACAATGAATAAATGATGTGATAATAATATTGTTTAAGATTTAGTCCTCAAATAAGCTATCAATGTAAATGAAATATTCCTCCCAATAAATGGAAGTAAAATCTACATCATCTTGGATAATAGTTAATTATTATTCAATGGCTTCATTGAAGGGTTAAAAAATGATTGCATAGAGGGCTAGCTCAAAGGCTATATCACTCTGATCTGAAAATAAAGGTTTAGAAACTATGGGTAGATCAAATGATATTGGTTATGTCATGAACTAAACTAGGTAGAATCATCTACAAATAAAATACCATGTTCAAATAATAGTAATCAGTAAAGAATTTTAAATAGAGGCTTTGATTAAGGTCTCAAAGTTTATGATTTAAACATAGTAGATTGATTCTGATCTTGATAGGATCAATTTTGATTGGTAGAATCAATGTTGATTTAGAATCAATCAACATCAATTTTCTATGCCACTGAGTTTAATAAAATAGAGAATTAGATGAGACAAAGTTGCTTATAGAGGTTGATAAATGGATACAAAAGGATGATAATAATAATTTAATGATTAAATAAATGAATAATAGATTACTAACTAACAAAAAATGATAAAATGGAATATGATAACTTACCCTCGATCAGCTTGTGAGCAGAATGAAATTATTCCATAGATACAGGTAGTTGATCAGGTTACATACATGATATGATTTGAATGTAACAAAAATCTAGCTGAGTGTTGTTAGGAACATCACAAAATATTTAAGAATTCTAATAAAAATTTGAGGCTCTAATTTTTTGATCTAGAATGTAAAGGTAGACTGGATATTTATGGATCAATGTCAATCTAAAAAATTAGCACCAATCATGGGTGAATCATCATTGATTTACCCAAAATAGTGCCTTTATTTCAACTATGGGTAAGTGTATCTTAGATATGGGTGGATTTGTTGGTAATGAATCCATATAGGGGTAAAGTGGTTAGGGGGGTAGATTCCTAGGTAATAAATGGATTTAGGAGGTTAAGATAGGTAAAAAAGTAAAAGTAAAAGCTATTTACCGAGATACTAAATGGTAAATAAACTAAACCTTAGGATAGAGTTTATTTAGGATATTTAAATAAATAAGACCTACAACACCTAATTAATCATCCTTAGGCTATGAAATTATAATGTCTACATTTTCCCCTTTTTATGGAGTGGTATGGATTACATGTCATGAGATAAAAATGATGAGAGGTCCACTGCCCTAGGTTTATGTGAGGTACCCCCCCTCAAATTGGGAGTAAGTGGAGGATAATGATTGGCCAATGGGTTTTAAAAATGGAATAATGGATGGGATGGATAAATAATAGATATGCTCTAATAAACGAGGATGCATAACATGAAGTGTATCTTTTACAGTAGTAGGATTGAAGATAGTATAGGTAGAGATGCCCCAAATCAAATCCTATAATCAAATGCCACAACTACGAATAGGTGGGCTTAAGGAAGGTGAAATAAAATAATAAGTGATAGGGCTTGGCTGATCAAAGCATCTAGTTTGCTATATGGTGTACACGCTACCTATAGATAGTTGTTCTCAATGGATAATGTACTCTTGAGACCCACTAAGGGGAAATACCCTAAAGAAAAGATGCCTTATGTAGGCTATGGGACCATCAAGGGGTCAAAATCCATGAACATAAAATGGTATAGGTTGAATAATAGGGTATATGTGGTAAGGAACTAGGAATAGCTAAGGAGCAAAGTTGGATGTGTGTGAGAATATAAGTAGTGAAAAAAAGGGCAATTAACACCGATCTAAAAGGAATTGGTGACAATCTACCTTAATAGTGTTGATCTAAAATGGATTAGAATTGATCCAAAATCAAGTATATAAGTAAGTTCAACATATAAAAGGGATCATTTTCTATTTTTAAGACCCAAACAATGCTTGAGATCTCAAACGACAAAAGTGAGATGAAATGAGATGGAGGATAGTAACAATATATTATGACAATGACATTCATAGGATGAGGTAGGTCAATTATTTTATTAATTTTTTGAGTTTTTTAAATTTTTTAAGATTTTTAGGCTTTTTGGGAGCTAGGATTAAGCTAGGTTTATGGGAAGATGGTTATGAAGAATCAACACTAATTCCCTAGTGAATCGGTGATGATTCATAAGGAATCAATGTCATTTCAATAAAATGATACCGATCCATGTAGAATAGTGTTGATCCATAAGGGATCGGTGTTAATTCACATAAAGTGTGAAGGGATTAGAATAGAGCTAAGGTTTAGGATAAATTAGGTTTTTAGGATATTTTATGCTTATAGGGGATATTTGTGATAGGCACAAGGGTTATTATGTATGTGAGATAAAGTGTCACCCCTACTAGAGTGATTATGAATACATCTAAATGATGATGACTAGGCCCATTTAGAGGTCATAGGCTTTTGGGGGTGCCTCACTATAGATGCATCCATTAAGAGATGGGATTGCTGGTATCTCTAGTGTAATGGTGGGATATCATGACTATGACCTTTCTAGCTACTAATCAGGGAGATGACTGTCATCAAGGAGGACATCTACTAGATTTAATGAATTTTAGTGCAAGGAGAACCTATAGTACCAGTGGATGACCAAGACTAAGGAGAAACTTTGAGACACATATATGGTTATGATGTAGAGGGTATTAGTTTTTTTATAGGTGGATTTACTTTTGAGCCTCTTTATAGAGCCAACATAATAGGGAGAGGCATGCTGACCATGATGATGCTAGAAATATCATGCTATGCACTCCTAAACTCTAGGGGAGGGAGATTTTTGTGAAGCCTAATTGGTATAGTTTTAGACATGCTGAAGCACCACACCATCTCTACATGGGAACCTAGTTTACTAGCATATATTTATAGGGATATTTGGGGTTGGAAGACCTAGAGATGTTATGGTTTAGATATTAATGTCATACTATAATACTAGGACTATAAGCACATCAAGATAGTATGGCCTATTGATACCTCATGGATATAGTGGCATGAGATAGATTATAGCATGACCTTCTTATGGTAGAAGGTTGATCTATCATGGGGATTTATGGATGGAGTTGTTAGAAACTTAAATTATTAGAAGGGAGTTCTACAGGGTTTGAGGGCTACCGATATTATATGGATACCTTATCTGAGATTTCATACATGTCTTGGGATGGAGGTGGAGCTAACAGGGGTATGGATGGAGTGATGGGTGATTGGGAGGCATATATATTACTTGGAGTACCTTCATTTTGGCTGAGTGTGATCATAGCTTAGCCTAGTGTAGGATATACCATGGGCCCTGCATGTATATAGGTGATATGAGATAGAGCAAGAGTTGCCTAGACTAGTGACAAGAGATGTTTAGGTAGAGGAGGAATAGGTGATAATAGGTGAGTACATGGAGGATACAAGGTACACTCTTATATATATAACATGGTGTGTTGAGTAGTTGGTAGTACAATAGGATAGGGTGATGCATCTATGCCATGGAGGAGGGGATGAGAAGATGGAGGAGGTTGATTTTAAGGAGACAAAAGAGTAGACAGACAATGAGATGGGAGATGAGGTGATTGGGGGAGATGAGAAGATAAAGGATGAGGAGATATATGTGGGTGAGCTAATCATGGAGATAGATACACTAAGGTATTAGTGTACTACTTCACATGGGTAGCTAGCTGTAGCATAAGGGGTACTAAATATAGTGTTATTTCAGTTGGATACCCCATAGGTTTGATTAGATACATTAAATGTGGGGTTTAACTCCTTGAAATTGATTCATGACATGGTGGTGGAGGAGTGGGATAGGTACAAGGCAGAGAGGGACACTTAAGGAGGAGGGAAGAGGAGAGAAAGTCCTTAATGCATATTATTGGAGATATGGTAAGGCCGAGCATGAGACCAATAGGGACTATTAGCATTGAGTGGTACATAGATATAGTGGTGGAGATGAGATACTATGAGTGGATCATTCTAGATTATCTTTTTGAGACTCCATGCTATGTGACCCACATAGCTAGATAGGGCAAGTCCTCTAGGTGCACGTACATAGGATTAGTTAGTATGGAGAGCATCACTTGGAGGAGAGATAGGGATAGGGATATAGATGGAGATGGGAGTGGAGATCTACTTAGCATTCATCATAGCAGCTTATAGTTTACTTAGTAGTATCCACTTGTATTGATATTCACTATAATGGATAGAGTCATGAATATGTATATAGATACTTGGATGTACATTGATATTTTGATATATATATATATATACACATATATATATGTATATATACATATACATATATATATATATATATATATACATATACATATATATATATACATATATATATGTATATATGTATGTATATATGTATATGTATATATATATATATATATATATATATATACATATATATATACATATACATATATATATACATATATACATATATATATATATATATATATATATATATACATATATATATATATATATACATATATATATATATATATATATATATATATATATATATACATATATATATATACATATATATATACATATATATATATATATATATGGATTATGTTATTGTTATGTATTGATGGATTGTTATGCTTATGGATGTTATGGATTATGTTTATGGATGTTTACATGGTTTATGTATTATATGATGTGATGGATTATATTTTGTTAGAGCTATAGATTATTTTTATGGATTAATGGATTGTAGATTATTTATGGATTATGGATTTTTTACATGTGAAGGATTTATATTTTAAAATGGTTATGGATTATAGACATTATGGTTTAGATTAGTGTGATTTATAAAGTTTTATGTGATGTACTTAGATGATTTGAATATGGATGTGATTTTGATGTATATATTAATGCTTTTATATGTTTTATAATTAAAATGGATATGATTTATGAGTTGATTAGACTATGCATTATGGATTGTTATGTTTTTAGTTATGGATTATGGAATTATATTTTATGTGATGTATTTTATGGATTATAGATTTAAAATGGCTTAAATTATGATTTAGATTTATAATTATGGGGATTATAAGTAATGTTTAATGGTTATGTATTATGGTTAATGGTTATGGATTAAAACTTAATGATTTTATGTTTATATATTTATGTTTTACCAAATTTAGGAGATTTGTTAATGTAGGTAGAAAAATTTGTAATTAATTTTATTTACAAAAAGGCTTATTGCTCATTTATTGTCTCATACCATAACCCAAAAAACCACTTGAAAGAGATGCATATACATCCTTGACCAATTACTAATAAAAACCCTAACAACCTTAGGTCAACTAAGTTTAGGCTCTTATTGATTTGCTTTTAGGATGTGATAAAAAGTGGATTCTGAGAATAATATGTTTCCATCTTACATGCCCACAACTATGGGCCCAACCTAGAATCCTTGAATGTCAACCCATGCAGACTGATCAGTGTGGGAAGTTTACTAAATTAAATAAAGATATCAATGTGGGAATCTTTCTATGGATACTTTATGCATGATATCCATCCTTCGCAAGAGTATTCTATATTTTAAGATGTGATTTTTTTAAACAGTTATCCTTTGAGGGAGTAGTTTGTGCTTTTGATATTTTGTATAGCTTTGTAGATTTTAGGGATTTATATATCTTTCCTTCGAGGGATAAGTATATTCATATTAATTTATTTTTTATTTTGTAGATGTTTGGCTTTTAAGTTTGATCTCAAGGTGATTTTTATGTTTTATTGATTGGCCTCGGGTATCCTAGGATAATTTCCCAAAGCTTTGATACATATGATAAAATATTTATTCTCAAAATGAATTAGTGATAGGGAGGGATTTAAAGGAATACTAATTTGGAGATCCTTCTCATTATAGGTGAAGCTTATCCAATTAGAACATGTTATGTTTATAAATGGGGTTGTTGTATGTAAGGTTAATAATAGGCAATGTTGCTAGATAACCACATGTCTCTATATATCATTATTTAGTATAAGAGTAATAGGGATATGAAACCTAGAGACTAAACTAGGCAGACCAAAGGTAATTAAGATTTATTAATAGTAGAAAGGATGCAAATGTAATGCATTAAGAATCTCATGTTCTAATTTTACATCAAGAGAGGCTAAGCAATATGCCCTAGATCTGTACATATGGGTGATAATATATCATCCGAGCCAATTTGGAGCAAATTTTCCCCTTTTACTATTTTCCATATTAGTTACATGTTTATTTTATTTTAATACAAGGTCACCAATGTTAAATTCACATTTTTTTAAATGTTTATTATAGGCACATTTTATTCATTCCTGATATACATTGTAAATGGTCAAGGGCAGTTGAGTGATGCTCATCTAAGAGTTTGAGCTAGGTGTAGACACTAAAAATATGCACATGTAATTCTGATTGTCATAACCCCTTGGACCTTTTACAATTACTTAAACCCATTTTTATCAATTTAACCTAGCTAGCTTCAACTAACCCTTTTTACCTATTTTGGCCTTTTTTCCTTGATCACCAATGGTCAGGATAACCATCGACAGTTAACTTAGCCATCAATAGTTAGGATCTACCAATTGAAACCTTAACATGTAATCACCATGTAAACTATCACTCAGATTTTATAAATATAAGTCATCCAAATCTTTTTGTGAGGCATTGCATGGATGAATTATAATTAAAATCCCTAGTTACACTCCCACTTCAGCCTCTTGCCCTTGCCTATAAGAAGAGATCTACAAGGTAAAATCCATTTACAATTATCATCAAGAGCTCTAGTATCTAGAATCTCTTTTGTAGGTTAATCATTATTAGGCACTTTAGCAATCCAAAAATCCCAACTTACCATCACCACTCTAAGCATCGTCACTCTTTCAAAATTTTGATAAGCTTTTGCATGAAGTAATCTACCTCAACTATCCATCTAATCCACCTTTTGGGTAAGACAATAATTTATTTTCTATATTTATTTGTCATATTTCCACTTTGAAATTAGTATAGACCTTACCCACTTCTCAAGATTCATACCTAGAATATTGACATTAATTCACATATAGGCAATTGTCGATGGCTAGCCCAACCACTGATGGTTAACTAACCGTTGATGGTTACCCTTAACCATCGATGGTTATCTTGACCACCGATGGTTCACTGTCATACCTAAAACCAACAAGCTCCCTTTTCCCTCTTACACCCAATCAAACCCTCTTTTCTATGTTTTTCTCTATTCACAAGTCCCTTTCTAATTTTTTGAGCCATATCTTGACCCATTAGCACTAACACTAATCAGCTTATCACTAATTAGATAATTTATAACACATCTCTTTATCAAGCAAGTCTTGTTATCAATTTTAGTACCTTTTGATTATTGATGCAAGTGCTTTCTTTATATTTTATCAACTTAATTGTTTTAAAATGGTGGATTGACAACCCGTAAGGAAGCTCATGCTTCTGAGATCTAACCATAGCTAGACAATCCACCTAGCTACTTGTCTAACCAGCAAATTTGCTTTAGTGTTTTATTATTTTTAGGTCTTCCTCCCAAGATAAAGAGGATCTCTTCATAATCTTCTAATATAACATGTGCACTTCTATCAGGTATTTATACCACAACCCATATTTATAGTTTTACTACCTTCTTCTAAATAATAGCAAAATTTGAGTGAAACATTCTAGCATGCCCAGTGGGACCTAGAGTCCTTACATTTTATTTGAATTTATATGCTTTTCCCTCTATCTGTTCTCATAATTGAAAATAAAATTTCTTTTGAGCTTAAAATCACTTGCATCCATTATTTTCTTTTAATAATATTTCACTTTAAATTAAAGAACAGTAATCTTATCGTAGCACCACTTTTATTTCACACACTAACCAAACCACTTTCATCAATCAAACATTAAAATAATTTGAGATAAGGCCTGACTACAATTTCATCACCTAGCAATCACCTTACCCATTCTCAACAATCCTACTTAGAGGTCATCACCAAGAGGATAACCAACTTAGCTCTCTAGTTGAGTATAAACTTTGGATATCAATATATATTGTCTAAGCACCCAACACCCTTATCTCTATAGGACTATAAATTAAGGGGTAGGACCCAATACCAAGCCATGTATTGATTCCAATATAGATTCTTTTGAGCACCTAAACAATTTGAAACCAACCATAGACTGCTTCTATAGTACCTAATCTACAAGCCAAATTTTATCAGACATTCTCATAAACTAAGGCATAAGCCAAAAATGAGATTTAAACTAACCTCTAAGCTTGACATAGTTCATAGTTTTTGTCTTGATTACAATAAAGTTGTCTTCTTATTTGAGTGGTGAGATTTTTCTTGTTTTCTCTCCAATTTCCTTTTATAGTTCTCACTCATCAGTAATGGAGAGACCTGGTAGAACAAAACCATCACCTAAATCAACCTCTTCTACCTTCTCATCTATGGAGTATGTCTTTGAGGTAAAAGATTCACCTCATCTATTTGGAATCCCTACTCTCCCTCAGGTATTTCCCTAAGGAGACATGGATTTTACCACCTTTTTAGATAATAATCTAGTGGCCCTTCAGCACTATCTTAACACCTCTTCTCATCATATCCTAGTTTCAACTCCACCTCAAGATCCTCCTTATGGCATGCCATTTCAACTTATGGAGGGTATCTTATTGTCATGGTCACCACCCATCCTTTGACCACCCAAGCATCTTCATCTACTAACCCCTTTGACACTATGGTTGAGAACCAACCTATCTAACCAACCATTACCCTTACACCTTTCACCCCTTCTAATGACTCATCTACCTTGGGGACAACCCAACTATTAACACATCATATCCCACTTGTATATGGGGCACCCACCACTGGCATCTCCAACCTTCCCTCTATCAAACCTAGCCCATCAATTAATACCTATTTACCAAGTTTAGGGGTACTTGTCCCTTATACCTCACCACCCATTAACATTAAGATCACTACCTCCCCTCTTGTCACCAACCCAACTACCACCCACACCCAACCTAGGATACATCCCAACCCACAAGGGTATATACCCACTACCCAACCATCATCATCCACCTACCCTACCCAACCTCTATCATCCACATTATAATATGTGGCAACCTCTCCATCGCTAATTAATTACCAATATGTTACCCAAACTCAACCATAATATCATCCTTACAATCCATTTGGTTCACCACCTCAAACTAACCTAATAAAAATGCTCATGGACAAAATGACTAACCTTGAGTCATCCATTTTAGGAGCTCATAACATCCTATCCTATGATTAGATTTGTAATGAACCTATTCATCCTTTTTTTCCTATCAAACCTTACCCTCCTTAATGGGAGCTTCTAAAATTTACCAAATTTTAAAGCAAGGAGGACCCCCAAAATCACCTTAGGGATTTTAGGCATGCATGCTACATGATTGCTTATGATGATGCCCTTCTCCTCTAAACCTTCCCCATGTCTTTCTCTAGTCCAGTACTTGACTAGTATAGTGACCTTACCAAGCATTCCATCTTCTCTTTCACCCATCTAGCACAAGTCTTCTTAGATCACTTTTCCATTAACATTTACAAAAAGGTCTCTATCACAGACCTCTATTCTATTAGAAAATTTGACGATAAGTCCATTATCAATTTTATCACCCGTTGGAGAAGCTTGATTAATTAGATTTCATTTTCCTTGCCTCAACTTGAACTTATATAAATTTTCACTTGAGATTGCACCAAACATATATATTATACACTATGGGTCCAGAGCTTTAGGACCTTTGATGAGGTTTTTACCATGGCATATAAGCTAGAAAACTAGGCCATAAATGAGGGCAAATTAAAGTTACAAAATAAGAACTCTACCTTCAATACCAATGAGACCTCTTCCTCCAAACCAAGAAACTAAGCCAATACTAGAACCAAGACTACGGGAACCATAAATGTCATCATCCTTAAAACCACCCATCCACCTAATGTTAACCAACAAAATTATCCCACTACCTCCAATCCAAATGAAAGAAATCCAAACTAAAACAACCAAAAATAATTCACTCCACTTGGAGAATATTTCACCTCAATTCTAGAGAATCTAATAAAATCTAACCTTATACAACTTCCACCTATAAAACCTCCCAATTAATTTGATTCTTCTCATCTAGCACCTGCTTGGTATAATGAGAATGATCTATGTGATTTTCATTAGGTAATTAGACAATACATTAGCTAATGTAATACTTTAAAGAGTTTTATCAACAAAGGGGAACTCATTTTGTTTAATCCTAATGCCCCTCAAAATCAAGCTCTTGACATCTTCAAGAAACCTTTTCCCAACCATGCCCCTATTAAATCTGAGGACACATAGGTCGAGTGCTCTCATAATTCCCATATGGTCAACATGGTTTGCAATACACCTACCCATGAGGACCTCATTAACCAATCTACCCATTCCTCCCCCACTTCACTTACTGAGGTTATGGAGTCACCTTACCCTCTTTTTGATAGCCAAACCAAAGAATTTCCTTTCTCCCTAACTACCCTCATAGAATTTTTGGAATCATCACATACTACCTCAACTAGTACATCTAGGCAAATCAACATTCCCGATTCACCACCTCTACCAACTACCCAAAAAACCACCACTCCTATGGATATTACCCCTAAAGGAGGAGCATTCTTACCCATGCCTCCTATGGATGAGCCATTTATCTTATCCTTACTTCCCTCACTTTAAGAGATCAACCAACCTACCAAGCATCCCACCCAACCTATAAGTCTATCTATTACATCCACTACCCACAAATTAGGACCAATACACAAACCTTTTTCCACATTAGTATATAAATTATAATTCACCTTAAAACTAGATATGGATAAAGCCACTTTTTGGCAATATTTAGGGTTTCCCTCCATTAACAAACCTAAACTACCTAACACACATCTAATTAACCAATCCATCATCTCTTCACTACCTCTTAAACCAATCTAAACCTCTAACAACCCCTCATCTTCTTAGTTAACCCAAAAAACCACCACCTCACTATCAAAACCCTTCAAAACTCTTGGTGCCTTCCTTACTCAAAGTTTGGTTCACCCATCTTTGAAAGTAGACTTAACTTCACCCAAACCTATACATATATCTCGACTCACACCAACCAAAATGATGAAAGCATTAAAAGAACACATCACTAAGCTACTACCTCCCTCTGCCTTGACCTCTATCCTAGGGCCCCACCCTTCCAATTTACTCAAAAAGAACCCCCCTTTCAACATATGTCACCCACTATCATTGATTATGCTAGTACATTTATTATTTGATGTATCAATCCTTCCCAAATCACAACCAGTCAAACCACCAAATTTGTCTACTTCAATTACCAATGTGCCTAGGCTAAAACCATCTACCCAAACCACCTTACCCAAGTCATCTCTCACCCAACCTATTATCACCCACACACCCATATTACAAACCAAAACTGTAAACCTAAAACCTTCCTTACCTCTATCAAAATTCTATACAACCATTCTTAAAATGTTAGTACAAACCTTCTACCTCACATTAGCTCCCATTAGACCCTTTGATCCTTTTGGTTTTAATCTAACTTGGTACAATGACCATCAAATTTGCTCTTATCATAGGACACCTAGGCATGACACAAAAAATTACAAAGATCTCTAGGCTATTATCCACAAACTCTATGATGAGGATGATCTTTTGGTAGATTATCTTCCATCCATTACTCCACCATTACACCTAACAACTGGCCACCAACACCTTCTTAATCCCCAGTCTCACCTCAAAGTGATAGAAAATCTGCCCAACCCCCTATCACACCTTACCCCATTATACATACCATTAACTTGGTCACACAATCATAAAAAAAGGATAAATGGAAGGCCAAAGTGTCCATTCTATGGACATAGCCACCAACTCACCCTATACCCAACTAAACCCAAACCTCCATGCTTGTAACTAAGCCCAAAGTGACTATCTTAGGCACATCATAGGTTAACCCCTCTGAATCCATCATGAGGGTCATCCTTAAACAACTACACCATACCCCTACTAAAATGAGCCTCTATGAGCTAATTTCCACCTCACCCCATCATCATCAGACCATGATCGAGGCTATACAACCCATTAAAGTCAGACTGGGGGATTCCCAACCTATATAGGCCTTCATTGGTGCTCTCCAACTCTCCACCCTTGTTAACTTCAAGGACTCAGAGATACCTTCTATCCACTTTGAAGACCCAAATACCACTCTTTTTATTACATCCCACATTAATTAAACCCACATCAAATGGGTTATGATCGATGGGGGAGCTAGTATCAACATCATCACTTCCCATGCCTATGAGAAACTTAAGCTGCTAGATAATGTCATGTACAAAACTTTAATTGTCTTTAAATATTTTAATGGCACTATGACCACTACCTTAGGAATCATCATCCTCCACATTTGGCTAGGACCTTGCATGCTCCCCAAACTCTTCTATGTAGTTGAAGGTGAATTCTAGTACAATGTTTTACTTGGGAGACCTTAGATTCATGACATGGGATATGTACCTTCTACCCTCCACCATTACATCAAATTTGAACACAAAGGTCAAGTTATTACCATACAAGATGACCCTATCCCTTTTTTAGCATGTAATATGACATACCAGCCTAATGACATTCTTTTACCTCCATCTAAAGCACTGTAAACAACCACCATCAAACCCATACCCATGAAAGTCAAATCCATTACTTCTTCCCCTTTCATTGAGGCCTATACCAATTTATATATCCCTAAGGACCAGCTATCCATTATTGATCCTTTGTAGCCTACCTTTCAATGCCTCACCCTTGGAAAATATTGTCTCCTCACCCTTGATGCCTTCCTTACTCCTTAAGAATATGGGAAACTCAACCACTAATTGGATTATGACCCCAATATTGGAGCCATTACCCCCTTGGGGCCTCTAAGCTATCAAACCCATTTTATCTATGGGGGAATTGATAAGACATTTACCACTATTATCATTCCCTCTCTACCCCAACCATTCACCTCCACCTTCTCTTATTTGAATAACCCTGACTTCACCAAGTTATGCCTTCAATGGTGTCCCGAGAAGGAATTTAGTTTAGGATGATATGAGCATGGCCCACACATATTGACCTTGATTGAAACCTAAAAAACCTTATGAGAATCATGGCCTTAGCTTCATTTTACCCAATAAGAAGAAGGCCAAACAAACTAACCCTACCATTGTCAAAGAAGAAACCCCTTCCTCACCAACACCCCCTCCACCTGTGAGTGAGGATGAGGACATCATCCCACTCATTTTTTTTCATCAACATGATTACCCTCAACCCCCTGACTTATCAAAAGGAATGGGTATCCATATCCATCCCTTTGACCCATCCTAAAATCATGGGAGAAGACTCTCCTACCAATAACATTGTTCAATGTCAAGATGATGATGTTATTCACACCTACCTTGGTGTACAAGATTCCTCCATTGACAAATATTTACTTCTAGAAACTTCAACTATGTTGAATTAATCTACCATAGGATTTGACATAATAACTTTGAATAACCCCCACATCATCAAACTTGGCCAAAATCTCACCTCTAAGGAACTACATAACTTCTCTACCTTCCTCTTAGACTACAATAATGCATTCACCTAGTCATATGCTGATATGCCCAATATTAACCCAACCATCACCACCCATAACATTATAACCAATCATGATGTCAAACCTATCAAATATAAACTTCACTAAATGCACCCTTGCATAGTCTTCCTCATCAAATAAGATCTTCAACACCGCCTTTTTATCAACTTTATTTAACCCCTTGATTATCTTGAATGGATTTCAAACATCATACCTATCACTAAAGCCATAGGAGGAATACATATCTATGTGAAATTTCATGATTTCAACCTCACCTACCCAAAGGATGACTTTCCTCTACCTAGCATTGACTAACTTTGGGATGTAATGGTGGAGGGTAGAAGGTACATATCCCATGTCATGAATCTAAGGTCTCCCAAGTAAAACATTATACTAGAATTCACCTTCAACTACAAAGAAGAGTTTGGGGAGCATGCAAGGTCCTAGCCAAATGTGGAGGATGATGATTCCTAAGGTAGTGGTCATAGTGCCATTAAAATATTTAAAGACAATTAAAGTTTTGGACATGACATTATCTAGCAGCTTAAGTTTCTCATAGGCATGGGAAGTGATGATGTTGATACTAGCTCCCCCATCGATCATAACCCATTTGATGTGGGTTTAATTAATTTGGGATGTAATAAAAAGAGGGGGATTTGGGTCTTCAAAGTGGATATAAGGTATCTCTAAGTCCTTGAAGTTAACAAGGGTGGAGAGTTAGAGAGCACCAATGAAGGCCTCTATAGGCTGGGAAACCCCTAGTCTGACTTTAATGGGTTATATAGCCTTGATCATGGTCTGATGATGATGGGGTGAGGTGGAAATGAGCTCATAGAGGCTCATTTTAGTAGGGGTATGGTGTAGTTGTTTAAGGATGACCCTCATGATGGATTCAGAGGGGTTAACCTATGATGTGCCTAAGATAGTCACTTTGGGCTTAGTTACAAGCATGGAGGTTTGGGTTTAGTTGGGTATAGGGTGAGTTGGTGGCTATGT
Organism: Torreya grandis; assembly: GCA_037957365.1. Classification (NCBI taxonomy): domain Eukaryota; kingdom Viridiplantae; phylum Streptophyta; class Pinopsida; order Cupressales; family Taxaceae; genus Torreya; species Torreya grandis. The sequence goes on along the minus strand of JARHVA010009479.1, from coordinate 233,192 downwards.
CCATAGAATGGACACTTTGGCCTTCCATTTATCCTTTTTTTATGACTGTGTGACCAAGTTAATGGTATGTATAAATGGGTAAGGTGTGATAGGGGGTTGGGCAGATTTTCTATCACTTTGAGGTGAGACTGGGGATTAAGAAGGTGTTGGTGGCCAGTTGTCAGGTGTAATGGTGGAGTAATGGATGGAAGATAATCTACCAAAAGATCATCCTCATCATAGAGTTTGTGGATAATAGCTTGGAGAGCTTTGTAATTTTTTGTGTCATGCCTAGGTGTCCTATGATAAGAGCAAATTTGATGGTCATTGTACCAAGTTAGATTAAAACCAAAAGGATCAAAGGTTCTAATGGGAGCTAATGTGAGGTAGAAGGTTTGTACTAACATTTTAAGAATGGTTGTATAGGATTTTGATAGAGGTAAGGAAGGTTTTAGTTTTACAGTTTTGGTTGGTAATATGGGTGTGTGGGTGATAATAGGTTGGGTGAGAGATGACTTGGGTAAGGTGGTTTGGGTAGATGGTTTTAGCCTAGGCACATTGGTAATTGAAGTAGACAAATTTGGTGGTTTGACTGGTTGTGATTTGGGAAGGACTGATACATCAAATAGTAAATGTACTAGCATAATCAATGATAGTGGGTGACATATGTTGAAAGGGGGGTTCTTTTTGAGTAAATTGGAAGGGTGGGGCCCTAGGATAGAGGTCAAGGCAGAGGGAGGTAGTAGCTTAGTGATGTGTTATTTTAATGCTTTCATCATTTTGGTTGGTGTGAGTCAAGATATATGTATAGGTTTGGGTAAAGTTAAGTCTACTTTCAAAGATGGTTGAACCAAACTTTGAGTAAGGAAGGCACCAAGAGTTTTGAAGGGTTTTGATAGTGAGGTGGTGGTTTTTTGGTTTAACTGAGAAGATGAGGGGTTGTTAGAGGTTTAGATTGGTTTAAGAGGTAGTGAAGAGATGATGGATTGGTTAATTAGATGTGTGTTAGGTAGTTTAGGTTTGTTAATGGAGGGAAACCCTAAATATTGCCAAAAAGTGGCTTGATCCATATCTAGTTTTAAGGTGAATTATAATTTATACACTAATGTGGAAAAAGGTTTGTGTATTGGTCCTAATTTGTGGGTAGTGGATGTAATAGATAGACTTATAGGTTGGGTGGGATGCTTGGTAGGTTGGTTGATCTCTTAAAGTGAGGGAAGTAAGGATAAGATAAATGGCTCATCCATAGGAGGCATGGGTAAGAATGCTCCTCCTTTAGGGGTAATATCCATAGGAGTGGTGGTTTGCTGGGTAGTTGGTAGAGGTGGTGAATCAGGAATGTTGATTTGCCTAGATGTACTAGTTGAGGTAGTATGTGATGATTCCAAAAATTCTATGAGGGTAGCTAGGGAGAAAGGAAATTCTTTGGTTTGGCTATCAAAAAGAGGGTAAGGTGACTCCATAACCTCAGTAAGTGAAGTGGGGGAGGAATGGGTAGATTGGTTAATTAGGTCCTCATGGGTAGGTGTATTGCAAACCATGTTGACCATATGGGAATTATGAGAGCACTCGACCTATGTGTCCTCAGATTTAATAGGGGCATGGTTGGGAAAAGGTTTCTTGAAGATGTCAAGAGCTTGATTTTGAGGGGCATTAGGATTAAACAAAATGAGTTCCCCTTTGTTGATAAGACTCTTTAAAGTATTACATTAGCTAATGTATTGTCTAATTACCTAATGAAAATCACATAGATCATTCTCATTATACCAAGCAGGTGCTAGATGAGAAGAATCAAATTAATTGGGAGGTTTTATAGGTGGAAGTTGTATAAGGTTAGATTTTATTAGATTCTCTAGAATTGAGGTGAAATATTCTCCAAGTGGAGTGAATTATTTTTGGTTGTTTTAGTTTGGATTTCTTTCATTTGGATTGGAGGTAGTGGGATAATTTTGTTGGTTAACATTAGGTGGATGGGTGGTTTTAAGGATGATGACATTTATGGTTCCCGTAGTCTTGGTTCTAGTATTGGCTTAGTTTCTTGGTTTGGAGGAAGAGGTCTCATTGGTATTAAAGGTAGAGTTCTTATTTTGTAACTTTAATTTGCCCTCATTTATGGCCTAGTTTTCTAGCTTATATGCCATGGTAAAAACCTCATCAAATGTCCTAAAGTTAACCTGAGAACCTATCTATGAGTAACAAAATCTTATGGCCCTTGTCATCTTGGGGAGTTGGTATTGTCTAGCCCTTATAGATGAACCACTTCCCTTATCCTTTAAACTCAACTTCAAATGCAACAATAATGTGGTTGAGTATGAAGCCCTAATAATAGGTCTCCAAACTACCATAGCCCTAGGAGTTGGAATAATCAATATCTTTGGCGACTCATAACTTTTGGCCAACCAAGTCAACAACATTTACCAGTGTAAGAATGAAACAGTATAGTTGTATAGACAATTCATCACATAACTCTTAACCTCATTCGAACACTACCATATCCAAACCACCTCTCAGTCTACCAATAATTTTATTGATACCATGGCTTCTCTTACCTCTTATATCCCATCAACACCCTTAGGCTCCAAACTATCCATCATTATCCTTCACCTCATTAAACCTTCCTACACTAAATCAGACATTCCAACCATCTTTAGTGTGAAGAAAACTTTGCCTAAGCTTTGATATTAGTAAACCTTTGACTACCTTCACCTTGGCATAGTTCCCTTTGGCCTCTCTAGGAACATCTATCTAGAATTTGTTCAAATCACCTCTTGTTATACTATTATGGGAGGAATCCTCTACAAAAGAGGCTTGGATGGCCTCCTATTCCATTGCCTACATGGTTTAAAAGCCTCTCATGCCATCAAAGAGACAAATGATGGTATCTGTGGGGGTCAATTCAGTGTCCTTGCAATGGCCAAGCATATCCTTTGCCTAGGATATTACTAGCCTACCCTTAACCAAGATAGTTGTGATTATGTGAAAAATTGTGTCAAATGTCAATAACATGGTAATTTACATCACACACCTAGTAATAGTCTTCATGTTTCTATAAAATTTTGGCCCTTCTCATAATGGGGTCTAGACCTTATTGGTGAAATCAACCCCCACTCTTCACAATGACATCACTCTACCATTACCGCAATTGAATATTTTACCAAATGGGTGGAGGCTATCCCTCTTGTCTCGATGAAAGCTAAAAATATTATTGAATTCATCACCCATTATATCATCTACCATTTTGGTGTTCCCCATAAGATCATCACTGACAATGCAAAATATTTCAAAAACAAACAAGTTCAAGGAATTTGTGAAATATTTAGTATTAAACTTAGCTTTTCATCACCTTATCACCCATAAGCAAATGGAAAAATCAAAGCCTCTAACAAAACCCTTAATAACATGTTTACCAAAATGGTTAATGCCTCAAGTTAGGATTAGAACTTTTACATCCCCTTCACCCTATGGGTATATCATACTAGCATTCACACCCCCACTGGTGCTACACCTTTTTCTCTCATCTTTAGAGCTGAGGCCATCTTGCCTCTTGAAAGCCAAATACCTTCTCTTCATATATCTTTATTAAACCACATTTTAGAAGATGATTAGTGTCAAGAACATTTATCCTAACTCAAGCTACTTGATGAACATCATTTAGCTACTTTTTCCCATCTTCATGTCTATCAAGAGCAAATTAATCGATCCTATAATAAACACCTGAAAGTGAGAGAATTTAATATTGGAGATCTTGTCCTTAAATAAAATCAACATGTCACCAACATGGATAAAATTAAATGAGGCAAATTTGATTTCAATTGGCTTGGACCCTACATCATAACCCATAAATATAGATCAGGAGCTTAATGATTATCCTCTCTTGAAGGAAACCTAGAACCTAAGCCTCTCAATGCTTTGAATTTGCATCCTTTTTATTTTTAAAAGAAAGTTTAAGATCACCATTTTTCTAACTTAAGCTTGTCCCTTGCATACCATATTTCATTTTCCTCTTTTAGGGGCAACCAACTAAAACTAAATCATGTGATTAGCCATCACAACCATAGCCTAATATGGAACTTTGGGTACCATGACTCTATTTAAGGCATGATTCTCATGGTACTTCCCCTCTCTTTGAGAAGGGTTTCCTATGGTTATTATCACCTATATCCTTTTCATCTACTAAAATTTTATATCATCTTAGTTTTACCTTCATAAAGGTCATCCATTGAGATTAAATATACAAGTTTATGTCAAGAAAAATCAATTAAAGGAAAGCATAATAGCAAAAGTCAAAAATAAATCATGGGTCACCCTTAGCATCCATAGACTACTCCCTTGAAAGACAGTGATTAGAAATCTTTTGAAATTACAAAAAAGTAAGGTGGACTACTCCTTAGAAGGATAGCTATCAAAAATCATTTGAAACATAAACTTTGACCACTCCCTTGAAGGATGGATAAGAAAAATATTTTTCAAATGATAGTAATTTTTGGAAGCTTCCCACATCGATCAACTTCCCTAACCCTAAATCAAAAACAAAATAGCAAAAAACCCTCAAGCAAGAACATAAAATTTTTAAAACTGTAAAAGACCCTCAAGTAAAAGTAATAAAATCTTGGAAAATCCACAATCATCTCTCCTTAGTAGATTTCCCATACTGATCAGTCTAGACTTTGTATATAAACATAGACTTGTTTATACTACCTCTTTGGGAAGCCTACAAAAAAGGCATACTAGTCTTACTAAATAGTTCCAATTTCACCCATTCTCCCCCACATATCACATATGTATGGGACTATGAGCTTACTTGACATATCCTGATAAAGATACCTCATTATCAACATTAAGCATGCTAATGTGAAGAACTTTAAAGGCTTATCTTCAATAAGCTAATATCCAACTTTGGGTTTCATGTCAGTCCTTGCCAATAAAAAAACATTATGTTCCTTATTCATGGGTGTACCCCTCATGATTTTACTTAGTCTCTTATACATCTAGTTTTTTATTCACTTTCTTCATATATTCATGAACTACCTCTATCATCATGTAAAAAAAACATCACATCCATAATATAAAACACATCATCTATCTCTCTATATGGATAGACCATGAGTATCTAGCTAACTGATTATCACATCACACAAAATTATAAAACATATCATTTACAATAATGAAATCATCAATAAAATACATCATAGCACATACCATTTGCCATTTTATCCATCTAATCAAAATATCCTATCATATCCATGAACAGAATAAATCAAATAAACATCATCATGAACTATCTCAATGAACACACATATATGCTACACAAACATCATAAAATAAGTAAAGCCATAAACATACACATCACATGGGCTATAAGCATAGAATCATATCTCTGAAATCATGAATCTGTAATCATCAATAAATTTCATCATCATGGGTATACAATAATATACATGTATCTCTCTCAAAATGTACATCTCACATCATCGACACATAGGTCAGAATTAAAAACACTTCCCATTTACACACGGAGGGAAAAATTTCAAAAGATGAAAATGAATTTTCACTTTCACTTTTTATGTTTTGGCTTTTAGGGTTTCCCCTTGACCATTGATGATCAAAGTGACCATCGATGGTCGACCCTTCCCTGACCATTGATAGTCAGGGTCCCACATCTTTTCTTTAAATTTTTCACTTACATCCACCTAAGTGCCACCTCATCTCCACTTAAATCCACTAACACTTGACCTTTTTGAGAATACCCTTATTTGACTAACCTATTTGACCATATCCACCTTGATGTTGGCCATTATAATTATAATATCATACTTAATCACATTTTGTGCACAACCCTGACATTTTACTTACCTATTCACCTAAGCATTTACCTCATCACTACCTTTCCAAGCAAGAACTACATTTGGCCTAAAGTTGTTATGGGATCATACATCTCCTAATCTATGTAGGTAGTGTCTACTTACCTAGTGCATTTAGAGTCAGCTTAGCCACACCCCAACCCACCCATTTTCCCATGTCTACCTCTATGTCGATCATTTTTACCAAACTATTCACATATTTTATGATGACTTTACGTGGGTCATTTTGATCACACTAACCGACCTTACTATGTTCACTATATTTTCACCACCTAGTGCAATAACCAGATCATTTATGTCTTTTTGAGATCACTTCCTACCTCAAAAAGCCATCACACATTGACCCATTTAGTGTTTTCCTAGGATCACTTCCTGCCTTGGATACCCATTAAAACATTAAATCTACCTCAAAGACTAACATGTGTATCCAACTACCATGCCTCCAATAGTCACATGATACATTGGTCATTTGTCTTCTTTACACCAGCCTTATTTTCATTAACATTGGTAACTTTAATCTTTTCTTGATCTAAACTATCATACTTAGTTTCTTTTATGCATAGGTTCTGCATCTCACTCACCAAATACCAACTCCCACTTATCAAACCTTGACCCAATTTCCTTTTACCTCATCACTTCTCAGTTTGAGGGGGAACACCTCCTTCCATTCTTATGGAAACTTTGACCTTGACCTAACCCAACTTCTATTTTTATTTTACATCTTGTCGATTCAAGCCACATAACAAAAAGGGGAAAATATAGACTCTAGAAATATGCACACATGATACTAAGTATCATAACCCCTTAGACCTTTTACCCTTACCTAAACCCATTTTTATTAGTTTAACCTATTTGGATTGAACTAGATCATTTTACCTATTTTGGACTTTTTACCTTGATCACAGATGGTTAGGATAGCCATTGATAGTTAGGATCTACCAACTAAAACCTTAACATGCAATCACTATGGAAACCATCACTCAGCTTTTCTAAATATAAGTCATCTAAATCCTTCTATAAGTCATTACATGGATGAGCTATTATTATAATCCCTAGTTACACTCCCACTTCAACCTCTTGCCCTTACCTATAAGAAGAGGAGAGATACAAGGTAAAATCCATTTGTAATTATCATCAAGAGCTCTAATATCTAGAATCTCTTTGGCAATTTGGCAATCCCAACTTGTCATCACTACTCCAAGAACTATCACTCTATTGTAATTATGATCAGCTTCTACATCAAGTAATATGCCTTAACTATCCATCCAATCCACCTTCCTAGTAAGATAATCATCTATTTTTTGTGTTTATTTTTCATATTTCCACTTTGAAATTAGTAAAAACCTCACCCACCTCTCAGGATTCATACCTAAAATATTGGCTTTAATTCACCTACAAGCAACTACTAATGGTTAGCCTAATTCTAATGGTTATCCCAACCATTGACAATTATCCCAACCACTGACAATTACCTAGCTACCAACGGTTACCTTTAATCATAAATGTTCATCTTGACTATCAATGGTTCATTGTCATACCTAAAACCAACAAGCTCCCTTTTACCACCTACACCCAATCATACCCTCTTTCTATGTCCCTACCTATTCACAGGCCCCTTTCTAATTTTGTAAGCCATACCCTAACCTGTTATCACTAACACTAATCATCTTGTCATTAATTAGATCATTTCTAGCACATCTCTTTATCAAGAAATTCTTGTTATTAGTTTCAGTACCTTTTGATTATTGATGTAAGTACTTTCTTTCTATTTTATCAACTTAATTATTACCAATAAATTTTATTTAGTTATTTCTTATTTTTAGCTCTTCCTCCCAAGCCAAAGAAGAGCTCTTCACAATATTTTGATATAATGCACACATTTTTATCAGGTATTTCTACCATAACCCATATTTTTAGTTTTACTACCTTCTTCTACAGAATAGGAAAATTTGAGTGAAACACTAGGCTAATCATTCTTGACAAAAGTCATCCTCAAAAATGATATATTTCATGGACTTGAAAAAGGAAGGAATCTAAAATTTGAAAGAAAGTATAGCTTTAGTACCATAGACTAGGGAGAAATGGGTAATACATGTAGGGGTTCAAATACTAGTCTAATGAGCCCATAAGGCATAGGGAACATGCACGTGCCAATTCTTACCTACATCATTAATGACTTTGGTTAGGATTTTGACTAGAGTTTTGTTGGATTCCTTAGCCTATCCCTTAGCTTGAGGATAGTAAGGTGAGGAAAATATGAGATTAATACTAAAATAATCATAGAGCTCTTGAACTTTTTTATTTTTAAGAGATTTTTCATTATCTGTGATGATCTTATGAGGGATGCCAAAGTGTCAAATGATATGTTGAGTAATGAAATCAACCATTTTATCTACTTTAGTTGAGATAAGTGGGAGATCCTTCACCCACTTATTAAAATACTAAGTGGTGATAATGATAAACCCATGACTTTGGGAGGATTTAGGATTGATTTGACCTATAAGATCAAGCCCCCACTGGGAGAAAGGTCAAAATTCCTAGGCTACCTACAATTCTTGGCTACGGATATGGGATAAGTTGGTGTGTTGCTGAAAATTTACACATTTATTAATGTATTAATAGTAATATTGATTTAAATTGGGCCAATAATAGCCCAATCATATAATTATTTTAGTGATGGTGCAGCCATTAAAATGTCCTCCACATGACCCATCATAAGCTTCTTTAATAGTGATGGTAGCCTCATTATTTTGGATATAATGAAGAAGAATGTATTCAAAACCATTCTTATAAAATACACTTCCAAATATTACAAAATGGGTGACATGATGCTAAAAGTTTTGCTTAGTATTTCTATATATATCCAAAGGAGTAATCCCCCTAGATAAGTAATCAAATATCTATGAAAACCAAAAATTTTATGGTTTTGCCTGCACACTATGGATAGATGGGAGGTTAATTTTGGTAAAGGAAGGTTTATTTATCCTATAAATAAGGATAGACAACTTAGACTCCTAAGATGAGGATGGGATAAAAGAGGTTGTGGAAGCCATATTATCTACAAATTTGTTAGTTGATTGAGGGGTGGCTTGGATAGCATAATGTTCAAAGGTGGCTAACAATTAATCAATTAAGATTTTATAATTCTAAAGAGTATCAATATTACACTAATATATTCCCTTGATTTTATGAATTATGAGCTAAGAATCACCATATATATTGAGTGTTTTAATACCCAAAGCTAAGGCAGTTTGGAAACCTATGATTAAAGCCTCATACTCTACCATATTATTAGTGTAGTTAAAATCAAGTTTAAAGGATAGAGGGATAGGTTCCCCCTAGGAGGAATTAGTATAATTACATCACACCCACAATATTCATATTTTTTTCCATCAAATAAAAAATGCATTTGATATTGTGGATCTGGTTGAGATATATAGGTTATAGATTCATTTGGGAATTCATAGTTAACTAGTTGTGTATCAAAAAGAGGCACCTTAGCAAGATGATCAGAAATGATTTATCCTTTAACATAATTTTTATGGATAAAATCTAGATCAAATTCCACCAAAATCATAAACCACTTGGCCATTCACTAATTCTGATAAGGCTTGGAGTGCATAAACTTTAGGGGATCAGTGTTTGTGACAACATAGGTTTTATGATTGAGGAGATAATGTCATATCTTAGTAGCAATGAAGAATAGAGTTAGGCACAAATTTTTAGTATGATAATAATTAATCTCATATTCAATAAATGTATAGCTTATATAGTACATTACCTACTCTTTGTGATGTTCATCACGATGGGCCAACATAGCTCCCAAGGCATGGTTAGTAGCAAAAATATACAAGAATAATAGTTATCCTTATTTTAAAGGAGTGAGAACTGGTGGTGAGATAAGTTATCTCTTAAAAGCATCAAAATATTCCTAAAAACTAGATTCCCACTTAAAATGGACATCCTTCCTTACAAGGTGATGTAATGATTGACAATGATCGGATAACTAAGAAATAAAATGACAAATAGATTGTAATTTACCTTGTAAATTATGGATCTATTTTAGATTATATGGAGGTGGAATTTTAAAGATGGATTTGATTGTTTTAGGGTCAAATTCTATCCCATAGATGGAGATAATAAATCTTAGGATCTTACCTATCAATACTCTAAAAATTCATTTCTTAGAATTTAGATGGATGCAAAATTGGATTAAGCAAATGAAAATAACCTTTAGAATAGAAGGTGATCTTTTCATAACTTCAATTTACCAAGGAGGTCATCTACATAATCCTCCATAATCTTATGGATAATATCATGGAAAGTGTAATATATGGCTCTTTGATAGGTGGCTCCTATATTCTTTAGGTTAAAAGGCATAATGTGATAATAGAAAGCCCCCTAGGGAGTAATAAATGAGGTCTTATGTTGGTCTTCTAGTACAATACGAATCTGATTATATGTAAAAAAACTATCCATTAGTGACAAAATTTCATAGCTAATGGTTATGTCTACTAACTATTCAATATTAGGGAGAGGGAAACCATCTTTTGGATAAGCGAGAATAAGGTCTCAAAAGTTAGTACAAAGGTGAAGTCCCCCTGTAGGTTTTATTATAGGGATGATGTTAGATACCCATTAAGGGTAATCGATAGGTTGGATAAAGTTAAAAGATAAGAGGCACTGTAACTCTTCTTTGACCAAGGTTACAATGTGGGGATACATCCTCTAAAACTTTTTGTTGAAAGGATTAGCGTTAGGGAATGTAATAATATTATGGATGATGATGGTAGGATCAATACTAGGCATGTCACTATAGGACCAAGAAAACACTTCATTGTGCTCCATTAAAAATTTAGTGAAATCTTAGTATTCCTAAGGATCTAAGGATTTAATAATCTTAAATGTGTATGGAATCTATGGTGACATTATGTTAATGTCAATGGTGGCCTCATTTAAGAGAATAGAGGTTTTTGTAGATGAGAGTTTATAGTGCCCAAATGAGTTAATATGGACTCATCATCCTAGAACTGAAGAACAAGGATGGTGGGATAATCTTACCCTATCATGTCTAGGTAGGATAGAGGAATGGTTTGAATGTCTCTATCATGATGATAGATGAGAGGCTCTATAGTAATGTTGTTGACTAAAAAAAAGTTATGAGGGATGTATATGACATCAATAGTTGAGGAATGGGTACTAGATGGTGAAGATGGGGTATCCTCTTTAGGAATGAGAGGAAGAGAAATCCTTGAGGAGAATTTAGGTTTTTTGATTAAGTTGATGCTATGGTTTTCATGGGGTTTTATAAACTCCCCCAATATAACTTCATGTAGGCCCTATTCATAATATCCTATGTTGAAACCTTTCTAGGCACACCATTATAAGTATGTCTTTAAAAAATGGGGTTTATCAAGGAATGAAAAGTTTGATGTAAATAGTTTAGCCTAAGTTTGTTTAGAAGGGCCTAAAGAAAGCTAGTTAATTCCCCCATAGATCAGAAGGGTGAAGAGGAATGATGGGCAAAAAGGAATAGTTTCCCCTAAATTTGGATAATAAGTTGGTTATTTGTCAGGACATCCATATTCTTGTAGAGTAGGGAGAGTATTAAGTGTGAGTAACTAATACTCTCTGAGTGAATGCTTCTAAAATGTGAAATTAATGGAATCCTTACAAATTCTAAATTTAGGGATTGTTATGCTAGTGGATGCTTCATTAGATGAGGATGAAGTAGCACTTTGCAATTAAATTAGGACCTCATTGGGTTGAAAGGTAAGGTTGCGAGTCTTAAAGGGATGGGGGTCAGCCAAGATGTTGTGGATTTTTCCCTCATGTTCAAATTTAATACATCAATGTAATGTAGAGGGAATGAAATGCATAACATGAATCCAAGGACATATTAAGATAATGTTGTAATAAAATTCTCCTTCAATAATATAAAATAATTCAAGGAGAACCTAGGCACCTACCTGAGTGTGAAGGACTACCATTCTTAATGCAAGCAAAATGATATCATTGAAATATTATATAATGGTGGTTTATTGGGCTACCACTGTCTTAGGAAGCTATAGTTTTTTAAATGTGTGAGAAGAGATGATGTTTATACTAGCACCATTATCTATCATGACTTTTTTAATTCAAGTTTGATCTATCTGGGTAGTGATAAATAATGTAACATCTTGATCATCTAGCTATAAGGTTGGTATTTTTGAATCATGAAACATTATGGGTAATGGTTTCTAAATTAATTCAATGAACATCGATAATAGTTGGGGTTCATCAACTTATATACTATATGGCCCATAAGGATTCTATCATGGTTTCATAGTGTTGTGGAGAGTTTTGGATAAGTTTGTATAAGGACATATTGATCAGAAGTTGATGTAACTACTTTAGAATAGATATATTTATAATTCTTGAACCATTATTATTTTGTGCCTTTCCTAAAATGGAGACTATAGGTTTAGGGGTAGGTGTTGTTAGACTATTTATGGTAGGAGTCAGTGCTTTAGCAATAGTCACTTTGGATTTTTCATGATTATAGGTATTATGACCCTTTGTTTGGGATCATGTGATTATGTGAACTACATCTATCTAAAACAAAGGGGGATTCACTATGTTCTTAGCATTATTCACATCAAGAGGGAGAAATTGGTGTTGGGCTCTATCAAAGGGTTTTTCCTCCTTGATAGCTTGTTCTCATGTGTTACTTCCTATGGTAGATGTAACTATAAGGGGATGGGTATGATATGATTGTTCTATTAAGAGATCATCTTCATCTAACATATTTCAAACTATGGCCTTTAATGCATTACAGCTTTTTCCATCGTGCCTTGCTATTTGATGGTATGTGCATGTCTTGATTTCTCTATACCATGATGTTTTTTGAATATGAGGGTTGATAGGATTCATAGGTGGTATCATGATTAAATAAGTCTAGATAAGTTGATCAAAGATCTTAGAATAAGATCCCTTCAATGGGTCTTGACTCAACTTTTCCATTCTTTGGGTTGATGGTAGGGAAGAGGTATGTGACCTCAAACCTTGACCTTGAACTAATTATTTGAATGGTCCCTATTGTAGGTATTTTATGCTTAGGGTAAGTATTTAAATGTAAACCCTATGGATAATAGGGGTTTAATGGATTATGGATTGACATGACCATAGTGGGAATATTTTATTGTGATGATACATGTGTTTTACTATTAGATTCTATAATGGTAGCTCTCAGTTTAGCTAAAGGATGGGACCCTATTATAGATGTTATTATCCAAATAGGGGGTAGCAACACTTTTCCTTTTCACATCTGCTTAGGGGTTATGGGGATGTCCTCTTTAGGGATTTCAATCCCAATATGAGGATAATACAAATATTTCCCCTTAGGGCTCCAAGATTTTGTTTTTGGTATATATGGCTTTTCCCTTGATATGTCTATGATTTAGTTCCTCCCTAGTAATGGGGGTAACTAATCTTGATCTAAATTTAGGTAACATAATAGTTTCCTCAGGGATTGATAGGGTAGAGGGAAAAGGTATGTGAGATGCAGGTATTAAAATTATATGAGGAATAATACATGAGCTTTTTAGAATGTATAAGCAAACCTTCTCTTCAATAATTTTTTCCTCTTTTAGTTCTTGAGTGTTTTTAGCTACGAATTCTTCCAGTGGATCCCAAATAATGAGATCTAGTAAAATAGAGGAAGTTTTTAGGATGTCTTCACTTGGTTTGGATGGTTCAAAAGTGTCTCTTATGAGGAGTTTAGGGATAGGAACATCATCAACTTATTTAGGTAGAATTTGGTCCTGGATGGTGTTGATTACATGAGTCTCATGTTATGATGTGGATCCTAATTTATCTTGCACAAAATTCAATGTGGAAGCATGATTATGGAACGGTTGCCTAATTATATATATATATATATATATATATATATATATATATATATATATATATATATAGATTATTTTATGAGGGTTTAAGATTATCTAAATGCAATTCCCATTAATATATAATATTTTATACTAAGCCCTAGAAATAATGACATCCACTGACATCATGGCCTATTATGTAGTGAAAATTATAGAAGTCATTTTCCCTAAACTAACTAGGTTTAGGATGAGACTCATCAAGAGGTCTTATTGGGGGAAGATCGATGAGAGAAGCATTTAATATTTTATCTAAAATATATGCATAGGATTATCCTAAATGGGTATATTATCATGGGAGGAAATGTGTCAACAGCTTCTAAGATTGTGTCTATGAGGTGGAGGGATTAGATTGATTTTTAGTTTGTGGTGGTGTTGATTTTACAACTATGGCATTGGCAGATCCTTTGGGTTTATTGTTATTATTATTAGTCCCTTTAGAGGGCTCAGATTTATTTTTTTATTTTGTAAATTAACCTTCCCTTCTTTTAGGGATCTAATTTCAAGATTCTAGGCCATTAAAAAGGCCTCATTAAAGGTTTTAAAAGATTGTACCCATAACATCAATGAGATGTGTTTAACACATGCCCTTATGAATAATTTTATTAACTCATATTACAGTAGAGATAAGGTGATTTGATTTATAAGACTTTTCCATCTAGCCAGAAAATTGGTGATAGATTCATCATCGAACTACTGGATGGTGTAAAGGTCAATAATAGTATCGTGTCTTGCTATATTGAAAGAAAAGCATTCTAGGAATATTTTAGATAGCTACCCAAATGAGAAGAGGGAATGTTTTGGGATTTATTTGTACCAATTTAGAGTAAGTCTAGCCAAAGACATAGGTAATGTCCTAATAAAAAGTACATCATTGTGTGCTATGAGGTAATAAGCATGTCTAAATGCTCAAAGATGATATTGTGGGTCTTCCTTATTCTATAACTTTATAAACTTAGGGAGTTCCCATTATGGAGGATAAGGCCTAATAGTAAATGTTAGGTTGATAATCTCATTACAAATCTATTCGTAGGTGATCATGTTCTTCTACCCCAAGAAAAGGCTTCAAAATTAGTCATATTATTCATGAGGATACTCATGAGATTGGGTTAGGCATTATGTTGAGGGACTCTTCCCAAAATGTTCTATTATGAGAGTTTTTACGTAGGTAGATGCATGGAAAAAACTTTAGATAAAGGATAATTGATTGATGTGGTTATGATAGGTTGAGAAGCCACCACATACTATGGAGCTTATAAATGGATATGAATATACCTGATAGCTTATGTAGGTGTTATGCACTAGGTGGTCAAGGGCACATACTATTGAGATGGTTGACTTACAAGAGCCTATTATAATGGGTGTATTTGGGTACTTAAGGGTACACTAGTTTTAATCAGTGGAAGGGTTGTTGGGACTGATATGACTAGGTTTTGGAGTGATGTAGTAATAAGTTAAGTGGCTATAAGATGAAGAGTGGTAACATTCTAACTTTGGGTAGTGGTTGATGATGGAACACTAGACATCCCCAGAGGTGGGTTGCTTAGGATTGTGTAGTAGTGGTGTCAAAACTAATAGGAGGATTATTATGGGAAGATACCATAGCATTGGTAAATGCTTCACCCTCTTCCAAGGGCATGTTATATGGGTTCCTAGAGAATTGCCTATGGGGAGATAATGAGATACGTATGGCTCAGGAGCTAAGATAATGATTAAGTGCTATGGGATTTCTATCTAGTATAGTGGTGAATTCAGGATTGACCTAAGTGTAACACTAAGGGATACCTTCCCCTGTGGACTCAAGGGAAGTAGGAGGGATAGGAGAATTCTCCATAGATGAATACAATTATGGGGGTTTAGTTTTCTTTTGTGATTATTGTCACATTAAACCCATGTAGCAATAAAAATAAAAAAATATCAAAAAGCACGCAAAATATTATTTTTGATTATCTCATATTTAGTGAGGATGAAAAGATGCACACACTAAAGATGTTCCTAATTATTTTTTTACTTTTTAGCTTTAAAGTGTGATAAAAGAAAAATAAAATGATACTAAGGGTCCTAAAAAGTGGCAATCTAAGGATGGTCTCAGGGTTATTTTGGTTCTCAAAGATTTGTGTATTGGTATCAATACTTGGCCTGGTATTGGGACTTACCCCCTCACTTCACACACTAAAAAATAAGGGTATGGTTGCTTAGCCAGAATATAAAAAAAGACCAAAGTTTCTACTCAACTCAAGTATTGAATTAGTTATCCCCTTGGTGGTGAAATCTAAGCGGGATAATTGGAAACAAGGTTAATTCTAAGTGATGTTTTGATGAGTTTGTTGTGAATTTTATTTGGCCTATGTGTGATAAAAGTGACAACTATGATAAATTTACCACATAGGTTATTCTGCATGAGTAAACTAAGTAGGCAAAATGGATATAGATTATTTAAACTTTAAAAAAAATAAAAATGCAATTTTAGATTTTCTTTGAA
The DNA here is from genome assembly GCA_037957365.1 of Torreya grandis. Taxonomy (NCBI): domain Eukaryota; kingdom Viridiplantae; phylum Streptophyta; class Pinopsida; order Cupressales; family Taxaceae; genus Torreya; species Torreya grandis. Next base: position 216,945 of record JARHVA010009479.1, on the reverse strand, counting down.
TGAATTTAGTAAATAGAAGAAAGGGAGATAAAGATAAATAAATTTAGAAATGATTTTTTAACAATAAAAAGTGAGACCTTAGGGGTCTTACTGGGCACGCCAGAATGTTTAATTAGTTTTTCATTTTCTTTTGAATTTAGTATTACTTACTAAACACTCAAAATAAAAAAAGATTTATGGGGAATACCTATGGAACCAAAGACATTGTGCACCACTTTGAGTTCAGTGATAGTGAGAGCTCTTTTTTGGTTTGGAAGGCTAACCTATACACATGTAAATACTTGACAAAAATAGATTAATAAAAGAGATAAGTGGACTGCCTGATCCAAGATTAGTTTCAGAAAGTGGTACACTTCCTTAGAAGGATGTCCATCCACTATTTATGTAATTAAGTAAATAAAAATCATATGAAATTACAATGAATAAATGATGTGATAATAATACTATTTACGATTTATTCCTCAAATAAGATATCAACGTAAATGAAATATACCTCCCGATAAGTGAAAGCAAAATCTACATCATCTTGGATAACAACTAATTATTCTTTAGTGGTTTCATGAGAGGGTTAAAAAATGATTTCATAGAGGGATAGCTTAAAGTCTATGTCTCTTTGATCCACAAATAAAGGTTGGGAAACTATGGAGAGATCAATTATACTTGTTACATCATGAACTAAATGGGGTAAAATCATCTATAAGCAGAAGGCCATGTTCAAATAATAGTAATTAGTAAAGAATTGTAAATAGAGGCTTAGGATTAAGGTCTCAGAGTCTATGATTTAAACATATTAGATCGATGCCAATCCTAATAGGATAAGTGCTGAGCAATAGAATTAGTACCGATTTAGAATGAATTGACATTGATTCTCTTTATGACTAAGTTTAATAACATAGAGAATAAGATGAGACAAATTTACTAAAGAGGTTGATAAATGGATACAAGGGGATGCTAATAATACTTTAATGATTAAAAAAATGAATAATAGAATACTAATTGATAGATAACTATAAAATGGAATATGATAAATTAAATTTGATAGGATTGTGAGTAGAAGGAAATTCTTCCATAGACGTAGGTAGCTGCTTAGGTTGCACAAAGGATATGATTTAAAAATAATGAAAATCTAGTAGAATGTCATTAGGAACATCTCAAATCTCCAAGAATGCTAACAGTAATTCAAGGCTCTAAGGTTTGTGGTCTAGAATGCAAGGGTAGGTTGAGTATTTATGGATCGATGTTGATCCAAAAAAATGGCACCGATCATGAGAATGAATCATCATTGATTCACCTAAAATAGTACTTTTATTTCAACCATAGGTGAGAATAGCTCAGATACAAGTGGAGTTATTGGTAATGACTCCACATGGGGGTAAAGTAGATAGGGGGTAGATTCCTAGGTTATACATGGATTTAGGAGGTGGGAGGGGTAAAAAGGTAAAATTAAATGTTGTTTACCGAGCTAGTAAATGGTAAATAAACTAAACCTTAGGATAGGGTTTATGTAGGAGATTTAAATCAATAGGAACTATGACACCTAATTAATCATCCTTAGGGTATAAAATTATAGTGTTTATATCCCCATTTAGGAATAAATTAACCTAAATTAGCACTTTTATATGACAAGCTTGAACCATTTAGTGTGTTTAAGTAATTTTGGCCCAAATTGTGTATTTTCACAAATTTTGAGTAAGATTGAAAATTTCAACACAATGGTGTTAGGAATTGGATGTCTACATTTTTACTCTATTTGATAAGGTGTAGCAAGACATTTATTGAAATAACATCGTTTCAAAGAAAATAGTTGTCAATAAGAAGTTGTAAATGAAATGACCCACGATGCCCCATTGAGAGGACATACAAGGATGAAAGAGAAGGATAGATTCTTGAAAAGAGAGGGAAAGTGAGATTAACCCATCGAATAGATTAAATTAAAATGAGATAATTCTTATATGCATTGATTCCATCATTGATCAAAATATAATTAGAATATAATGGGTCCCAAAAATGGGGGAATGGGAAGGATACAATCCAAAAAAATAAGTGACACATTTTGAACACACCCAAAGCTAGGGTGAAAATTACGTGCTTAGGAATTGATCAATCCTGAGACAAGTTACACACTAAAATATTACTAAAATTAGGGTAAAATTCTGTATAGCTTGTAACTAGAAGAAAAGGAGAATTATGTCTCTAGAGAAAGTAAATAATAGTGTTTCCTTATAGAGCAGATTTGATCAGTTGATAAAACAATTTTTCCCTATTAGAGTTGATTTTGATCACTGATAATTAATTGTGTTATTGTAGGGATGATTTAGATTTATGACTAGTACAAATGTTGTGCCCCTACTAGGAAAATTAGAAAGAATAGCTCAAGGATATATCCTAATGCATATATTAAAGATGAGCAAGCACAAATGTAGATGCAATGGTGTAAGGACTAAAATAGTCATAAGAAACTAGGCATATGAAGATGAACAAAGCGATGAAAGAGATGAATATAATAATAAAGGTGGCCAAGCTGACCTGAGATATGTCTTGTATCCAAGCACTACCTACATAGTCTAAATGGACCTCAAGCTAATGTAGTTCACCTAAAAGTGGAATAAAATGGAATGAGGAATGAAGAATAAAATAAAATAGATCATAGTTTGATGAGATGCATAATGTATACCAAAGAGATACATGTCTTGCATAGATTCAGGTATGAGATAAGCCATTGGTACCTAATTTCATTGGTGCACTTGAGAGCTAATCATTAGAGTTGCATCGATCTTGAGACTTGGATCCAAATCACATAGTGCTTGTTATATCAAAATTAATTTATGCATCATAAGTATGAGTAACCTATAATACTATTGCATTTTAATTGTGCTAACCTAGTTTAAATGTGAATATTTATAACTAAGGATAATGATAAGAACTACCAATACTAAAGTTACAACTATTTACATTTAAACAAAAAATAAAGAAAAATAAAACATAAATGAACCTAACTTAAACTCAAGATATGAATAATCAAGATGTAAATAGGAACAAGAATGTAGAAAAACAAATCAAGAATAACTTAATAAACACCATGAAAATAAGATATGAAGAATCAAGATCCATGTTTACTATCAAGACGTACTTAGAATAGAAAATGAAAGGAACAAAATAAAACAGGAACACAAAATGCCAAGAAGAAACAAAAAGAAATATCAAAGTAAGAGAAAGGAAATAAATGAAGAGACAATAAAGCACAACAAAACACCAATAAAAATTGAATAAAAACATATAAACAAGAGTTAATCATAATGCTAGTGTGGTATAAAATAATTATTTAGGTACATGTAGTAGAAGTGTTTTAGATTAAGGTAAAAGCAGGTTTTGAAGGGGCCCCGAAATCCTTTACAGATCAAAAAAATAAAATAAAAATAAAAATAAAAATAAAGCAATAGCATCCCACTAAAAAAAGTAAAAACTAGGTTTTACTTGGACCTAAAACCACCAATATAAACTAGACAAAGCTCCCCAAGTTTTACATGGACCTGAAACCTAAATAATAAAACTAGGTGCTACGACCTGAAATAGGAACCCAGGTTTTACAAGGGCCTGTAACCTTTAAAAAATCCATGCATTTAAAGATTTGCACCTTTTCGAGCCACGTTAACATGAGGAAGGGTTTATGGGAGCTGCAATAATGTCTGCCAAAATATCCCAACCTCGACCAAAAAACTAAGAAACAATCCCTAGATCAGTTCTGCCATCACCTCAAACATCCATCCAGTCAGCACCCCATACTCCCCCTTTGAAAAACATAGAGGCAACACCACCTTGGTAATCAAAATTTCATCGAATGACGTCTTGAAGCACTGCAACATGAGCTACGAACCAACAGATGAAAAGCAATGGCAAAAAATTGGTTCTGGCCACCACCCCCAAAAAATGCAACTACAATCATGATCCTGGGGTTATAGAAAAAATGGAGCCCCTCCAGATCTGCTTTTTACACACCATATAACACCACGAAGATCCGTTTAAGGCCCTCCCCACAGCCAAACCCACACCAGGCTCGCTAGTTGAGAAAAACAATGGCCAACACCACTCCACGTGCTGGTATTGATAGTTAAAATAGGGAAAAAAGATTCCCCCAACACGCAGCAGAGGAAACCCATGCCGCCCCATGCCACGCCCAACACCATGGTACCTAATGCCATAGGGACCAAGTCTCCAAAAACCACAGCCGCACTTCCTCCATGGTTAGGGTTCAGTGCGGCCATTTCAAAATGATACTTGTATGTAGTAGAAGTGTTACTTTCTACAATAGTGTAAAAATAATAACATACACAAAGTTACCCCCAAGTGATAAGTAAATAACACAGAATAAAAATGGGAGAAAAGAAGAAAAGGAAGGGGGTGGATGAACTGACTCCAGATGTACAAGATAAGTGGATGATACCTACGTAGTTCCCTGGACATGTAGACCAACATGAAATTTAGGCTAAATGCATTTTTCCCAAGAAATGATGTATAAATAAACTGATGATAAGAAAATAGTAGTGATGTTGTAGTGGAAACAAGGAATGAACTCATAAAATGGCAAGAGTGTTCAAATCAATGCTTTCAAAATGGTCAGCGCATGGAAGATGTGAATAAATAAAAGTGCAAGATAATGTTTTTATTTGTTTTATCAATCATTTTCTAATGTTTTTAGGTTTTTGGGATAATAAACAAAAATGAAATATGTACAAAATGTCTAGGTAACTACCTAGTTGAGGATATGCACATCCATAGGTAAGAGTTCAAATAACAGCTAAAATAATTGCAATAGTCATCATGGATATAAATAATGGAACAGGGAACCAAGTAATCAAATAGATGCTCCTCCAAGATTAGAAGTTCTAGTAATATCTAAAGTTGTCTAAAATGGCCATCAGGGATATAAATAATGGAATAGAGAACAAACTAATCAAGGATATGCTCATCTAAGAATATAAGTTCTAATAACAACTAAAGCCAGCTACAATGGCACATGCTCATAAATCAATGAGAGTGAGATCATACTATGGTAAAAATGCCCACCAAATAGAAAAAAATAATAGAAAAGTATGTAGCATGAGATAAATCTGAAGAACCATCCAGTTGGCAAAGATACTAAGCTAAAGATGAATTTGTGTTCACTTGCTTGTAGAAGAAGCTATAAAATACTATCCATGCTAAAATATTTTTTAGAACTGGCATTGAATGTGTTCATAATACCTATGAGTCATATTCAGGATCATAATTGGTCAAGGGATAAAATATGTCCAAGTTGCAATGGTTTAGGATATAAAAATAATGTGGTTGTAAAAAGAATGGTCCAAAATGAATATGGTACAAAAGAGGATGGTCTAGGATGGGATAAAATAAGTTAAGAGTGCCAACAGTCCAAATCTTTCATTGTCTAGAGTCATGAAAAGAATAGTGTTCTCTAAAGAATGGTCCAAAATGAAGATGGTCCAAAATAGGATAGTCTAAGGTAGGATAAAATGAGGTCTAGAGTGCCAATGGTCCAAATATTTCATTGTCCAAAATTATGAAAAGAATATGGTTCTCAAAAGAATGGTCCAGGGTTGGTCAAAATAAAATAATATAGTCCATCATGGGATGGTCCAGAATGTAATGGTAGGATAAAATAACTTTAGCACAAGTTTCTCCAAAGTAAGGGGTCTTGTATATAATGGTTCAAATTTATCAAGCATAGAACCACTTGAGGTACACAATTTTCATGGGATATAGAAGTTCTTCACCACCTAGAGTGGCCAACTAATATGCCCCCAATCCATAATTCACTTTGATAACATATGGGCTAAGACAATTAGGTTAGAAATTGCCCTTTTTCTTGCATTTAGTGTTTGTGTTCTTTTGGTTCTCTTTTAAGACCAAATCACCAATCTCAAACTCCCAAGGTAGAATGTGCCTGTATCTTCTTCACAATCTATTCTGATAAGCTTACAAGTTTTCAAAGGTAGCCAAACACTTACCATCAAGAATTTCTAATTCTTGCAACCTTGAGACTCTATATTCCTTGTCATCTTCAATGTACTCCAAAGAAACTTGAAATTAATTTAGCTTGATATCAATCAAAATAATAGCTTCTATTCCATAAAAAAGAGAGTATGGAGTGGCTCTTGTAGGGGTTTGATGACTAGTTTGATAAGGCCAAAGGGAGGGAAAATTTTTCAAGTGCCAATTATGACCAGTGTCATTAATAATCTTCTTTCAAATGGATACAATGATTTTGTTTGATGCCTCAACTTGTTCATTGCCTTGTGGGTTATATGGTTTGGATTTATTTTGCTTGATTTTAAATTTTTCATAAAGGTTAATAACATCTCTATTTAAAAATGATCCACCATTATTGGATATAATGCATGTTAAGATGTCATATCGATGGATGATATAATAATTAATGAATTTATAAATTTGTCTACTGGTGATGTAAGTGAGAGGAATGACCTTAATCCAGTTATTAAAATACTCAGTAGTAGTTAAATTATGCTTATGGCCATCTTAATATGTTGGGTTTATTTTCTCGATGAGATCAAGGCCCCATGTAGAAAACAACCATGGTGTAGTGATCAACTATAGTGGCAAGGAAGGTGTGTGTATCAAAGTTCCATGTTGTTGACAAGGAACACACTTCTTTACATAATTTCAAGCATCTATATCCATTTTTGTCCAATAGTAACCTATTTTTAGGAGATTTTTAGCTAATATTGCACCATTGGTATGGGCCCCTACATTCCTTCATGAATTTCCTTAAACACTAGTTTGGATTCTTTTGAAGATAAAAAATGAAGTAGCATTTAATCATAGCCTCTATAATAAAGTGTGTTTCCAAGGAGGGTATAATGAGATATATGGTGAAGGAAAATTTTTTGATGATTATTAGAAATGTTAGGTGGAAAAATGTGATCATGGAAATAATTATAAAAATCTTGATACCAAGGCAATCTAGGTGGGGGATTGAGACCAGCAATGATGCATGCCCTTTTTAAATCTGGTAAAACATGTGCAAGTTGTAGAATATTTTCAATGAGAAACTAATACTCTTTAGCACTACTTGAAATCTGTATCATGGACCCAATTATTACCATTACATTAGCAAATATGTTGTTAGCCCTTGGTATTTGTTCAAATTGTATAGATTTAAAATGAGGCTTGAGATTATCCATAATTTGCTTGTAAGGACTAATCTTGTCATCTATAGTTTGCTACTAATCCATGGTTTTATTTATAATCAATTGAGAATCACCATAGACCATTAAGTTTTGAGTATCTGACTATATTACAAGATGGAGTTCTATAACAAGTGCTTCATACTCAACCATATTATTGGTACAATGAAAATTGATATGAAATGCCTTGGAAATCATATCCCCTTGTGGTGTAATCAATAACATGTTAGACCCATATCCTCTAGAAGTTAAGTAACCATAAAAATATAGCTTTAATTATTCAGGTTCATGTTACACTACTTCCATTGTCATGATAAAATCATTTGGAAAGTCAAGTCTGAGTGGTTGAGTGTCTATAATAGGGGCCTTTGCAACTTGATCACTAATAACATGCCCTTTAATATATTTCTAATTCGGATACTCAACAAAACTCACTAAATAGAATGACCCATTTGTCCATGTGACCTATGAGATCTACTTTAGATAACAAAAATTTGAGAGGATCCACCTTAACAATAATAATGGTTTTATTATTCAACATATGATGTCACAATTTTTAGGAAGTGAACACCATAGCTAAACACATCTTCTTAATAGGCATATAATTGTGTTTATAAGCCACAAGTGTGTGTTTTAAATAATAAACTACATGTTCTTTACCCTTATCATCATGTTGGGCCAAAAGTGCCTCTAGTGCATGTTCATTTGTTGATATGTAAAGAAGCAATGGTTCTCTAGATGTTGGTGGTCTCAAAATTGGCAAGTTAGCCAAATAAGTAATGAGTTTCAAAAATGATAATTTACATTCTTAATCCCATTAAAATGTGACCTATTTATTTAATATATGTGTAAATGGGTGGCACTTATCTACTAATTAAGAAATGAAACTATAGATGGGTTGAATCTTTCCTTGCAGACTTCAAAGTTATTTAAAATTTGAAGGTGAAGGCATTTCAACAATGGCCTTGAAATTAGTAGGTTTGAATTCAATCCCTCTTTATGATACAATAAACCCTATCGATTTTTTTGATGTGACGCCAAAGATCCACTTCTTAGGATTCAGATAGACCTTACACCTATGAAGCCTCTCAAAATTTATCCATAGAACATCAGGGTGTCCAGCATGTGTTTTTTATTTTTCTAGGATGTCATCAACATAGTCCTAAATATTATCATGCTTCATGTCATAGAATATAATAGTCATATCATGTCGATAATTGGTTTCAGTGTTCTACAAGACAAATGGCATGACTTGATAATATAATGTTCCCCATGGAGTGGTGAATGCAGTCTTGTGTTGATCTTATTGGGCTATATTGATCTGATTGTATCGAGAAAATCCATCCATGAGGAATAGCATCTCATGCCCAATATTATAATTTATGATCATCTCAATGTTAAGAAAAGTAAAATCATTTTTAGGGCATGCTTTTTTGATATTTGAAATTTGTACAAAGACATATACCCTATGGATTTTTGTTAATTAGAACTATGTTTAATATCCATTCAGAATAGTCTAGCAGTCTAATGAAGCCTACTCCTAATAAATTCTCTAATTCAATCTTTACCAAAAGAGTGATGCGTGGATACATCTTCCTCAATTTCTATTTCATTAGTTTAACATTTAGATGGAAAACAAGTTGATGTATAACCAAATGAGGGTCTAATCCTAGCATGTCTAAATATGCCCATGTAAAAATATCAATGAAATCTATCAAAATGGATATAATGCATTCACGTTCTACTCTAGTAAGGTAGGAACCAAGGTAAACAATTTTGGGATCATCATATGTTCTTAGGTTCACTTCAATAGTGTTTTCTATAAGGAGTGTAGAACCATCTTCAAGGATAGTAGGCAATTTGTAATTATGATCATCTTATTCTAATACAATTTCTTGTTATTCTTCCTAGATATTGGGATAATGCAACAAATCTAAATCTATCAAATCAAGTAATGTCCAACTAGCAAAACTCTTAGGAAATCTAAGAGTGAGATGTTAAAAGACTTGTTGTTCTGATGTGATGTTAGTACTGGCTATAGAGCTAGGACTTGATGGACCTTGTGCATATTTTGGGGATGAGAAAACTTTCCCATCTAAGATCACTTGAAATGGGTGTTCACTTAAGGTATTATCTTTTTCTTTACTTTTTCCCTGATCAATGAGTGCCTCCAAGAAGTTTTCACCCAAAGATCTTGATATTTTATATTTGTTATGACCAAGAAAGTTTGCCTACTCTCCAAAGTAGGTAGAATGATATAATGAAAAATCAAAGCCTTATTTATGATCACCAATGGGAAATCCATATTTGAGGCTCATATATTCTACAATTTATTATTCATTCTAGAATTCATCAAGGCATATGATAAAATTTTTCTAGTCCCAATCAATGAGTTTAAGATGCCATAGGCATAAGGATGAATTGGGTGTTATGGTCATAATAATGTTTGAACCAAATAAATTATAGTCATAAAACTTATAAAAAAGGATATAATGGGATGTTATGTCTCTATCAAGAGTCTTATCACTAGTCAATTTAGAAGAATCACTATTGAAAGTCATGAGGTCACCCCTAGGTGGTATAATTTGAGACTGTGATTCAAATTAGGTGTACAAGCTGATAAATGTTCTAAGATTCCTTAGACTCATAGGCTAAGGCCTTTTCATATATAATAAAAAATTTCCATGATCTAATTAGGGATAGGATATTTTGGATTTTGAAAAAAATCAACAATGTCATCAGAATATAACTAGTATTTTTCAATGAAAGCCTCTCGATCTTGTTTTGGCAAAGTATCATATCGAATTTCATCAATGGTTGATTTATTTCTTCCTTTTATTTCCATATCAAATTTGGTCTATTAGGTATTTTTTAACTTTTTTCTTTACCAAATATTTTAGGAGACTTTGGAGACTTAGCAACATGGAAGGTGTCTTTAAGATGGTATGTGGAAATTCCCATGTCTTCTATAACAACATGTTTTGCAAGAGTTGCATGAAATAGATTAGAAAAAGTGGATGAAAGGTCAGTAAGGTTGATATAATTGGATTTTTGTTAATGTGAAACTATTTCCTTGTTTTTATTTACAATAAATTTGGATCCAGGATAATAGTTATAATTATGATATTCAACCTCTAGATGTTTGTGTATACATTAAAATATGCTTACCCTACTAATTTTTTTAATTTATGATAATTTAACTTAATTCTCATATTTTCTAGTTACATTAACCATTTTCATAATATCCATACCCCACTTCTATATCCCATATAACCTTTATCCCACCGTAAGACCAATTAATCCTATCAGTAAACCCCATTACCTACTAACCTACTCCTTAAACCCACTAGCCAATTTTAAATTCAAAAATAAGCCAACTACCTACCTACCACCCTACACTAGACCTTATTAAACCCCTAAATCCTATGGGATATTTCTATAATTGGAGGATTCTATAAATCTTCCCCAACTTAGCCCCTTCCTCTAGAATTTTCCTATTCTAGAGACTTCCATGGAATTAAAAATTCCATGGAAATTCCTTAACCATAGATCTTAATGGCCCAAATTTGAATTTGGACCATTAATCTTCCCTCCCTTTCCCTAAAAAAATAAACCTTCCCTCTACCCTCAATAGTAATGAGAAATCCACTAGCAAGATATTAAGCTCTCTTATCAAGCATTCATACTAGTCTTCAATCATCCATCAAAGCCATTATCCATATCCATACCCTTTTGGAGGCCATTGTCAAGAATATCACAAACAATCCAACAATCAAGACTTTCAAGTTCAATAAAACAAGTTTGAATCCTATAATGGAGGCATGAGAAGGTAAATAGGATGGTAAGAATGTGTTATTGACTTTAATTTATCTCCTCTATCCATTCTTATTAGTGTCATTAGATTTTAGGTGTTTTATTGTAATTTTGATAATATCTCAAGAATCCCAAACTTGGTGTATATTTTGGTGACCATGGTGGGACCAACCTCCCTTATTTAGGCTAACAATCTTGTTATAAGTGTTTCAATTAATCTCAAAACCAACTGCACATCAAATCAAGACTAGATTTCTAATTTGTGATGTGTTCTAGGTAAGTAGTGAGATTGCAATGTTATTGGTGAGATTGCACTATTATTGGTGATATTGCAGTCATGGCATCATTAGTTGGAATAGAGATATTATTAGATGTAGACATTAGTGGTTAGGGGTCTAGTAGGGTTTTAGGTTTTGACAATACCATGACTATGATATTTATGGGATTTCCTTGTTAGTTATAGCATTGATTTTTCTAGTGGTGATATTTTTGTATTCCATAATAAGCTTTAAATTTTAAAGCTGCCTATGTTGACTCTTTGCTTCTCTTCAGGTGTGTGGTCTCTCTATGTGTAGGATAGGTAGTGATTCTTTAGAATTCAGGCTATTTGGACATATTTGACAATCATGTGACTCCCTAAATAATGAGGTTATCTTGGTAATAATGATATTATATATTTTAGTAGTGGTATTGTTCAATTTAATAGTTGGGTCTATAATATTATTTGTCTCGAATAAATCTCTATTTCTATGGGTTTTTTTTGGTCTCTTGTTGTTGAGTCTAAGAGTAGGGTAGGAGGAGCAATCATCTCAAGTCCAGGTAATCATCTCTTTTTCACAATCTTGTGGCTTCATTAGTAGCATTATTATTCTAATATTAGCAATATCATGGATTCTATTAGCAAGATTATCAAGAGATATAATTAAGGGGATATTTTGTCATACCTATCTCCTTTAATATTGGGTAAAAAGATAGTTCCTATCTTTTCAATCTTTTACTTGTCCTATTTTAAAAATTATAGTAACAAAAAGAATATTTTTTGCACCCATTTGATAAACTCGTGACTTTTTGAGTGGTGATATTGACCTGGTAGTAGCAGATTTATCATTCTAAGTTGTGGTATTACATAATCACCAAAAACTAGTAAAACACTACCCCTTTTATTTTAATTTATCATTTGTAGGGTTTTCAAGAGTTGATTATTAGGGAGGGAAAAATTCTATAAGTTTTAAGTTTGAAAGCATTTCATTTTTGCTAATAAGTGTTCTTAAGCATTCCTCCACATAGTCAACTTGATCTCCATTTATATCTAAAGATAGTCTACTTATAAGGGGTGTTTTCTATCTTGTAGGGTCTTGGTAAAATGTAGGAGTAAAGAAGATTATCTGAGACTCATCTTACAGGTTGGTCTAATCCCATCTTGTAATGCCACTACTCCCATAGTCATGGGGTTGCCCTAAAAATAGCGACATTCTCATCTCAAGTCATGGCTTTGAAATTTAGTATAGTTAGGGCTAATGTTAGACTTTAATAGTATTTTCATCATAAATTATTATATTAAAAACAAATCCCTATAAATATTATAGTTGATAGGATTTTTATTAGTTTAGAACACATATAGAATATTTGCTTTAGCCTTGGAATATTGCTATTAGGACCTTTTCCTTAGTAGTGACTTTGTCGATTAAAATAGTGGTATTATATAACAATCATGGTCCTATAGATAACTATAGTAGTTAGTTTATAAACTCACCATTATCTACTTGTGGTATTGACCTCTTAGTCACAAGATTACACATTTTGGTCATAGGATTGCCCTGTGTACTCGTGGGATTGTAAAAAATTGAGTTGCTAAAGATTTTATTGCAGGTTCCTTGAGGATTTTGGCACCCTAATCAGATAAATAACCTTTGTGATTATAGGGAGGGGTGTCACTTTATCATTTTTTTCTTTAGAATTCCATTATATTTGAAAATCATTGATTTAAATAGATCATTGTCTTCCTTAGTTGCTTGTAAATACTTGTTTGATTATTGTGTGTGTTTTGTTGATTTGTAAATAATTTGTCATATCATGCAAAAGCTCACATAGGTAATTAGACTAATTAATTAATTATAGCATGTGTTTGCTTGTTTATTGCACCCTCCCTTAGGATAACACATGACATGGATTTCATCACCATGCATGTAGCTTAATCTATAAGGATTAGTGTCATGGATTTCACCACCATTCTCTAACCAAACTCCATGTTTTGTCAGAGTATAAATATGAGATCTATCATTACGGCCTAAGTGGAATTCCCCATAAAGGGTTCTACGGAGTGAGGGGTGATCAAGTCCATATACCCAGGGTAGTTAGACATCCTCCTACATGGAATTGGGCCTCAATGTACCATTACATATATCGAGGACTCCCCTAGATCATTTTTTAAACCTTAGAGTAGGGGACTATGGCTGTAACAGGGGTTTCACTGTAAGCATTAATAATAGTGTTGAAGTGACCATCAAGTGCAAGCAAGGTTGAGAGGGTTTGATCAAATTTTAAATGGGTCACCAGCCTATAGCCTCACTTATGTATCCATTAGATGGTGTGGGTATCATGTTAAATCCTCATATATTTTACTAATTAGAGTTATACTTTGTGTGTTTTTTTATGTGTTATGCCTATACCCATGTTGTTTATTAATTGAGTCAGCCACACCCATAATTTTTGTGTGCATACCTTATAAAACCTTATAGGATCACTTTTATCATCCATCATCATTTCTTCATCTCCTTCATTCATCTTGTCATTCCATATCCTATCATCATTTCATAGCATTTACCTTAGTCCACACCCTTTTCATTCCTCATCACATTCCACATTCATCCTAATAACCTCTTTCTTCCTTATTAATTTATATATTTTGACCAAATTTATACCAACATATCCCATCATATTCACACTATATCATTCCATCATTCTATACTTATCCAATATTACCTCTCATGTCTACACCCATACCATAACAATTAGTAGCCACTACCTTTTTTTATATCCATTTTGACCATCACACTTCCCCATATCTTTTTATCCATATCATTTTTACTTCTTCATCCTACCCACACCTCATAGGATCTATCTCACTTAACACCATCATCTTTTCACATCCTTCCTTGTGAATTATATCACACTTTCATCCATCCTACATTCATTCTCTCACTTGTATCCATTCCATAGTATTTGATATCCATATCTTATCCATTATATATCCTTGTCTATTTGACTACATATTATCCATTTCATAATACTTCCCTTCTCTATTTATCTTATATTGGCCATCCTATTTATATCTCATACCATCCCACATATAGTGTCTATCCACTTGATATTCATTATCTTTATTATCCATTTACTTTATATTTCTATCCCATATCTATACCCCCTTCACCAATCCACACACACCATATTAGACCAAGTATTTACCTACATCTATAGTTTCATATATAAATATCATCTTTCTCACTTTTTATATTAGTTAGAACATTCCCCTTTTGTCATATCAACCTTCCCTCACATATTATTGTAATTATTCTATCTCCATAACCCACCTTTTATACTAACCCTCCACTTATCCCCCATCTTATATTTATATATCATACCATTCCCTTATTTCTTTTGTCATCATAGCTCATCTATTTATTTAATCTTACATTCTTATATCATCACATTTTGTTATAATCTATTCCTCACATCTACTTACTCATCCCTCCACCCCATATTATCATTACATCTTCCTACCTCCTTGAATATTCCTGACACATATCATCCATCTATCCTAACTTCATCAATATTATCCTCATATCATCCTAATAATCTATCATCCTCATTATATCTATATAGTCCATCCCCCATGACTAGTTATTCATCCCATCTATATTATTCTTATATCATCATATCCTCTTTAAAATTACCTTATCCACATAGTATATTCATCTACCCATTTGGTCATCACTTCATCATATCCTCTTGTAATTATTATTCACTCTAGTCCATCTTTCATATCAATTATCCATTTATTTTATCTCAATATAACCCTATCTATATAAGTCCACCTTTCATAGTTATCATTTACATTATCCATATATTATCATATTTCTTCATAATCCATCATAATTCACTTACTTTATCCTTGTATCATCACACCTCATTATTAGTAGTTAATTCACATAGTCCATACTTCATCCATCCTAATCATGTATTAACCCATATTTTATATTTAGTGTCCACTCATCTATTCATTTTATCATTTCTCCTCCATTTATCCATACTTACATCCTATCTTATCCCCATAATCCATCTTATTTTAATTATTCTATCCATATAGTCTATCTTTTACACATTATTACCTATTAGTTCACCCTACTTATCCATATATTATCTAATCATCTATATAGTCCATTTATTCTATCTTAAGTATCATCTTATATATATCCTCCTCTCCCATTTAATTAATCTACCCACATAACCCACCATCCACATCTACTAACTATACCACCTTTAACATCTTTTTGACACTCCATCCTTCTTATCCATTCGAATATCATCCCATCTCATATCCTGATTTAATTATTAATATATATATCCTCATAAAATCCATCCACATTCAATAAAATAACTTGTTTATACATTATTCCATACCACTTTGATTTTGATCTTTTGAACATTTCACATCTATCCCAATAATTCTACATCCCATATTACACATTCCTTTCTTATCACTTGTGTATATCCATCCTTTTTATAAAACCATCCATAGTCACCCCTCATCCATTTTATCTTTGTCAATTTCCATTTAAAAACTAATTTCATCCAAATCCACCTCTCCCATTCAGTTATCTTGAGTGGTTTATTTTATCCAAATCCTCACATCACATTTCATGCATAAAACATCCCTATCATCCACTCCTCCCATCTTCTTTCTAAATACTAGTTTTTTTTTTAAAAGCTAAGATTTTAGTGGTTACCCATCCTTCTCCAATCATTAATCCTCATCTTATCTTGACTTGAAATTATCATTATACATAGCGTTATAAGATATCAATCTATCACCCCCACTATCCTCATCTATATAAAGTATCTTTGTCCCCTAAAACCCATCAACTTTTATATCTACTATTTGACAAAGTTATTTGATCCCATCACCCTTTCTCTTCTTTACTAGATTGGTTTCTTAAAAGACATTGTATTTTGGAAATTTTTAGTTATCTCGTCTATCTACATCCTCATCTTTGACCATTATTAGTCTAACTTTAAGCCTAAAACAAGTATTTAGAAACTCCTAACTTAATGTATCACATCTCATCCTCTTAACCTTTCAGCATGGTCATCTAAACCCGAGCTCAACTCCCTTGGACAAGGCTCTAGTCAAGATAATAATACCATGTTAAAAATGATGGATCCTAATCAGGAATATGATGAGAACCATAGTGACATGCATACACCTCATGTAGAGAATGAAAGATATAATCCCCTCCACAATGATGATGTCTAAAATCTCATAGACAAATATTTATATGAAAACCATGATCAAGTTATAGCATGAGCCATAGAAATAGTGGAAACCTTACCACCTACCTTTGATTTTACCCTCTTAAATAATATAATCCACCCATTAATATCAGTTGTACCTCATCAACATGATCGTCATAATCCTTGAGAAGAAATATAAGTAGACCATGGATTCATGGATGAATAATAGCACCAACCACCCCTTATTAATAACCATACTGAGGCTAATAAGAGACAGGCTACCATCAAAGACTATGTGGATCAACTCACATAACAAATTAACCTCCTGCTTCATAATCAATGCCCACCATTACCAAGATATAATAATCCCAATAATACTAATACGACTAATAATGAAAATAATCTTGATAATGCCAACAACACTAAAAACCTTAGCCATACCAATAATATCACTAACAATACCCACCACACTCATATCCCATAGGATAGTTACAATCAGACTACCAATCCTCTTGGGGATCTTGCCTTTTCCCAAGAATGGAAGATGATAAAAAAAAATGCAATAGATGGATCCTACATTCCAATCCCTCAAATACAAATATGAGGATTTCTGCTCATCACCCTTGGACATCAACATTTTGTAAATTCCCTTCCCCTCATACTTTGAGGTACTAAAATTTGAAAAATATCAAGGAAAGGGAGATCCAAGAGACCATGTACCAAAGTTATATGTATCTTACCAAAAAGTATCTTATGAGGATGTTTATTTTTTATTCTATTCCCTAAGAGTCTAACAGGGCCATCATTGGAATGGTTTATGCATCTGTCCAAAGGGTCAATCTCAAGCTTTGGTGAATTAACCAAGAAATTTTTTAGACATTTCTCTTTTAATATAGAACATGAAATTTCTATCATTGATATTTATAACACAAAATAATGAAATGGGGAAAGCCTTGTCTACTTTTTACAAAGATGGCATGGTTTGGCAAGTCATTTGAGGTACAATGTACCCAAAAAGGAATTAGCCAAAATATTTGTCGACAATCTCAACATAGAGATAAAATATCAATTGAAATTACAATATTCTAAAACTTTCAATGAGATAATAGAAAAGGGGATCAAATCAAAAAGGCCCTTATTGAAAAGGGAACTATCAAACTAGTATTATTTTTTAGTGAAACCCAAGGTCTTCAACAAGAATAAAAATGTTGTAGGTGATGGAACAATGGATTCTAAGACACAACATGTTAAA
The DNA here is from genome assembly GCA_037957365.1 of Torreya grandis. Taxonomy (NCBI): domain Eukaryota; kingdom Viridiplantae; phylum Streptophyta; class Pinopsida; order Cupressales; family Taxaceae; genus Torreya; species Torreya grandis. The sequence goes on along the minus strand of JARHVA010009479.1, from coordinate 199,167 downwards.
ATAATTTAAATGAAGGGCCCCACACAATGCCATAATGTCTCTACCATCAAAGTTCCATGAGGAAAGCCTAAGCCTCACACAAGTAAAAGGCCACTAATAAGCTTAGGGGTCCCCCTAGATATAGTCTTCGAATAATTAAATTCTACCAACATGATTACCCTACCTAAAATTAGACCAGTGGACAATCATCAACCTAAACTTGATTAGTACCATGAAGACAAGTTTTACAAATATCACCAGGTAAAAGGATATGATATTGAGTAGTGTATATAATTAAAGAACTATATCCAAGACCTAATAGAAAGAGGTGATATTGATATTGAGGGATAAGTGCCATCAAATCAATCAGAAAATCAGCACCTTGGCATTTATAAATATCCTCTCCTAAAGCATGAGAAAAGGAACTAGAGACCCCAATGGGACCAGTGTTAGGCATCATCTTCCAATTACACTAATTATCATAATGTTCCCTATCATTACATTAATACCATAAAAATCCATAAAATCTAAGAGCCTACTCCACCTCCATCTCTCATCCTAAAAATAAATAGGGCTATCACTGATTACATTGTCATTACATGATGTAATAAGATTTTTATTCTTGCAGAACCCCCTCAAGATCCTTCTACCTCATCTACTGCACCTAGGGTGAATACTTATAAGAAAACCTCAAGTGCGTTTGATAAAACCTATGATAATATTCAATAATTGGAAAAGACCCCTACTCAAATTTCCCTAGTGGAGCTCCTTAAGGCCTCTACCTTGCATAGGGAAATATTAAATTAGGTACTCAATGATTTAAAATTACCTAGTAACCTAGATACAAATCATTTCCAAGCACTAGTAGCACATCTATCCCCCTCTCAATAAATTACTTTCAACACCTAGGATCTACCTCTAGCTAGCCAACATCACAACTATCCATTATATATTGAAGTCACCATTGCCCATCATCATGTCTCCTACATCTTAATAGATAGAGGATCTACACTAAATTTGTGTAATCTAGATTTATTAAAGAAACTAGGATATTCTAAATCATTACTTGGGCCCACCTTGATAATGATAAAATCATATGATGATAATGAAAGACCATTAGTCAAGACTATCTATCTTCTTATCACTGTGGGACCCATAATTCATTAGACCTTGGTACATATTATGAATGTAGACTTACCATATAATATGTTGCTCAAGAGGCTATGGATTCATGAAATGCAAGCTATACCATCCACCCTCCATCAGTGCTTGAATTTCCTTCATTCAAGGATGTAGATCACCATTCTTAGAGTCATTGACCATCATAGTTATCAAATGGATCAATCCATATCCCTATCACCATATCTTGGCACTAAAATTTTTATCCTTAGTCTAATGGTTTCCAAATATATCTCTCCTGACCAACTAGAGTCCACATCTACTATAACACCTAATCTCACCAAGCTAAAAATCACATCCACTGGCTATGGAGAACATGAATATAAAACCTTTTGCATTAGTGATCTCCTCTTATCCCCACATAGCTATGGGGCCCAAGGTATGAGGAAAAATAATCCCATCAAATATTAATTTGGGCCAATAACTTTTGAAACCACAACATTTTTGTTTGATGAGTACATTGAAGATGGGGATGACTCTTGGCTCATACTAGATGATGAGGTCTTTATCTTGCCCAAGCAAAACTATCCCAAAGCTCATCAAATGATGGCAAATATGAACTACAAAGGAAGAGGATTAGGAAAATAAGAATAAGGTTGATTAAAACCTATCACAATTTAAGAGAGTTCATCAACTTTAGTTAGGGTACAAACCATATGATGATGATCTAACCAATATCATTGTGAATTCTTTTTTGATCAATGAGCCATCTCTCCCTAAGGAAGACATCAAAATAGGCTCTATCTATAGTCACTTTGAAGAGCTTATTGCCATGAACCTTTTCCTTGAAACCACTATATCCACCATCAATGTCTCCATCCATTATCCATCCCTCATAGACTAGGATTTATAGTAGGAACCTACCTTTGATACCTTTCAAAATGATGAGGCAATTTTAGAATTCATGGGAGCTCAAGATTCTATGCCATTTGAAGATCACAAAAAGGATTTTCCATCAATCTTTGCCAATCAAAATATTTTAGGGAATACCAAACATACCACATTCAAAGTGAGGAGGAATATTTCAAAAAAAAAGGAGAATTTTCTAGAAAATCAAATGAACTTCCATATAACTCCTTCACACCAGAGGACTATTTTGAAATTGACACTAAACTACCAAGTTGCTTCACTTATGATAATCCAAAATTCTTATTTCCCCCTTATTTACAAGATCAATCACCCTCTCTTATTGATGAGGTGATAGAAGTTAATATTGGAACAAACAAGCATCCCAAGATAGTGAAACTAGGGGAATCTCTTAAAACTAAGGAACACAAAGACCTTATTGAGCTACTGAATGAGTTTGTTGACATGTTCACATGGAGCTACTCTAACATGCCTAGATTAGATCCTTTTTTAATGGTGTACCACCTAGTTTTCCATCCAAATGCAAAACCCATTAAACAAAAACTATAAAAAATGCATCCTAAGGTGGCACTACAAGTCAAGGAAGAATTATAAAAATTCCTAGAAGTTGCATTCATCTGCCCCATCAATTATTTGGATTAGATCTCCAATATTTTTCTCATAATAAAGACATAAGGCAAAATCTATATTTGTACCAACTTTTAGGATATAAATAAGGCATGTACGAAGGATGACTTCCCTCACCCTAACATTGATATGATTGTATATTCAAAAACTAGTATGAGATACTTTCCCTAATGGACAGCTTCTTGAGGTACAATCAGATCCAAAAACCCTTGAAGATTAGCATGAAATAGCATTTATTAATCCATGGGTGATGTTTTTCTATCAAATCATGCCATTCAGCTTCAAGAATGTAGGAACCACTTATCAAAGGGAAATAAATGTTATCTTTCATGATATGATGCATGACATCATAGAATATTATGTTAATGATATTCTAGGGAAATCTTGCCTTAGATTAGACCACCATGTGGTTCTCCATATAATCTTTGAAATATTATGAGAATACAAAGTAATGCTCAATCCAAAAAAGTGTGTCTTTGGAGTAACATCAGGAAAATTGTTGGTATTTATAGTCTTAAAAAGGGGCATTGAGGTGGACCCAGTGAAAGTTAAAGCAATTACAAAAATGTCCCCACCATGTAATCTCAAGTAGCTACGTAGTCTTCAAGGAAATATTTAGGCCATAAGGCATTTTATCTCTCAACTAGTTGATAAGTGTCATACCTTCACTCATCTATTAAATAAGGGGACAACCTTCCATTGGAATGAAGAATGCCAACAAGATTTTGATAGATTAAAACAATACTTGGAAAATCCACCTATTTTATCACAACTAACTTTGATAAATCCCTTGATCCTTTACATTTTATAAATGACATGTGCTATCGACACTCTTCTTGCATAGCACAATGATCAAGGCAAGGAGTAAGCCATATATTACCTCAGTCACACATTGATATCATATGAGCTAAATTATACTCCTATTTATAAATCATGTTTAGCTATATTTTTTTCATCATATAAGATTTGGCATTACATGTTGAATAATCATATACAGTGTATTATAAATTTGATTCTCTAAAGTATTTACTATCCAAAATAGCACTTACAGGTTGAGTAGCAAAATGGATAATGCTACTTAGTGAATTTGGCATCAAATATACAAATCAAAAATCTATAAAAGGATAGGTCATTATAGATCAACTAGTAGAGGCACCTTTAGAAGCAATTGAGCCCATTATAAAAAAATTCTTGGATGAGTCCATCCTAAATACTTTGCAAGTAGAAAACTAGAAGTTATACTTTGATGACTCATTTACTACTCATGGATCTAGGACAAGAATCCTCTTGGTCACCCCTTAGGGTAATCTCATTCCAAATCATTTTGCCTCACCTTCCCATGTACTAACAATATTATAAAATATGAAGCTTTAGTAGTTAGACTCTAACTTTTTATTCAATGGAATATCCAACAATTATAAGTATTCAGGGACTCACAATTAATTATCAAATAGGTTAATGGTGACTTCCAAATAAAGGATGAAAATTTACATCCTTATAAATAATTAGTGGACCAATTAAAGACTAATTTTTAGTCCATCATATTTAAATAGATTACATGAGGAAGAAATAAGGTAGCTAATTTTATGGCCATTTTAGGCTCGCTCATTGACCTCCCTAAATATGTCCTAGAAGGCAATTTATTGATTGAGAATTTAATTATTTTTTCCCATCAATCATTGACTCCACTTCAAATCCATGCAATAAATAATCCTGGTCTACCATGGTACCATGATATTTATAGGTACCTTTATGATAATATCCTTCCCCCCAACCTTAACCATTGTCAATGCAAATCTTTAATCTATCGCACTACTTGATATACCATTATTGGCATCACCCTTTATCAATGTAGCTATGATGGTACCATATTGAGGTGTCTAACATCAGAGGAGGTGGCTCAAGAAATCAAAGAGGTTCATGATGGTGTCTATGGAGGGCACATCAGTGGAATAGCAATGGCCAAAAATCTCCTTAAAATAGGATATTACTGGCCAACCATGGAACATGATGCTTGTTAGTACATGTACAAATGTATGGCCTACCAAAAACATGGGAATCTTATCCATGCACCAGTACAAGAATTACAATCCATCATGAATCTATGGCCTTTTTCCATATGGGGCCTTGATTTGGTTGGTAAAATTAAAAGTATTTCTTATGGTCACAAGTTTATAATCATGTTTACAGAGTACTTCACCAAGTGGGTAAGAGCAATATTGTGAATTTATACCACAGGCCTCCAAATATCAAAATTCATCCTTAATTAGATCATTTTCTATTTTGGTATTCCTGCTAACATAATTTATGATAACAAAAAATCATTAAAGAATAAAGAAGTCAAGGCCTTATGTTAGAAATACCATATCACATATAATTTCTCCTCCCCATATTATCCCTAAGGCAATGGACAGGCAAAAGCAATAAACAAGACACTTGTCAAGATTTTGAAAACTACTATAAATCAAGCTAGACATAATTGACACACTCAACTATATCCAGCATTATGGTCTTATCAAACTAGTGTCTATACTCTTGTAAGGGATACTCTATATGCCTTGGTCTATATTTTCAAATCCATCTTATGAGTAGAAGTAGAGCTCCCTTCTCTTCAACTCTCATTGAGAGGGATCATCACTAATCATAATCTTAGGCAAGAATGATTGTAGGAATTGGAAATCCTAAATGAAAAAATACAAAAGGCCTTGAATCACCTCCAAGTGTATCAAAATAAACTCAAGAATCAATACCATAATAATATTTAGGCTTGGGAGTTTGAATTGGGTGACTTGGTCCTCAAATAGAATCATAATAATACCAATGTACAATAAGACAAGAAGGGGAAGTTTGAAGCCAATTGGTTAGGCCCCTATGTCATTATAGCTAAGTTCAGATCAAGAGCATACAAGTTGACCACACTTGAGGGAGAACAATTACATGATCCCATGAATATCATGCATCTCAAGCACTTTTACACCCAGTCTTATTATCAGCATCCTTCATCTATAGGACATTCACCAACCACTTCATCCATTCATCACTCCTAATTAGTTCAAAAAAAAATCCATCTAATGGTGAAAACTAGCTCTCTGGCACCTTGGGCACGTACCATGATGAAAACCAATTTTTGGCATCATGGTAAAATTACCCTGACCCTAGTCTTAATAGTGGGAATCTATCAAGTAGGTCATGAATAGAAAAGCAATATCATTACTCTAGCAAGTTGAGAAGACAGGGCTAGATAAGAGCCATTTATTGGAGGGATCCTATTAAGTCATTTATCCATACTTGGCATATATATATATCCCTAAACCCCATTCACATCCCCATCATCCCCATCATACATACACAAGTCTTCTTTGATAGACATGTCTCCTTTTAGCCTCCATTAGTCCATAAAACCCTTTTCCATTCCTTTTTATCACTAAACCTTAGGTCTACCCCTTCCCACTATCCATCATCATTATGGAGGGACATCATAACTTACAATGATTTTTTTTCCAAGGTCTCTAGTAATTACTATGTTACCAATTCTTGAAGGGTCATCATGACCCCTATAATTGTAATCCAACTAGATTTTTCACCACAAATGGGATATTGGGTATTACATACCTTGTAAGGAGTTCTTACATCTTTCAACCCCTTATACATACCCAATCTTGATTTTGTCATCATCATCATCATTTCCTAATCAATAATCTAGTTATCCTCATCATCATTTTCTAATCACTAATCATCATCCTCTAATCAGAACTACATTGGCTTGAGGTCTTTTTAGACTATGTAGTAGCACTTGGCCATGTTTCCATGCCCAAGGATAGCTTATCCACTATCTTCATCATCATATACCCTCACATATCCATCCTATCCCATTCCCATTCATTGTCCTTATCATCATCATTATCATTTATCTTATACTCATTTTATGTGATTGTGTATGTTCATGTGTGTGTGCTCCATAAGTTTTTTTTCTTTGAATTAGTCTGTATGTGTACTTTTTTTTCATTTTGATGGTTTCTTATGGGATAAATGATGTCTTGGATGACCTATGAAGGTTCATTTACAAAAGGGTCATCCCTTAAAATAGAGTTCCCCCATGCATCTTTGTTAAAATTCTAAGGCCCTATCATGACCTTGGCACATCGCATAAAGATGCAACATTAAAAAGCATTGCATGATCTCATGTCTTGAAAATCTTCAAAAAAATACCAATCCCATCCTAAACCAACCCCTTCTATATCCACCCTTATCTTGCACCAACATCTAACCCATCCACCTACCCACCCTGCCTCCATGGTGTAGGAGGATGCCTATTTTAGGTTCTAACTAAGCTCAATAAGGGGTTAATCTAATTCTACTCATAAGAATTTAAATAACATAACATCACATAAACATATAAACATGAATAATCCATCATATCCCACAATCTCATATGAATCATCCATGAATAAAATCATAAATACAATGATATATCCATCACTAATAAACATACTCTAGTCCACCTAACCTGAACATCACTAACACCTACCATACATCATGATAAATCAATAATCCATAACATCTAAAATTTAACCATCACATATCAATATCATCAAACAACATCATCACATAAACAACATCAAAACATCACATATCCATAAAGTAATAAAATGCATCCACATGTATGCACAACCATAATCATCATATATATGTATAATCCTCAAGTGTCCAAGATATAATCTCCACATGGGATCCATACCAAAAGATATAATATACTTACATAAACCCATGGGGAAATAATGAGCTATAATACAAAACTCCCTTATACATATACAAAAGAATGTATAAAATCATAGTTATGGTACTAGGGGTGGTCTCGGTATTCCACCACCACCTCTTGATGGTTGTTGCATAGATTATTGTCTAGTGCAAAAAGATCCTTCACACTAACCCATGATCACTATGACCTCATAAAGTGTGTGATAATACTAAGCCTCCCAGGTAAGTAGCATAATCTATTCCATCATACCCCTCATCCCTTACCCTCTCAAACCCTCATCCATTACATCTTTGTCTCTCTCTGACACCACTAAATACCTAGACAAGGCCTAGATGTGAGACTGTAGCTATGCAATTTGACCTAGGAATCCATCAACCTAACTCTATAAATATTCAATCTACATCTACACATAACCTAGCTAAGTATCCCTCTATATGACTTGTGACCAAAGGAAAGTAATTTAGGTATCTCATTATCACTCCTAGGCCTATAACATAGCCACATGAGTTTATAGTTGTGTCACATCCCTATCTCTTTATGTGATATAGGCCCATAATACTACACTCTCCCCATGTACTTGTGCCAATTGGCCATCTCCCTAAATCATCAAACTCTAAAAGTGGGAATGTAGTTGATCCCTCTCTTAGGTAATACCCAAAATACCTAATAACCATGATTATATATCTATTTGTATATTGGCCACTAAGGCCTCATCCTCTACTGATATAGGAGGTCATGATGGACCTACACCCCCATCATCACCAATCTAAATCTATGGACCCTATATCAATGTTGGTACTTGTAATGCCTATATGGCTACTTAAACCATGGGTATCTATGATATCTATGCTTAGGCCCCCATGGTACCTACCCCTATGCATCTACCTAAATAGTAGCTCTACCTTGGCAATCATCTCCATCCATCTCCATCACATCCTAATCTCTTCCTCTTCCATCTTATATCTCTTATGTTGTTACATATCTCCTCTACTCCATCTACCTCTGAATCCTTGCTTGAGCCTCCAAACTCTCCTCACTGTACCCATCCTCACTACCATATGAGATCAAGTTAAACAAATATAAACTCATGCTTTCCATCATATAGTATATGCCACTATAAACCCTAGATCTGGCATGGGTGTGTATAAATCCCACTACCTCAGTGCAACCTAGTTAGTTAAAAATATCATCAAACCTGATAATTGGTCTCCCCTAATGAGATCTTTCTCATTCACTACAATAAAATAAGTGCTCAAGGGCTGGCACATCTTGAATAAAACCAAACTAGTGTTGCACTTGATCTGGTCTATATCACTCAATGATGTAATCTCTCTGACCAGTCACATAGCATCATGTTAACATAAACTATGTACATCCCTCATCTACCCACCCAAATCTAATCCCTCTATAGGGCATCCATATGATATGCTCAATATGAAAGATGTCAAATGCCTCCCTATAGTAGTGCATGTCCCTTATATGACCCAAAGATACACCCAACACCACCTACCATCTACAAAACATGAGCTACCCTAACTCTAATCTTGCTAGAGTGTCCAACGGTCACTAGATCACAATAAGCTCCTAGCTCCATATCTACAATAGATAATGATGGGCCAAAAATATACACCCTCTTATTTTCCCCTAAATTCAACTCTCTATACAAATGAACTAAAACCATAAGACCCTAAGCAAATAATCGATGATCATGCACCATATCTACTACCACATCCCCCAAACCTAGGTGAAATCAGCATCCATTCTTGTCCAAAATAGAATATCAGACATAAGATCTATCACCACTAACATAAATATATCTAAAGTACCCTCACATTTTCATAAGTATAAATTGATGCAACCATATTGTACCCCTATATGTAAACTACCACCCAACCATTGTAATGTCTACATCAAGGTCTGAGATCTCTAGTATATCCTAGTGCCCTACATCTGTAGATGGAAGATCCTGTAGACATTCTCAAGGGTCACTATCATCTCTCCAATCACAAAATGGAAGGTACTCATCTCTGAGTGTCATATCTCTACCATTTTTGTAATCAAGGCTTGATCAATTAGGATTGATGGCATCATCACCACATCATGAAGGCCCACTAACTCTAGCACACTGTACTCCTCTAGTATCATGTGCCACATCTTGTGCAAAATCTTTAGGTGCCATGATTATTATTTTAATATCCCCAATATCTCTTATACCAAACATACCAACTACCTATTATTATCCCCATCAGCTAAACACTTTATCCTCACCACTCACCTACTCTATCCAATCCCACCTTATCTTCCCCTCTTACTATCCCCAACCATCCTAAGTCTAAGTTCCCATTCCTTAGCCCCAACTAACTATCCATAAAACCACCATCCCTAACTCACTAAATTCCCATTAAACCCTCTCATCCAATCCCCTAACCTATTAACTACCTAACTTTACCCAAACCAATCCTAGACTTAGCCTATTTTCCACTAATCTTCAATCCCACTATTTGCATCTTGTAGGATTGCAATCCTACTATTCCCTAACTATGGGATTACAATCCTACCACTCCTAGCAATGGGATTGCAATCCTACTGCTCCTAGTAGTGGGATTGTAATTAAAATCCCATGATTCCCTAGTAACAATATTATAATCTCACCATTCTTTTATTGTAGGATTGCAATTCCAGCACTAACTCTAATGATCCCACTAGTTGTGTTGACAGCCCCATGACTATGGGCACAATTCCTAGTCATGAGATTATTGGACCATAATAGATGGCATATTTTTCTACAAAAATCCATTCTAAAATCTATCAAATATAACTAAAAACCATAAAAATATGGAGCTAAGGTCTAGTTACTCACTAAAGGTCTAGCTTCAATATCCCTCTAGTGCTCTCAAACCTTCTCACCATGATGGGAATCTTGTGGAATCCTATCCATGTTTTCTCTCCAAAAGATATGATCTCCAATATCCAAGAGTGCATTTGACCCCAACCTGGACCTTTTATCCTATATGACCCCCTTCTTCATCCCTTATTAGTAGCCCTTATCCATTTACCCATACCAACTACTTCCACCATTCTACAAACTTGTTACAAACAATCAGGGGCTTGCCATTGCCCTCATCATTAAAATTATTGATATCTCATATCTTGAACTATACTGACCTGGCCCTCTTTGGACCTTATCAACATCATTAGGCTCCATTATCGATACCTTGAGATCACTTAGCACTCATTTAACCCTTATCACTATCCCATTGATGGATGTATCATAAATCATTTTATAACCCTGAATCATTATGAAAAATGGATATTTGTCATTAATTTTCAACTAATTCCCTTTTTATCCCTTTTCAAGCATCTTGTATAATGTATCCTTACTACCAGACCCATCATTAGCTCAAACCCATCTTATCTTTTACAAATCAACCCTTATCTCATCAATTAAATCACTTTCTAAATAAATTAACACTTGTCTAGACCCATCACTTGAGTCACTTTACCATCACTTTTGGGGCATCTATTTGATCAACATAGGGGCATCCCAAACCTTTTTAAGATCCCTATCTTATCCTACCCCAAAATTTCTAATTGAGTGACCATCTAGGTCAGACTTTCTCCCTACATTGTCCCTCGAGGGGGCATCATATCCTATTAACATCTAACATCATCCATATTATGGTTTTTCTTTGAAATATCATTACTCCTTCCATTCATAACACCCTTTCAAATATGGGCAAAATGTATGCATTAAAATATGCTTGCCCTACTAATTTTATTAATTTACACTAATTTAACTTAATTCCCATATTTCTTAGTTATATTAACCACTAGCCTAATATCCATACCCCACTCTTATATCCCATATAACCTTTATCCCATCTTAAGACCAATTAATCCTATCATTAAACCCCATTACCTACTAACCTACTCCCTAAACCCACTAGCCAGTTTTAAATTCAAAAATAAGCCAACTACCTAGCTGCCACACTACACTAGCCTTTCTTAAACCTTTGAATCATATGGGGAGATTTCTAGAATTGGAGGATTCTATAAATATTCCCCAACTTAGCCCCTTTCTCTAGAATTTTCCTATTCTATAAATTTCTATGGAATTATAAATTCCATGGAAATTCCTTAACCATAGATCTTAATGGCTCAAATTTAAATTTGTACCATTGATCTTCCCTCCCTTTCTCTATAAAAATAAACCTTCCCTCCACCCTCAATACTAATGAGAAATCCACTAGCAAGCTATTAATCTCTTTTATCAAGCATCCATACTAGTCTTCAAGCATCCATCAAAGCCATTATACATATCCATACCCTTTTGGAGGCCATTGTCAATGATATCACAAGCAATCCAATAATCAAGACTTTCAAGTTCAATCACACAAGTTCAAATCCTATAATGGAGGCATGAGAAGGTAAAGAGGATGGTAAGAATGTGTTATTGACTTTCATTTATCTCCTCTATCCATTATTATTAGTGTCATTAGATTTTGGGTGTTTTATTGTGATTTTGATAATATTTAAAGAATCTCAAATTTGGTGTGCAGTTTGTAATACTAATAAGGTTGTAGATTAGTAGGAATGGTGACCTTGATCCCATTGTGGGGAAATTTAAGGTACTAATGCAAGGTGAATGGAATGGCATATACTTCATCGATCCAAGGATGACCAAGAAGTATGTTATAAGGAAATTTAATATCCATAATATGTAATAATGTGTGATGGGAAACATACCCAATAATGATCATCAAATAAATAGTACCAGAAGACTCCCTCTTAGCATTGTCATAAATTTTTATGGTGATCATCTTTGGCTGAATATCCTTCATAGTGTAGCCCAATCTCTATACTAATTTAAGGGATACTATGTTGAACCCTAAACTATTGTCTATAAGAATCAACTTGATATTATGGTTTTTAATAACTACCTCAATATACAAGGGGTTATTATGGCTTAGACCAAGAGTGGACATGTCTTGTTGATCAAATTTGAGTTATCCAAATGAATACAAATTCCCTAATAGTGTTTGGAACTATTTAGGATTAATATCTTGGGGTAGAGTGGATTATTGTAAAAGGTTGTTCAAGATAGTTATATGGACTTTAGACATATACAATATATCTAAAAGAGGAATATGTACAAGGGTTTTACTCAATTGGTCTGATAGACTATAAGGTTTTTCAATAGTAGGATTAGATGGTTTAGTCTTGGCTAGCATAGTGTTTGGCTTTGGATCTAAAGGCATAACGTTCACATTGGGATCAATAAAAGAAGAGGGCAAAGGTCTTTGAAGAGTAACTCATAAGAATTTAGCTACTATTGTGAAATCTAGAGGTGAAAAGGAGTTATTATAACTAGAATATGAAGGCAAAGGGCCTTGGAGGGTGACTCATGAGCATCTAGTTGCATTGGAGCAATTTTGATTTGATAAGGAACTACTATAACTAGAAGAAGGATGACGTCTAGAAATAGTAACCCATATAAATAGAGGAACAACATAATTACCTATACTCAATGTAGCATTACTAGAGGGAGAAGGTGTTGACCCTATAAAAATAGGTCTAGTACTTTAAGGAGTAACGGATGGTTCATAGGTTTTAATAGTAATAGTGGTAATGTGGTTGGCAGAAATGCATCGCATGGTATTATTATAGTCATAAGGCATGTTTTTGTAACCTAGGTTGTTATCATGGATCTTATGTTCATACTAGTTACAATTTTGACCTTTATTATTATTTTGCCACTGATTCTATCCTTAGTTATAATTATTCCTTGGTGGTTGTTGATTATGTCAAGGAAATGGGTCTTTATAGATTCCCATAGCCTAATTAGTGTCTTGTGGAGCAAGTTTGATCTTAACTTCACCACTTTCGATCAAATCTTTAATAAAGTACTATAATTAAATACAATGATAAGCACTATGACCAACAACATGATGGAAGTTGAAAAATTCATTTGCCCAATACCAATATGGTTTAAGTTGATCTTCAATAAATGGCCTTGGTATAGGCCATATAATCAAATTAGTTGATATGAAATTTTAGAACACATCTTTAATAGGTTCTCCTAGTTTTTTGAAGACTCTAAAATTATTATGAAATACCCTTTGAGAAGGGACTCATTGTAACATGTTTGGTGGATTAGGTGGAGATAATTTCACATTTGGAATTGGTAGAGCCTACACCATTTATATGTGTCTTGATTCAGTCACACCATTTCCAACCATGTTTTTGTTCTTATTAAATATGATGGGTTTCTCTATTTCAATAGTTTGACTACGAGACTGGGTTTGATTTGATGTTTGACCCTGTGAATAAATCTTAACAAGGCCTTTGGTAATAAGTGCCTTCTTAATCTGCACATCCTTGTCTATAATTTCTTCAAATATGTTTATGCAAGAAATCCATAGATTGTGTGCCACCTTAGGGTGTAAATTCTATGCAAAAATGTCAATAAAATTATGTTGAAAGCAACCAACTAATACTCTCCATCACTATAGGTATGTTGTGAAGCTTTCTCCATCCCATTGTTTAGATTTGCACAAGTCAACAATGGTCAATTCATGTTTAATGTTGTATGAGAAGTGGTTGACAAATATTTTAGATAGGTCATCCCAATCTATAAATAATCCCTTGGGTAACTTAAGAAGCCAATCTAAATCTTTTTCTACTAAATTTCATGGAAATAAACAAAGCAAATAAATGTTGTTATAATCTACCTCTTGGTATAACACAAAAAATGTCTAAATGTGATCATGAGGGTCACCCTTCACTTTCCATTTTAAAATTTGGGTACCTCAAAATGAGGTTGAAATGGGACTTGGAGAATACTTAAATTGAAATAATATGGACATATCTCATCAAATTTGTACTTCTTAATTTTGTTTCTTATCTCCAATCATGATGTACTATATTTCATCAAATTTCACTTCTACATGTTTGGTGCATTGGTGGGTGGAATATAATTATGTTGGGTTGGTATGTTCCCCTATTACATGGATTTGTTAGTGATATACACCCTTTGATCTAAAAATTTGTTTTGGTTTTCTCTCTGAGTTGAGTAAGTGAGTTGTTGATTCTTGGGTTGATTGACATTCTCTAAAGTTGATCATCTTACATTATAAATCTTCTATTGATTTTGGGGAGTTTGTGGTCTATTCACCAATGTACGTGTTGGTTGAGATGAACTATCCAAATTATTTTGATCAATCTCTTGAATACGCACTGAATGTTTTGGTCCTTAGTTTGTAAAGGATCAAGATTTCTTAATGATTTAAAAATGTATGTTCCATGTCTAGTGAAGCATTTTTTGGAACCTCTTGGGACTTAGGTTGTTCAATTGAGACATCTTGATCCATCACTATTGTGTTCTCAACTAAAAATGGTTTTATTGGTTCAATCACATTCCCTTGTTCCTTTGAAGTGTCATTATGTATTGAAATGGCAATAAAAGAGTTTGGCAAGTTTATAATAAGTTGGTTTGCATATCGTTGACTTATCTTCTTGATCTTTATGAAAAGATCTTAATTATTATGTGTTGAATCTATAATCACTTCCTTTCCTTTATTAGAATAAGCAATGTTTGTTTTTAAAATATGAGTAAGGGATTATTCTCATTACTATTCTTCTACCCTAACTAAGGTATGCAATTGTTCCATAATAAAGTTTGATGGTAACCTAGTGTTAGATTCAATCAAACTTAGGATCATTTTGTCTTTGTCCTCTAGGTTCGATGTTCAAATTAATCTTCCTCAGATCTTAAAGTCATGGGAATGTTCTCAAATACCATACAATTATCTTGACCATCATAAAAGTGTTCCTCCTCATGGGTATAATTGTAAGAGACCCCACTATGAGTGTACCTTTACATCATGTCTAAAAGGTTATTCTCTATGTTTGGCAATATTTGTAAAATGTTTTTCAAAAGTTTAGAAAGGTGTGTTTGATTCTATCTAAATAAATGACAAGGTAATAAAGAGAATATAATAAAAAGGAGGTGGCATAGTACCACACAATTAGAAGAAATGTGTTCACAGAATTACTCAACCTTTGGTAGGATTGAAATCATATAAATTGGAAGAGGGTATGATAACTCAAAAACCTAAGCATAAACAAGTACACCAAATTTAGGTTGAGAGATACATAACTACCATAAAATATATTTCAACTTTGATGAGTTGATACTATAAAATAATAAGAAAGTCCTTTGGATTAAGAAGGTAACAATGCGAACTAAAAAATTCAAGATGTGAAAACATGAAAGAATTCCTAAGTATAAAACTAAGACCACACGGGTAGCATAATGACATGACATGGTGATAGGAGGTAGAATAAAATGTATTCTAAAACTTAGAGTGTGAGCGATACACTTGATAACCTAAGTTCACAATGATCAAATGATGATGATTTTATAAATGTCTTTCAACCCAAATGGGGAATCGTACCTAAGTTAACTCAAACCAAATACAAATGGTAAACCAATTAACACCTTGGCCCAAAACTTAGAAAGGTGAGATTTTGAATTTTAATTAAAAATTAAAGGACTTAAAGATTTTTAGAAAATGGTTTAGACTCAAATGGGTAGCATGAAAATACTTCTTAGATAACACAAACACAATGTTGAAGATGAGGTTTTGAACAAGGCATTTATGATTTGTATTTGACTAGTGTAACACCTCCTTGTTAAATAAATGGTGTATAAAAAATGTGTTTGGTTATGATGTGGTGTTTACAAACAAGTTTTAGACTCAAATCAAGACCAAGTAAGCAAAGGAAAATACTAAATGCAACTATGTAAATCATCCTAAGCCCTAAATTGACAAGGTTGTATCATATTGTTGAAATCCATCTATATACATGTTCTTGGTAGGATTTTAAGTGTTATTCCAAAAATAAAAGTGCATGAAGTAGTAAGGTTTTACCAGCCCCATTCTCCCAAGATATTATACGGTGATATGGACCTTCAGACTACTCGCCCTGCATCAACAATAAGTCTATGGTAAGTGTAATTATTCTAAAACTTAAATTTTACACCATCTAAATGGTCCCAAGCATGGATAATGCTAGATATGCCTCACATTAATTGATTTTATAACAATTAACTTACTATTCAAGGGTCTATTCTTTTGCATAGTGTTTCCATCTATGTACTACTTAGTGGAATCCCTTGGTTAACTAGACCTGACTTGGGTTTTCATTATGACAGGAGAGGTTAGCAACTCAACCCCCTAAATCTTGTAGTATACATGCCCTAATTTATATACCCCACCATGTAGCAAGGTTGAAACAATTTTGGGAGATGAAACCCTAGGTTAAATCTTCCTTAAATAACTCGTGAAGAAGCTATGAACTCCCTTCCACAAGCCACATTATATAAAATAAAACTAAGTGAAAAGACTTTAGAGTTTGTTTTTAGATCACCCATCCCATATGGGTTTTGGGGAGACCCTTGAAAACATTATTTTCACACCTTTAACAAAATCACAATCATAATCAAAAGGCACTTTTGGTCACCCAAGTTCCCTAAAGGGGATGGGGGAGAGCATACATGCACTCTTCATTTTGTATAAAAAAACTAATTAATAGATAATTTAGCATAAAACACCACACTTTTGAAAACTTCATAATTTAAGTGAGTGTTAGTTTTAAGCACCAAAGTGAAGTGTTTTATGAATTTATTGTCCCCTTGGCCTTAGTTGCAAAACTTTGAAAAACTTCACAAAATAACTTAACTTAAAAAAATCTAGGTTTCTTTCAAACACCAAAGGTAAGGTTCAAGACTTAATCATGCTCAAATTTGCCCCTTTTTGTGCATGTGATCTAAAAAATTTAGAGGGTTTCCTTCTACTTTGAATCAAAATTGATAATGAAACAAGAAAGTTTTGAAAATTTTCTCTCGAGTTCTCTATTTTTAAAACATAGAGACCAACATCAATCAATAGTGACTGATACCAGTTGCAGCAAGACTGATGCCTATCAATAAAGACTAATATTGATTACCTTTGAACCATAAAGCAAAAAATATTTTTCATAAGAAACACTTTTTATCCCAAGTTAGAATAAAATCTCTAGTAAAGCCCCGATCATGCAAATACAATGTTCAAATAGAGACTTATAAACCAAAATGACAAGTTGTAATTTTGAAAAAATCTCTAAAAACTCAATTTTTAATCATGTTTTTCCCTACGATAAAGTTAGGTATAACTGATGATAGTTACACAAAACCAATATCGATCACTATGTGACCTATGTATCAATAAAAAAACATCAAAAATAAGGGGAAAATGATGTTAAAAACTTGATTTTAAGGATTTTAAAGCACTTTTTTAGATTTTCTAAGAATGTTAATGTGTTATTCTTAGTGAAACAGATGCATAATCCAAATGGGCATGCCAAGATGTAGATATGGATTAAAAAAATGGTTAGATCAAGTATTAGTCATGAA
The DNA here is from genome assembly GCA_037957365.1 of Torreya grandis. NCBI lineage: Eukaryota > Viridiplantae > Streptophyta > Pinopsida > Cupressales > Taxaceae > Torreya > Torreya grandis. Next base: position 181,300 of record JARHVA010009479.1, on the reverse strand, counting down.
AACTAAAGAAAAATGCATAAGAACATAACAAGCTAAGTCTTTTCCTTAGATGGGGTTTGGAAAATGACAATTAAGATAAATTGAAAAAAATCATACACAATACCTTCTCAAGAGCTTCCCATCATCCAAAAGTGTCACAAATCATGATTTTCCCCTTGATTTGGTTCTCAAATCTTCATTAATGATGCAAGGCAAAGCTCTTCCATCATCTCTTGCTCACCAATGAAACTAGGATCAGATATGAAGTCAATGTTATGCCTATTAATGAATCTATCCTATTGTAAATTAAGAATAATAAACACCACACACAAATGGCTTGTGGAGAGAATTTTTCATAATAAGTTTACATAAATGAAGCTTAAAAATGGTGGTCTTGGACCTCTTATTTATAGATTTTCCAAATTGATCAAGATCAACCATGACCATCCATCTTGAGATCAATATGTGTATCCATGAATTAATCTAATTTTATATAATTAATCTATAAATACCCTCATTAATATTTGGAAGGAAGGGGCATTAAAGAGGCATGAGAGGCTTTAAACCTAATATTTGTTGCATTTATGGCTTATGGATGTCACCTCATTGACAATGTCATTTGATGATGCAGATATTAAGAATAAATTTCCAATTAAATATATTACATAACTTTCATGGATTTTCTATTTAAGATCTTAATTTGGATTAATTTTCCTAAGTGATATTAATCAATTTTTATGCAATTCTTTGGAAATTGGTTGCACACTATTAGTCAAACTGGTCAGAATGTCATATTACTAGGTCATAATTTGACTGGAGAAGAATTAGAAGGTGATGTTAGTTGCATAAGGACCATTATCCCACTTAAGATGTTGTTGATATAAAATAAAATATCCACATGTCATGTGCTTCTTAATTAGAAGAAAAGAGTGATCTAAAGCACCAAAATCTGTTTTCATCATATTGACTCAAAATGATTTGAGAAAAGTTAATAATCACATAAATTTCATTTCCATATTTAGGGATACATTAGCCTAAATTGACACTTGTATATGACAAGATCAAACCATTTAGTGTGTTTAAGTGATTTTGGCCCAAATTGTATATTTTCACAAATTTTGAGTAAGATTGATAATTTCAACACGATGGTGTTAGGAATTGGGTGTCTACACTTATGTTTACTTAATAACCCATTATTTTTATATTTTCACCAAAAAGAGCATACTCATAGGTTGAAACCCAATTACTATAACTAATATTGCTTCATTTTTCTAAAGATCTTATGGTATTTTTGAGTGTGAGGCATGAGTGAGAATATGTTATATCTAATAATCCACTATGCACATGGGTTCTAAAATGTCATACATTATTGGATAGGTGTGGGTAGTGGTATTATTAATTATATATGGATCATATTAAATGGTGAAAGGCATATAGCATGGTACTTTATAGTGCAAAATAAAAAAATTGTTGATCCTTGGTACTCATGGAATAGTATTTATGATCTAATGACCTTCTGTGGTAGGTGAAAGGAAATCCTTTACAAGATAATAATATTTAACATTCATGCAACATTAGAATAATTTTTATTAATGAAAAATATATTTATGATTAAAATTATATTCCTTTGATATTGAATTGGAAATTTTGTTGCTTATGGAAAGTACAAAATCAAGAATACATATTATAAAAGTCAAATTGCTCACAAATCAAAAGATATTTTATTTGGTATTTGGTATATTTTACATATGAGGTAGAATTATAATTATTTTTTTATTAGATTGGTTAAAATTGGGTTAAGGGGGCCCATTCCCAAACAAAATATACCAAAAGATACACGTGATTAATTAGCAAAATAAAGAGTGGCAAAAAAGAAACCCAACAGGAAACACCCAACCACCAAAAAGACACTAAACTTCAGCCAAAATCCCAGTAAATCAAAAGAATGTAGAGAGGTAATCATCTATTCAGATTCAGAATAGATGACCAATTTATTGGCCACCAAACGTTCCCCTTTGATGTTCACTCTCCCTCTAGTATAGTTGTTCATGTACTATTCCTTTTCATCACCCTTTCTCTTGCATTTCAAGTTGGAAAACTTGGCTTTTTCCTTCTCTTGCTCAAGTTCCCTACTATCTTTTGCCTCTTCACTCAAAGTGATATTTTTGACCTATGGGATGAGCTCCTCAATACCTATAAGATATTTTCCAACCTATGTGTCTATTAGTCCAAGACCCAACATCCCTTTAAGATTATCAAATTCCTCCACAATCTCATTACAGATAAATTTTTGCATTGCAATCTTAGTAGAATTATAATTGTTATTAACCTAAGTATAACATATTTTATAGGATGTTTTCCCTTTTAATCTTAGTATTATTATCAAGTTATGTTATGTTTTGGATGTTTAGAGCTACTGAAGGGTTAAATCATGAATTAAGTAGGGTTTTTTATGGGTTTGATATAAAAGGTGGAAAAATCCTACATAAATAATATTTTTACCATTTCAAATTCTAATGCAAACAAAGAGTCATAATTTTGATAAAACTATTATGCTATAGATATATTTGTAGATGCATTCCACTCTTGGTAAGCAAGTGCTCCCATTTTTTTGTTTTGTCAATTATTCTACTTTAATTTTTTAGTTTTTTCTCATTTTGTTATTTGGAATGCAAGAAGTGGCATCATAAATTTAGTTTATTTTTTTATCTACTCAAAAAATAATGGGGGAAGTTTAGGGGAATTTTATCCAAGAAACATCTCAAAGTTTGTGACCATGGATGAGATAAAAAGGTTACTAGCTAAGTTCTCAAATGAAATTAAAAAGGAGATTTATTACATGGGAAAGAAAATGGAGTAATAGGATGATAAAGAGGAAGATATCAAACTCAGAGGATATCCCAAGCATGAATCATTAGATGATGAAGAGGAAGAGGATGAAGAAGAAAGCTCAAAGTATCCCTCTTTTAACCTAAAAATGTAGATATCATAATATGACTTCATAGGTGGGACAGTGTTTAATCCTAAAATTTAGATTAAGAAATATAGGGTTAAAGGGGATAGAGATAGTCTAGGGTATAAGGGTGATAAATTATTTCTATAGTAGGCTAATTAATTCCAAACTTAGATAAATAATATTTTGAATTTAAATACTGAGACATGGAAAAAATAATAAGTACAAAAAATGATTGATATAGCAATGAAATGAAAACAAGAGTACTTATCTGTATTATAGAGCCATACTTACACTATTGCACATTGAGCAAAAGTTACCTATTAGTAACAATTTTAATTCTAATCATTAAAAGCAGTTCTGAGCCAATTAAAAAGCCTATTTTATCTAACCCAAATCAAATCATGACCAAGCATGCAATCCATATCTATATGCATTCATATATTCATAAGATCACAATCACCCAAAGCACTCTAAGTGGGATAACTATGTGGGCTTAACTTATCTCTTTTGAGTATTGAATACATAGGTAGTGTTCAATCATTGTGGGGTTTATTAGGGTCATCTTATCCAATTATACTCCACTTTTTTATATTTTTAGGTTTTTAATCATTACAAACCCTAGTAGGGTTTCTAACCTTGGATAAGTTATTTTAAATTCTTGCACACACTTCTAAAAGTCAAATCTATGCATACATACCTAATTCAAATTATCGCAAATGACCATGACCTGATTTTCCTATTTTTTCATAGGACAAATTTCTAGTAGGGAATAATAGTGGTAGTCGATCATGTTCTCAATTGGTCTATCATGTCCTTCTATTTCAATTTTTAATTTTGGACACTTGTAGAGTCTATTATTTTTTCCTAGTTTAGTCGTCTATCAGTCAACATAGTCAATTATAGGATAAAAGTAGCTAATCTTGTCATTTCATTTTATATTTAGTCTTCTTTTAATCATTTTCATATAAATGATGAAGAGGAAAAGGATGAATAAGAAAGCTTGTAGTGTCCCTATTTTAACCTAAAAATGTAGATATCATAATATGACTTTTGGGGTGGGATAGTGTTTAACCCTAAAATCTAGATTAAGAAATATAAAGTTAAAGGGGATAGAGATAGCCTAAGAAACAAGCGTGATAAACTATCACTACAGTAGGCCAATTAATTTTAAATTTAGGTAAATTACATTCTATATTTAAATACTGAGATATGTTAAAAATAATAAGTACAACTAGTGATTGATATAGCAATGAAATGAAAACAAGAGTGCTTAGCTATATTAAAAAAAGAATACTTACACTATTGCACATTGAGAAAAATTTACCTATTCTTACAAATTTAAATTCTAATCATTACAAGCAGTCCTGAGCCAAGCAAAAAGCCTATTTTATCAAACCTAAATCAAATCATGATTAAGTATGCAATCCATACCTAGATGCATTCATACACTCAAAGGATCACACCCACACAAAGAACTCTAAGTGGGAAAAGTATGCGGGCTTAAATTCCCTATTCTGAGTATTGGATATATAGGCAATGTTCAATCATCATGGGGTGATTAGGGTCATCTTATCAAAATTACACTCCATCATTATTTATTTTTAGTTTTTTAATCATTACAAACCCTATCATGATTTCTAACTTTGGAAAAGTTGTTTTCAAGTCTTACAAACACTTTTAAAAGTCAAATATATGCATATAGACCTAATTCAAATTTTCAAAAATGACCATGACCTGATTTTCCTATTTTTTTCAAAGGACAAATTTCTAGTATGGGATAATATTGGTAGTCAATCATGTCCTCAGTTGGTATATCCTATCCTTATTTATTTTCAATTTACGATTTTGGGCACTTGTAGAGTCTGTTCTTTTTTCCTATTTTAGCCATTATTAGTCAACATAGTCAAATATAGCTAATCTTATCATTTCATTTAATTTTTTTTTCAATCATTGTCACCTTGTCAAATTTACTATTTTACTTGCATTATTCTTGTCGAAAGTCTATTTAAATATTTTCTTTTTATTCCTTTCAATATATCTTAATTAAGGATAACTCAAATATTAATCCAAATTTTGATAAAACATATAGGAGAACCCATGTGTTATTTGAATATTTCCAAACCCTAATTTTCCCTTAGGGTCCCAACCTTTTAGGGTTAAAAAAAATTGTCCTAGGTTTTAGATAAATTATTGAACATTTGACACTAAATGAATCTTCTTTCAACTTTAGATCTAAATCTGACACTAAAATAAGTTATTTTCAACCTTAGATTTAATAATTGACACTAAAATAATTTTATTTTGACCTTGGATCTAATATGTAACACTAAAATCACCTTATTTTTACCTTGAATTTCCTAATAATTTACCAATCTCCACACATAAAAAAATCCTTCTTTTTCTAAGCATTCCATTTTATGTTTTGTTTAAAATATCTTTTCCATGTTATTGTTTATAATATCTTTCTTTTTAGGATCTTTAATTTCACTTTTTTGGTACCTATTATTCAAAAAAAATATGGCTATATTGGATAAACTTTTCTTTCTTTGAGTTCTTTGAAAAATAACTAAATCACATTTTATGATGCAAGTACCATTAGTGAAAAAATTTGTCAAGTATGACATGGGAACAATAATAGTAATATATTCAATATGTCATGAGTTTTAATCATAAACCAATTCAAGTCTTTCTCAATTATTATATTTTTAGCAATAAATCAAAGCTTTTAATAATTACTATTAGATGATGTTGATGGTTTAAAATTGTGTTTGATCTTAACCACTCAAAAATGGGAAGTTTTAAGCTGTGGGACAATGCAACTTGAAACAACCTCCAGATTTTAGAGAAGCTGGTCTGTTCTTTTGTATTGGGTGTTGGGCAAAAGGGATAGGAGATTAAATAGAAATTTAAATGCAAGAAATGAAACCTAACTATGGTGATGTGCATGAGTGTAATCCTAATCCTAACCTGAGCATAGTGAGACTATTATAGGACTCAATTACATTTAAGAGCAGACAAGTGCATGATCAATCTAAGAGATTGAAATAACAAAAATAGAGGCTCACAACAGGGAAGTATTTCAATGAGATATCGGGAATGTTAACAAAGGCATAGTGTTCAATCTTCTTAACAAAATATTCCAATCACATAAGAGGCGCAGAAGTCACGTACAGTTATGTAAACCTTCCAATTCAAGAAAATGAGACAAAAGTAAATAACATTCCTAATCACAACTCCATAGAATCTATAGTATAGACTAATTCACCAATGACATAGATAATACCAACCAAGGCATGGATCTCAAATTTCCTTAATTCATTCAACCACATAAAGGGCACAGAAACATGCACGATTATATCAACTTTACAACTCAAGAGAATTGAGACAAGAGCAAATGATATTACTGGTCAAAAACTTTAGAAAGTCTAAAACTATCATAAAAATCCCCCCCTCTTTGATTTTACAATTCTTCTTATATAGCCTCGAATGTCTCTTTACATCATTCTCTTTCCCATGCAATTCTACTCCATCATTCACTCACAAGGGACAAAACAGATGGTGCCTTTAATGCTTCAGATGTATCTTGGTCTTATCGAGAACTGCTCTGACTATGGCATGGTGATTCATGTCTAGTACCTCCCTTAGCACCTGAATTTCCTCATTTCATCACTTGTTTGGCCACTCAACTATCTACTCTACCTCCACTTATAAGGGACAAACAAATGGTGTCTTCAATGCTTACAAGCCCCAGAAATCCACCCAATGCACTGTTATATCTACCTAGAATAACTTTCTCTACGATTTCCCCATCTTTGATATAAAAAGTAGATGGACACTCTGTTCTATTGAAATGGAAGAGGACACTTAGTCAATCTATGAAAATTCTCTTTTTGTCTAGAAGGCACCAGAGAATGACACTTGGCCACTTTCACTTTTCTCTATATTCTACCCAGAGATGCTCCACCTTCAACACCTATCACAATACGCTTTCTCGATACTTTGTAGTTTTAACAAAATAAACTCACTGCATTCCTTGCTCAGGAAAATTTTAGGAAGGGATGGATGCACGTGGAAAGATTCACTTATTGACACTCAGTGCTTCCTTAGTCCTTTGAAATAACATCTAGAACCCACCACAATCTTTATTCAGCGATTAGGCTCAAATATGGTTTCTTAGAGGTTGACACGTGGCAACCTTCGCTACTCCTGGGAAGATACGTGGCACCTTTCACTTCTCCTTCTGGGAGTATGTGGCATCTTCCACTTTTTCTGGGGATGGAGTAGAAAGGGACTCAGAGAGTGACACTTGGCAGCCTCCACTGCACTTTAGCACTAAAGCAAAATGAAATGATGTCCTTATGCATTGAACAAAAGCATTGGACCCACGTTTCCTGAATGTTGACATGTGGTGACTTTCACTGCTTCTTTAAAAAGGTAGTTTGGGGCCTTCACAACTACCACCTAGCACTATCTGCTCTCTCTGCTGCTTAGCTCATTGAAAGTCTTTATCAAAAAGTAGAATGAAATGTTGGTGCCTCTTTGAAATGTGGATGCTGACACATGGTATGTTCTACTCATCTTCTACTAGATACGTGTCATAATCCATAGTTCTCTAGAAAGTTACAAAAATGGGCTCAGAGGACGCCAACTAGTCGACATCATGCCTCAGAAAGTGACACTTGGCAGCTTTCGCTCGACTTCCATACTTAGGCAAAAAATGAACCCACCCTCTGCTCCTAAACTCTAATGCAACATCCAAGGAATGTAGGAACCAAAATTGTAGTGCTCAGCCAAAAAAATTAAATGACGTAGAGTAAAAATTACTCTATAATTACTGGTGACCTCTAGGACTTTTAAACCTGCTCAAAAAGAACCTGACTCTCACTCAATCAAAATTTCAAAATTATGGAAATTACAGCTTTAAAAGAGCTATTTGGTAGATAGACCACTCATGGTCAGATAATCCTTGCTTACTCTGCAGCTTAATGAAATCTAGATCCATGTTAATGAGATCCTTGTGCAAAAAGGTTTGTAGGATCTGGACCATGGCTTTCAACTTGAATTCTAGCCAAAAAATAAGAATCAGAATAGCTTCAACTTCTAAGACTAAGGAATCATCTCACAAGCTCTGGAAAACTATTTGATCCCTCTGTTTAGCTAGTAGTAATGGTTTAATTTGGTCTACCATCAGCACTGTCTTTGCATCCAAAAATGGAGAAGGAAGGCCTAGCTACACTAGATCTTCAATATGGTGCCTCATCTCACCGATGCCTTCTTTTATGACATCGAGATAGCTCTTACAATTGTTGTCCACGGCATTGCAACTGAGCACCTCATTGACCCATTTCATGGTGGCCATTTTGTTTGGGATTCCCATGGCTCCCAATGTTGCATCCATCATGTCATAGATCTTCTCCAGCAATGAATGGGAATTCATGACTCTTCTAGAGACCATGGCCAAAGTGTTCTATACTAAATTCTCCACCCTCTTGCATAGTTGTTATGCATTGAGTAGGAAGGTGAGAAATGGCCTGAGCTGTATAATCTCTGAAGAGATTCTCTCCCATGCTGATTCATAGAGATCCTTCACTAGCTACACTACTCTGACACCTCTTGGCCTATTAGCTAGCTCAGTTGTTAGTTGTGTCATCCTATATTTCTCAGCTTGGAACTAGGCTTGAAAAGCTATAGCCTTATTCTGCTCCTCTAGTAGCCTTTGCTATGATTGGGTGACTTGTAGTTGAAGTCCTTCGACTCCTCCCTGTAATGTTGCATTCTCCCACCTTAGGGCTATTGTTGCATCTTTTGTAAGTGTGAACTCTACCTTCAATGAATCATTCTAGGCTTGGACTGCCTGTTGAGTCTGAAGGGAAATAATATCTTGCAACTATTTATTTAGACTAGCTATTTCATTGTCCTCTTATTTATTTGTTCAGCCTAACTATTATAGTTTGCCTTTTCCTGGGCCAAATCAGCCTCCATCTTCTGCAGTCTTCTTGATTTCTTCAAATAATTTTCTATGACTGTAGAAGTGGATTTGGTCAGCAACTCAACTCTATCTTGGGGTCTAAACAGGGACATGTCAATGGCCACTACATTCATCATGTAGTCCTCTGACTGCATTTGCTCGCTCAACTTAACAACTTTGGGTGACAAATGGGTCACCATCAGTTTTTGTTGGATGGGGTCAAATTGTGACCTCAAGTGTGGGATAGCCGATGCTTTATTCTCTTTAATTCTCTTCTTCTCCAACCAGGTCTCTCTTGCCCTCTTAGTGGCATCAACCTGCATCTAGAAGGTGGAAAGGGATGCAATATGTCCCCCTGCGAAAGGAAATCCTTGTGGTAGGCCATATTAGAGAGCCATTAGTTGGCTAGGGGTGAGTTACAGGGGCATATTTTTGGGAACAAAAGGGGAGAAATGGGGTAATGTGAGGGCCTGAGGCACCACTGATGGGGTGACTTGTGAGATGGGAATGGCAGTAATGGTAGGAGGTATCATCTGACTGGGTGAAGGCATCATGCCAATAGGGTGAGGAATAGATTGAGAGGGAGGAGGGGGAGTAATACCTACCTGAGGGGAAGTTTTAACACTCTATACTGGGTAATGTGAAGGCTCCTCTTCCTCCTCTGAATCTAATTAAAACTACACCCTCTTTCTCTTCTTGGGTGTCTCTGCCTCTGGATTCATTTATGTCTCTTCTACCTCTGCTATTATCAGTGGCGCATGTAGAGAACTGGGGACTTCAATCACTCCTGATGATGGGGAGGCTTGTGGTGGTGAAGATACCACACTTTTTTGTTGTTTTATGATAGTTGCAGCTTACTCTGAAGTTTGCAGTTGTCAGCTTGGTCTCGCTCCTGCTACTTGCTCTGCCCCAAGTGTTAGTGTTTGGCTTGTTTCTCAGATAGATGCAAGGGATGGATGCCACTCATCCCAAAGTTCTTCCCACCTTTCATCTAAATCTATGCCTCCAAAATCATGGGTGGTCTGGGAAAATTTTCACCTATATTTCTAATAGGCCTCAATTTTCTCTGCATCCCAACCTTTATTCCTTAGCATCCTTCTTAAACCAGAGGTCATCTTGACTTTTGGATCATAATCCCACTATTTTTCATAGAAGGTTTCCCATGGCCTATTCTGTGGCATGGGCAAATTTGTTAGTTCAACATAGAGACCAGGGGCGTCTTCTACAGGGTTTATCTTGGTTTCCCAAAAAGGGTGGCCTTCATGCACAATCTTGGCTCTAAGTCTATTTGTCCTCACTACAGAGGCTATGTAATTAGCTGGGTTGTAAACCCACTTATCCTCAACCAATAGGAACCCCAGGAAGGCTAGCTTCCTTAGCAGCACAGTCTCAGCTTCTCTTACTTCTAGGCTTACATTGCCTAACATCCATAGGAGATTGTACATTTTCCTTTTCTTCTTCCCAAAGCCATATTAATTATTAACCACGAACACCTACCTGGTGATTTCCAAGAATGCTAATCAAAGAGTTAAAACTTTGGGTAGCAACATTGGCTCCCCACAAAATCCATGGACCCTTATGGTCGTGTGATGGGCCCCAAAATAGAAATCACATGGGATTGGGCAACTGACCAAGAGGTTCGTAACACTTGGGAATAACCTATTTATGATAGGCTTAGGGTTAAGGCAATGAAGGACAGGGGTGACAAACAGTTCCCAAAAGTCATATGTGTCACTATTTTTTGATAAAACATGTGTCCATGCAGACATAGGGATGGTCCTTTGGGGGTCAAAATTTGGGTCATACAGGTTCAAATTCATGTAGTGGGTGAAAAGGTTAGGGTTCTAGTGAAGTATAAGATGGAACAAAAAGGAGGAATACCTAGATACCCCTTTTGAGCTAAACTGGGTCAACTGCTCCACGATTGAAAAAGTGATGTGTTCTAAGAAGTCAAGGTGATACTCTTACATTTTGTCAACTATCTTCAACTAGAAAAGGATGGCCATTTGCTCAGCATATACAACCATGTCATCCTTCATGCTAAAGATGAGGGCCATCATTGATAGCGTGTCTTGACTAGCTGATGTGAATTGGGTTCTTGATGTAGGGAGCATGGGTACCGTTGTATCCCCATCAGCCATTTGTAACTCAAACCTCAAAAACCTTGTCTGAGTGTTGACATTTTCCCACATCCTTTACATCCTATCAATGGTGGGGAAGGTGGTGGTACTATCATATTGTAGGGCAAGAATGTCCTTCATAGCTTGTGGGGTGATCTGTAGCATGAAGGGGACTTGTTGGATGGTGCAAGATTGTGGATGGAGCAAGTTTGTGCATAATTCAATCACATCAGGACATGGGTGCACAGCTGGGACAATGAACTAAGCCAGTTGTGAGGTCCATATCCTCATTTCAAATGTTTCATATTTCCTTGCCTTGGCCCTTTGTAGACACCTTTGGTGTGCCCCTTCTCTGAGGTTCTTGCCACTGGATCTTTGTAGAATCGGGTCCATGATTCCATCTGCATAGTCCCTGACCTTTGACGGGTCACTAGTTTGGCTGACTCCTAGGGCTTTTGTTCTTGGATAGCTTCTTGGTGGTTGCATAGGATTTGTAGTGTATGACTTGCTAGCTAGTAATATATCGAGATATCCAAGTGTCCCTATTCCTTATTGTGATGATGATGCTCCTACCATTTCTATATCTCTCGTATATTACCTGGTAGGATCCTTGTGCAAGATAGAAAACATGCTCGCTGAAGCAGACATTCTTAGGCACTAATAATCACAATGAGAAAGATATTTTCATAGGAATGCTTAAGAGTTTGTAAACTTTAAAACTTTCTAAGGGCTATTTATGGGCCTATCAAGTCCCAAATAACATTAAATTTGGATGACCATTAGCAAATCCTACTCAATCTTTGAGAAATAGTGAGGTGGACACATTATGCAGTGTAAGGTACCTTAGAGATCTCAAATATTTGGGGAATCATTTAATGCGAAAAAATTTAAAAGAATTAAAACTTTTAAGATGCTGACTCTGTGTTTAAAATGCTTATTTTAAAAGAAAGTGAGAAAACAACAATAGAAAAAAAAGAATGCGGGAATGGGAAACTACCTAACTTCATTAATTAAATATCCTTATTTTCCTCTAGGATCAAAAACAAACTTTACAACATCTTCTTTATGACAAGCCAACTTATGTTGCCATACTAGTGATTGCAACAGGTATATCTTTGATGGAATGTCCTCTGCGCTAGCCACACAGGTTTGCCTACACTCAAACGAGTCTGAGTAAAACATGTGTTCGACACCCATAAATTCTTCTTGTCCTTGAGAACCTATCAAATACTAGTTATTCATGTTGTCTTGTGTCATCAAGAAATCAATGGCTATTGGTTCTTCACTCTGTGCCTTTTGCTATCCATTATCTTTCAGCTTATCTCCTTCAGATTCTAGTTTTATTTCATCATCATGCTCCTTGATGACTTCATCCTCTTGAAAGGATAAATTTGAAAGCTAACATCCCTTCTACATACTCAATTGAGTTTCAAAGTTATCTTCTCCATATTTGGGCAATTCATAGCCTTCTTACAGGATAGTCTATCTCAATGACTTGGTCAAGGGAGTATCCATGTTCCTCCATATCTTCTTGCAAAGTGAGGAAAAAGTCAGAAATGATCTCTTCCTCATTAAAGGTTAAGACAAAAACTTGTGACTTGTCCTTTTGTTCATTGAAGGGTGATCCTATGGTGATTTCCTCCTCATCTGTACTTATTAAATCCTCTTGACTAGCCATGAACTGAGCATATTCCTCTGCATACTCATTTGCTTCCTTCAAAACATATTCTTCTCTAAAAATGGATAAGGAGGAAGGCTGTGATGAAAAACAAAAATCTTCTTGAGGAATGGTGGAAGGGACTTGAGGGGAAAGTGAGTGTTTGGAGTCTTCTTCCCTTGCTACTATCATAGACTTTGCATTATTTAGGAAATGACCTTGACAAGTTTGACCTTGCTCATGAACAGGGGTGGCGTATGTCTGATCTAGAATTTGTGGTGGTGAATATGGAGTTTGGTAGACTTGGTAAGGCTAGTTTTCATGAACGCTTAGCCTCTCTTCTATAAATGCAATCAATCCACACACATCCATCATCTCATATGTAAGCTCTTGCCAATTTTCCCTTTCAATGGGATCTCACTCACTTTTAATCAGATCTATTGTGTCCCTCACTTGATGGATGACATGACAAGGAATTTCTTGGCCATATCCCCTTTTTTTGTCAAGCTCTAACACATATTTTTAAAATTCCAGTAATGCTTTTTTGAAGGTGAAAATAAGGTCAGGTTGAGCATGAGATGTGGCATATTGAGGAGAATGGTCATAAGATTGGTATAGCTCATGACTATATGCATCCTCATTACTTGACATGATTCCAAGAGAAGCTTTTTCTTGATTGAAAATATATGAAGGAGAATAAGACTCATAGCTATGAGTAACAGAATTAGACATACCAAAAGGTGGTTTCTTGATGATACCAAGATTGCTTGATCGGCTGATTTGACTCAGAGTCATTGTTGGTGTTGCTAAAAACCTCTGAAGGCTAATTGGCTGAAGAACACACCAAAAATTCTTCAACTCCTTGAAAGATTGATCCCACCAGGCATGCCAAAAACTATTGATGGTTTAAAATTGTGCTTGATCTTAACCAATCAACAATGGGAAGTTTCAAGTTGTGGGACAATGTGTCTTAAAATAACCTCCAAATTTTAGAGAAGCTGGTCTCTTCTTTTGTATTGGGCATTGGGGAAAAGGGATAGGAGATTAAACAAAAATGCAAATGCAAGAAATGAAACCTAAGTATGGTGATGCACCTGAGTGTAATCCTAATCCTAACCTGAGCACAGTGAGACTATTATAAGACTCAATTACATTTAAGAGTAGACAAGTGCATGATCAATGTAAGAGATTGAAATAATAGAAACAGAGGCTCACAACAGGGAAGTCTTTCACTGAGATATCTGGAATGTTAAAAAAGGGCATAGTGTTTAATCTTCTTAAAAAAATCTTCCAATCACATAAGAGGCACAGAAGTCATGTACAGTTATGTAAACCTTTCGATTCAAGAAAATGAGATAAAAGTAAATAACATTCCTAATTACAACTCTAGATAATCTACAATATAGACTAATTCACCAATGACACAGATAATACCAATCAAGGCATGGAGCTCAAATTTCCTTAATTCATTCAGCCACATAAAGGGCACATAAACATGCACGATTATATCAACTTTACAACTCAAGAGAATTGAGACAAGAGCAAATGATATTACTAGTCAAAAACTTTAGAAAGTCTAAAACTATCAAAAAAAACCCCAACTCTCTTTGATTTTACAATTCTTCTTATATAGCCTCAGATGTCTCTTTACATCGCTCTCTTTCCCATGTAATTCTACTCCATCATTCACTCATAAGGGAAAAAATAGATGGCACCTTCAATGCTTCAGATGTATCTTGGTCTTATCAAGAACTACCCTGACTGTGGCATGGCGATTCATCTCTAGTACCTCCCTTAGCACCTGAATTTTCTCATTCCATCACCTGTTTGGCTGCTCAACTATCTACTCTACCTCCACTTATAGGGGACAAATAGACAGCGTCTTCAATGCTTACAAGCCCCAGAAATCTACCCAATGTACTGTCCTATATACCGAGAATAAATTTCACCATGCTTTCCCCATCTTTGTTGTAACATGTAGACGGACACTCTATTCTATTGAAACAGAAGAGGACACTTAGTCAATCTATGAAAATTCTCTTTTTGTCTAGAAGGCACTAGAGAATGACACTTGGCCACTTCCACTTTTCTCTATATTTTGCCCAGAGACGCTCCACCTTCGATACTTGTCACAATCTGCTTCCTTGATACTTTGCCATTTTAACAAAATAAACTCACTACATTCCTTGCTCGAGCAACTTTTAGGAAGGGATGGATGCACATGGCAGGCTTCACTTATTGACACTCGATGCTTCCTTAGTCCTTTGAAATAACGTCTAGGACCCACCACAATCTTTATTTAGTGATTAGGCTTAAAGATGGTTCCTCAGAGGTTGACACGTGGTGACCTCCACTACTCCTAGGAAGATACGTGGCACCTTCTGCTTCTCCTTCTGGGGGTATGTGGCATCTTCCACTTTTTTGGGGATGGAGCAAAAAGGGACTCGAAGAGTGACACTTAGTAGCCTCCGTTGCACTTCAACACTAAATCAAAATGAAATGACACCCTTATGCATTGAATGAAAGCATTGGACCCACATTTCCCAGATGCTGACACGTGGTGACTTCCACTGCTTCTTCAAAAAGGTAGTTCGGGGCCTTCGCAAATGCCACCTGGCACTTTTCGCTCTCTCTACTACTTAGCTCATTGAAAGTCTTTATCAAAAATTAGAATGAAATGCAAGTGCCTCTATGAAATGTGGATGTTGACACGTGGTACATTTTGCTTAGCTATTACTGGATATGTGTCACAATTTGCAGTTCTCTGGAAAGTTACAAAAAGGGGCTCAGAGGATGCCAGCTGGTCGGCATCATGCCTCAGAAAGTGACACTTGGTAGCTTCCACTCGACTTCAATACTTAGGCAAAAAATGAACCTTCCCTCTACTCCTAAACTCTGCCGCAACATCCAAGGTATGCAAGAACCAAAATTGCAGTGCTCGATCAAAAAATTTAAACGACGTAGAGTAAAAATTACTCTACAGATGACAAAAAAACATGTATAACTTCTTTTATTTCTTTTAATGTCTCTTCTCAATATAGTGATAGCTACTTTCCCTCTAACTAGGTCCATTTCATTATCCCAAGAGGTAAGGTAACCCACCTTATAATTCCAAATGAAGGTAACTAACATGTCCTTCCTCAACCCCATCCACCTCCTACATCTCTTCTTGATGGTGTTTATATGCATATTCAATCATAAACACCTAGGGTTTGTACTTGTGAAGCCATTCAAGATCAAATAATTAATATGAAAAAATCAATATAAAAATTGCAAAAGTGAAATCATTATTTTAATTTAAATATCACATCATGGTAAAATAATAACACGCATATAAATAATCCAGATTATTCTAGTTTTTATTGGCCAAAAATTGGCCTACATATAAAAAATTTACCTAGATGGATCAGGAAACTCTCTTGGACCTTTAAATAACCTTATACCCCCATGATTAACCCTTTGTGGTCTTGAATTGATGATGCATTGCAGTATTCAAAGAAGTCCTGTTGTGGTGTGAGAAGCTGAGCAAAGTTCTATTTGAGTGAGTATCCAGGGGCATGAAGGAGATTTGACATGTTTGGAAGCTTTCTTGAGGTTTGTGGAATTGAATAATAGCATGAAATAAAAATTTGAGTCATTGTACTAGTTGGCAGCCTTGATAAACCACTTCAAAGTTGAGAATTTTAGTTTCAGGGACAAAGTCCCTAAAACTTCAAAAAACCGGTTCAAGGCACTTTTGTTGATGTCATGAAACAATATTGCAAGGGTATTTGATGCATCCAAATGTTACATATTGTATCCCTATCATAGGGTAAGATACATGCAAAAAATAAAGGGTGTGTGAATAGAGGAGAGTAGTGTTTGAGGGCCTCCAAGTTTCAATTTTATTCACTGTGATCATTCAATGTACTCTATAGGATTTGTGTATCAAATGACCTTCACAACTCAAGATAGAAATACAAGGTCTTAAATTTGTCATGGAAAATCATGTTATCTTCCTCAAGGTGATTCAAACTTCCCAAGATTTTTCATACATGCAAAGGGCAAAAAATCCATTTTTTAGTTTTCTAGGCCTACCGAGATAAGAGAGGCCTAAAATGCCATAAGAGAAAGGGGTGACATCAGTAATTTACTTGGGAGTTAGGACCTAAAATTTGGAGGATATTTGGGGACATGGATGATACACAAAAACTTCTCTCAATTTCCTTAGTTCACCCCTATAACTCAAAACCGCCATCAAAGCAAAAACAAGGCAACAAGCTTGCACTTTTTTGTTATTTTTTGTTAGAGAGATTGGTAATGTTTTTATGATTTTTTCCAAATTTTCTAGGTATTCAACATTCATACATATCCAATGAATCCAAAAATAGGTCTATGTGAGGCCTAGAATTCATTTTAACCCCACAAATCCAAAACAGTGTCTCAAAAAGAGCATGAGAGAAGCCCTAAACTAGGTTTTTGTTGTTTTCAAGAGTTTTAACCCTCCAAAATTTCTAAAATTTTATAATGTGATGTTTTTAAAGGTTTTATAAGTGATTTAATATGTTTTTGATTGATTGGAATCTGTATGGTATGCTTAACAGCTAATTAGGCCTAATTGAGGGGAGCCTAATGACGGAAGTGTGATCTTGGAGTGGAATCAGGTAATGAAACCTGTAACACACATGAAATTATATGGATAATATATATAAATGGTATCAATTTTGTAGTAAATATTATACAATGTTCAACCCAAAAAGAATTTGACCAAAAAAGGGGTCTACAAGCCTAGAGAAGCCATGGTGAGTATGTTATGTGGAAAGAAGTTTTTCAAGGTAATTTGGTGTTTGAAAGGGGTTATTTTTAGGTGTGATAATTTCACCTTAGAATATATAGTTAAAATATTGATCTATTGAAGCCTATACCAAGTTTTGGTCTTTGAAACCCTTGAGATCGGTTGCCTAGTGGAAGCTATTGGAAGCATGGGAGTTTGAAGGCAAATAAATGAAGAGTGTAATGATGAAAGGATGATATACATGATATTTTAAAATAAAAATAATCATTTTATATCACAAAAACCTGAATCAAGGAGAAAGAAAACTCGGTTGTGATTTTTGACCATGCAGGCACGTGTTACTATCTTTTGCCAAAATGGGCCTATAGGCCAAAGTATACAGAATCTAATCATGAAATTCAATGTAGAGAATAATTATGACTTAAGATACCAATTAAAAATATTTTTTAAGATTTTTTATAATGGTAAATATTCATTGTTTTGGTACAGTCAACCGTATGTCAAATCACAGTCAACATTGGAGCATATCTTGGAGAAATTGGCCATTTTGGGACATCTACAGGTTGATTCAAAGCGTAAAATTTGGTAAATATGGTATAAATAACCTAAAACATCATCCAATAACATCATAAAGTTCAAATAAAGAGTGAAATTTCCCACTATTTTGACACAATCCATTGCCAGTCAAGAAGGTAGCCATTGGAGACCAAATGAAGTTTTATCAGTTTTGAATGCCAAGAAGTAGTTTCAGACTTGGAGAATTTTTATAATGTTATAATATGATTTTTAAAACCTATATTGTACTATTTTATTGATAAAATTCATGGGTTTCATGAAAATGTTTGAATAAAGACAAGTTCACACGAAGGATTCATGCAGGCAGCTCAAGGTAATTTTTGGTAAAAAGGGTCTACAAGATAAAGTACATGTTAAAATGACTTTAAATTTGGTAATTTTTGTGATAATGACATATTATATCCATATAAAATCTCTTAAGTGTCATGTGTTTATGTTAAGGGCTTGTTGTTTTGTCACAGTTCCCCCTATGTCTCACAATGGTCACTATTCATGCAAGCATGCTTTTTGTATTTTTAAGGTGTGTTTCAATTTTAAAAGTTTATTGAAGTGTTTTAAAATAATTTTAATATTTTTTAAATCTTATTAAAAACATTTTTATTGTGTCCACACTTCAAACTCCATGCAAACACATCAGCAAGCTTAAATCCCCACAGGTATCCTCAAGGCATAAAAAGCAACGTTGAGTTTTAATCATTTGGAGAGGTTTAATGAGGTTTTTTAGGTGTAATTAATATTTTTACAATAAAATTATATCATTGTAATGGTAAAATTAGTCATTTAGAGAATTTTAAGCTTTTTCAGGCTTAAGACACACCATTTTAGCCCATCTTCAGATGCTTGTTTATTTCATACCATGAAGATTTGGGCCAAATGATTTTAATATGTTTTTATTACCCATATTTAATTTAATTTATTTATGGTTTGATTTTAGTTAAGGGTGTGAGTTTGATGAATAGTTTCTAAGAGTGTAAGCATGCCCAAAATGCTTGCAAACCCTGTAGGCAATCATCTTTACATGTGTATATTTTCACACCTTCCACATGGGAGCCCAATTTTTTCAAGAGGTGTTGAAGGGTTATGTGTACCATATATTCATGTCAATAATTGGTGTATTGGGTGTCTTCATTGTATGAACAATCATCTTGAAAGTGAGCTTGTTTGAGCTTGCAAAGGAGCTTTTTTCCTAGTTTTGAGTTTTTAGACACACAGGTCCATCAAAAGGCCCAAAATGACTTGGAAACCACCTAGAATGTGTATAACTCTCTAAAACTCCTAAAAATATTATTTTTCATTAGAATTTGGCACGTTTGGGTGCCTAGAAGACCCAAAATGGCTCAAAAATACATATTTTTTAAAGTCTTCAATAAAAAAATGGTATAAATCCATGTAATATGTCTAATGGGACATAAAACAAAATTATATGGCACTTTGAGATATTCTTAAGATTTTTTATGGTGCTTGGCTAAGTAAAAGGGTCAAAAACCCATTTTTTGACATTGTTGTGCATTGTTGCAGGTTTAATGGTGATTTCCACCATTTTATTAGGTATTGAAGGTTTTCCAAATATTCATTTTCATCCTCATAAACATGCCATGAATGTCGAGAAGTCTTCTACAGGGCCAGAAGTGGTTTTCAAGGTGCCATATGGCCTTGGGAGCAGTTTTTAGGAGGGATAGTTCAAGGTGGTTCAAGCTTGTGACTTTCATCAATGGAGTCAAAGTGATTTACAGGTATCATGGATTTTATTTCAGGTTAGAGGAGAAAATAAACTCAAAAATCAAAGATAACCTCATAAATCAAAGTCAAGCTAAAATTAGAAGATAACCTCCATGGTTAGTTAAGCATAAAGTGCTAAGTCAACTAACTTTTGCATAATATTTTCTAAAATTTTAAGTTGAGGATTTTTTTTAAGTTTTAAAGAGTATCAATCAAGAAAGTAGAGGGGGGGCACAAAATTACAAGTGGGAGAGTTGTGGAGGTGGAAGGATAGAAGTTGGAGTATTTTAATGCTTTTCTAGATATTTTGAGGATATTTCTCTCCTCTCTTCTCTCTTCTCTCTTCTCTCTTCTCTCTTCTCTCTTCTCTCTTCTCTCTATCTCTTTCCCTTTTCTCCTATGTCTCTCATTTCTTCCCCTTTTTTTAGGATACTCTCATTTTACAAGGATAAAATCTATCAAAATTTTTAAGGAAGACCTTTTGAAGTAATAAAGATCAATTTTTACCTATCTCTTACCCCTAAATTGTGTTTAACAAGCTTGTACGTGATGGCCTTATGAAGAAGTGTTCTTCCATGTCCATTATCCTTCTTTCTTTCCCATTTTTAGGTGTTTTCAATTTAGTTTTAGGTTTTAAATTGATATCTTTCTACCATTAATGGATGCTTGGTGTGAATTTTGAAATTCCTCTTTATTTCATGTATTGTTTGGTGAGCCTAGTTTATGAAACACTTATGCAAATTAACTAGTTTGTGAGGTTGTGTGAGCAAGAATTATCTTATGATAAATTAGTGTTTATTTCATGCTTATGTGAGTGTCAATTAATTTGGTGTATCACCCATTTATCTCTTTTAGTTACCCTATACCCCCCCTCTCTACCTCTTTTCAAGTATAAACATTAGTTTAGGTGATCTACCAAGAGGAAGCTGACCTTCTCTGAAGGTTCAACCCCACTACAAGATACCCATAGCCTAAGGTTGCTCTAATATTATGGCTATGAGTGAGATACCCTAAAAAATTCTCCCACAAGGGTGTAATTATATGCTACAACATTTTTTGGTACACCTAGTGGGACCATTTTTAAAGAAAATTGGTCAAGTTTGATGTTGGTTTGATTAATTTATAGAAATTATAGCTTTCATATTTCAATTTATGGTGAATTCAAAGAGTACTCAATAATCTTGTGGTAGAACAGTAACTATCTTTCATGCCAAAGGTAACTACAAGATCAGCTTCTGGAGGTATTCCTTTTGAATTTGTTGAATTACCTTTAAACTTAGAAAAAAGGTTAAGATTTACTAATACTCACCCATACATGGGAAGCTTTCCTCCTAAACCAATCTCAAAATCTACCTCTATAAGAATATATTGGTTGGGTCCTTTCACTACTATGGCAGCCCCTAGAGCTTTCCCTTTTGTGGCTTTCAATGGTTAGAGTCCTTTGAACCTCTAGCAGTATGATCCTATTCCAGTGGTAGCTCGTAAAAGTGTTCCTTATTTCATGGGAGACCAATTTACAACCCCTTATGATCACCTCAAGGATATAGCCAACATTTGTAATATTCATAATGTCAATGAGGAAAATGTAGCTATCAAGTTATTGGCCATCTCTTTTAAGGGTAAAGCCCTGGACTAGTATAGAATCCTTATTGCTAACTCAATCACATCATGGAACCAATTGGGTGATGTATTGTGTAAGAGATTTGAAGATAAGAGTGACAACTGGTCACTTGTTTAACATCTAACAACAATCAAGAGGGATCCTCATGAGATTATGCAGATTTCAATACCAAGTTTCAAAAGACATGGGATAGGATTCTGGTCTCTATCATGCCTAATCCTAACTATGATTTTATTTACTATTTAAAATCTCTTAATAGTGATATTACAGTAATGATTTAGTCTATGGGAGGAAATACACTACCAAATCCCTATGAGGTGGCAATCAGAGTAGAGAATAGTCTAGTATAAGCTGGCAAGCTTACACCTAGGCCACTAATGCCTTTGTTTGCTGAAATTTAACCACCTCTTATTTTTATTCCTCCCCTTTTTGTCATTCCTCCTATTCTAACACTTGTTGTCACACCTACAACAAAGCAAGAAAATGTTTCAACTAGTCAATCCAGTGACTCCCAAGAAAACAAGAAGTTCTAAGAGCTTATGAGCATGGTTCAATCCTTTATTAATGAATTGGTGAATGTGAAGAGGTAAGTTTAATTCAAAAATCCTTATCAAGCTCCATATTAGCCTCAACAATAGTCTTATCAAGCAAGTAGGCCACCCTACAAAGGAAAATTTCAAGGACAAGGTCAAAGACAAGGGTAGCCTAACTATGCTAGACACATTAACTATAATTGAAATGCTTAAAGTAGTTCTAATAATTTGGTCCTTAATCAGAATGACATTTCTCAAGAAAGTGAGGGTACCATGCCTTGGAATCATTCTTTTGATTAGTATGTTGTCCCAAACATTGAGTTCAATTAGGCTTTCAATGATCAATGGTAGCAAGGTGCTAGTTATGGATATAATTAAGCTCTTATGGCTCAAAACACAACAATGCCTATGATGATAAAACTTGAAGAGACTCAACAAGTTCAAGGGCCTAATGAAGAACCAAAAAAATTTGGTGCTACAATGGTTAATTATGAGCATGAAGATTGCTATGCACTCAATCAATAGGGTAGTTCTGGCCAAGCATACATTCGAGTAGCAGCTAATACAAGGTTCAAAATAAGGAATATTGATGGTAATCAATAAGAAATCAAATATCCTCCTACTATCAATCCATTAATATCAAATCCAAGTGAACCGATTGTTACTCCAAATGTTCCAATACTTCTAAAGAATTAGAACCAAGGGAATGCCTTTGTATCTCAAAATTCACAAGTTCAAAGTACAGTTGTTTCCCCCAAAGCACAAAAAAAATTGGTGGTTTTCCCATCAATATTGTTGAAACAATGAAAAAGTCCAAGTGTACCAATATGGGATGTGTTTTCTATGCCTGGTCAGGTGGATATCCTTCAAGAAGGTTTATCAAAGATCAATGTTTTTGAAAAGCCACCAAACAATGAAACTATGGTTCTCATAAATACAACCAAAGGTCCTAATGAAGGACAATCAAGTAATGTGGTCAAACCTCCTCTTCTCTATATTTTTGTAATCATTGGTGATTCTTTGGTACATAACTACATGGTAGATAGTTGAGAAAGTACTTCGATGATGCCAAAATCGGTAGCAAATTAGCTTGGTTTAAAGTATGAACCCCAATCTCAAAGAGTTTTAAAATTTGATGGATCATCCACCAAACCAGCTGGTATTATCAGAGGTCTTCACTTGACCTTGCATTCTTTTCCTAGTGTTTTGGTGGCTCAAGACATGTTGATTCTAGAAATACCTCCTCATTTTGCTTTATGTTTATCTAGAGACTTCACAGCCAAAATTAGGGGTTATCTAATAATAGATTGGTCCTACATGGCTTACATAAAAAGGTATGGGACTAAGGTATCCATCAAAGCTGAGCCTATTGCATAATTTAACATTGAGCCTTATGGGCTAGATAACCTAAACATCAATTGTACCATTCTTGATGAAGATGAACACCTAGATGGTCAAGAATTAGACACTCATCTTGAAGGAACAACTGATAGGTTCCTAAAATATTTTTAGAGTGAAAATCAAATAATTGACCCTTTGGAAGGTGTTTAGGAAAAAGACATAGGGGTCTATTACTTGAGTGATGAGAATGAATTCTTGCCATCTCTCACTAGGCCACGAAAAGATACTAGTGGTTTATGGAAGTTATTCTTTGATGGCTCAAGGAGCAAACATGGAGTAGGTGCAATTGTGATGTTAATATCTCCCTCCAATGATAAGTAATTTTATTCTTATAGGTTCTAATTTAGTTGCTCTTGTAATCCAATTGAGTATGAAGGTCTTATCCATAGCCTTAAGTGGGCTAGCAAGAGGGGAATCAAGCAATTACAAGTATATGGGGATAGTGAGCTAATAGTGTAAAAATTCAAAGGCCAAAACATCACAAAGAATCTTTTGATTAAATCCTACAAACATAGAGTGTGGGATATACTTGAAGACTTTGAGGCCTTCAACATCCAAGCAATGCCAAAGAATTCAAATTAGCATGTTGATAGGTTGGTAGTTGTGGGGGCGTAGTTTGATATCCTAAATAAGTTAAAGAAGCCCAAAGTACAACCACATGTTAAAGTGGTAGTGAGACTATCAATGCCAAATAATGAGGCTCATTGGTAGGTCTTTGATAGTGATAAGTAGATTTATTATTTCATGCAATAGGAAGCATATTTTTCCTCAATGAACCAAGGAAAATTTTAACATCAGTATGAGGATCAAATTGTTCGGATGAAGTCTAACAAACTTCCTAAAGGGGTTGTCACCCTTTAAGGTCTTTTCCATGAGGGAGACCATATGAGGAAAGATAAGGCAATGATGTCAACTGATGAGAAGAACTATGAAAGAGTTTTTATTTTCAAAGACAAGCTCCTCAAGCTTGGGAAAGTAAGTAATGAGGCAGAAAGGCATGCTTTCATTGAACTTTGTAAGGAATATTCAAACATCTTTGCTTGGGAATATAGTGATTTGAGAGGTTTTGATCCCAAGATAGCCCAACACACTATAGAATTGGAGGCCAATGCTAGGATTTTGAGGTAGAAATAAAGACCTATCAACCCAAAAGTTGAATATCTAATGAGGAAAGAGTTGGCCAAATTGATAGAATCCAATATCATTTTTTCCATCAAACACTCCTCATGGGTTGTTAACTTAGTACTTGTGAGGAATAATAATGGTGAGATCCAGTTGTCTATTGATTTTAGAGACTTGAATAGGGTCTCTTTGAAGGATCACTACCCCTTACCATCCATGGAACAACTCCTTCAAATGGTCATTCCTTCAAAATTCTTCTCTTTTGGATGGGTACTCGAGATATAACCAGATGATGGTAAGAGAAGAAGATCAATACAAGACTATCTTCACCACAAAGTGGGGCACATATGATTATCAAAATATGCCTTTTGTCCTATCAAATTTTGGAGCCACTTTTCAAAGAGCAATGGACATGGCCTTCCAAGGATTACTAAATCAGATGGTGCTTGTCTACTTGGATGACATAACAATTTTCTCTAAGAGGGCCAGTGATCACTTAGATCACCTAAGATTGATCTTTGAAAGATGCAAGGAATATGGGATCTCTTTAAACCCCAATAAATGTGTGTTTGTTATCCATGAGGTAAAATACTAGGGACATATTATCTCAAAATAGGGATTAGCTATTAACCCAGATAGAATAAGTGTCATCTTGGAATTATCCTTACCCAAGCATAAGAAGGGACTCTAGAGTTTCCTTGGGAAAATAAACATCATGAGAGGGTTTATACCTATTTTTGTAGACTTGATCAAACCCATCACTGCCATGCTAAAGAAGAAGCAAGTGTTCACTTGGTCAAATGAAGGTAAATCAGCGTTTAAGGCTATCAAGCAAGCCATTGCCCAAGCACCCACACTTATGAATCCTAATTTTTGAAAGGATTTCATATTGTATGCCCTTGCCAATATTGATAATATATCAACTATGCTAATTTAAAATAAATAACTTCAGCAACCAATAGCATTTTTTAGTCATGGGCTTGAGGGGTACAAGGTGAGGTATACTTTCATGGAAAAGCAAGTCCTTACAAAAGTAAGAAGCCTTAAAAAGTTCATGCCAATGCTCTCTAATAGCAAAATCTATCTTATGGTGTTTCATCTTGGAGTGAGAGACTTTCTTCTTAACAAATAATTGAATGTAAAGAGGGCTGGTTGGATTACCAAGGTGATGGAGTATGACGTGAAGATCAAGGTCACTAAGCTAGTGAGAGGTAAAGGCTTGTGTGAGCATATGGTTGATGACCTTCATAAAGACAAAGAGGTTATCTTGGTAACACAAGATAACTCATAGATAGATGCACTTCCACCTCATACTAGTTGGCTCTAGGATATGATATATTTCTTGATAATAGGTGAATACCCACAAGGTATGGATGAGGCAAAGAGAAAGTATTTTAGACTTCAGTCCATACCTTATGCATTGGTTGATGGGGTTTTATTTAGAAAGGACCTCAATGGAGTGCTCCTAAGATGCATATATGATGACCAAGTGACAAGGCTCTTGGATAAATTCCATGATGGGCATGCAGGAGGCCATTTTGTTCCAAGGACTATGGTACCAAAAGTGATGAGAGCTAGTTGTTATTAGCCCAATCTTTTCAAGGATGCATATGCATGGGTAAGAAAGTGTCAAAAGTGTGCTCTCTTTATGGGTAAGCAAATATTGGCAGCCCTTCCTCTCAATCTAATTCAGGTAAAGCAACCCTTCATGCAATGGGTTTTAGACTTCATAGGAATGATTAACCCACCTTCCAGTAGAGGACACAAGTGGGTACTCATTGCTACCGACTACTTCACCAGGTGGGTATAAGTAATTTTCCTAAAAGAAGAAAATGAAATAATAGTGTTGGATTTATATGATAGCATA
Source organism: Torreya grandis (assembly GCA_037957365.1). Lineage (NCBI taxonomy): Eukaryota > Viridiplantae > Streptophyta > Pinopsida > Cupressales > Taxaceae > Torreya > Torreya grandis. The sequence continues at coordinate 155,007 of JARHVA010009479.1, read as the reverse complement.
ATAACGAGGTTTGGTGTACCAATAATAATAATTTCAGATAATGCCTTGATATTTGTTGGCATTATGATTATTGAGTGGGAACTTTAGATGGGCATCTACATTAGTACATCTTCAAATTACTACCCCCAAGGCAATGGACTTCAAGAGTCAACAAACAAAAACTTGATAATGATCATCAAGATGAATATGGAAAAGAATCAGAGAGTGTGGCACACAAAGCTAAGGATAGCCTTATGGGATAATATAGTAACTCCTAAATTTTCCATTAGTACCTCACCATTTGTACTTGTATATGGGAGGGAAGCCATATCACCCATCTCTCTTGAGTTACATGCCTTGGAGTTAGCCCATCAGCTTGAGTTGATGGAGAGTGAACCTATGAGCGTGAGGATGGTAGAGCTCATGGAGATTGAAGAAACAAGAGACCTTGTAATGAAAACACTAGAGTCACATCAAGCTCAAGTCAAGAAAGCCTTTGACAAGGGAGCCATAGCAAGGGAATTTAAAGAGGGGGATCTAGTCCTCAAGTGGGATTTGAATAAGTCCAAGCTAGGCAATCATACCAAATTTGATAGCTTGTGGAGTGGTCCTTATTTGATCCACAGATGCAAACAACATAATGTTTTTCATCTTTCTCAACTAGATGGAGAGGTACTACCCATCCCAGGAAATGGGATTCATCTAAAGCCTTGTTATTAGAAGAGTTTGTAACCATTATATATATTATACATTTTGTATAGTTTTTCATATTTCCCTTCCCTAAGTTCCTTGTGCATATATTTTTCAGTTGTGTGTTTCCATTCCCTAAGTGCCTTGGGCACAGTGTTTGTTTTGGTCTTGTTGTCCTTGTTACTTCAAGAGGAAGTTTTAAGAAATGGACAGCCTTGTATTAGTTTCATATCAGTTGAAAAATAAAGATTTGTGACCCCATATGCCCAATGGATCAGATAACACAACTAATATATTGAATATCAAGTAGGAATGGTATCTTATCAAAGGTTAATCAAACTTTTCCCAAGAGTTTTCATACCTGTAAAAGGAAAAAAAATCATTTTTTAGTTTTCTAGGCCTAGAGATCTAAGAGAGGCCTAGAATGCCAAAAGAGAAAGGGGTGACAGTAGTACTTTCCTTGGGATTTATGACCTAAAATTTTAAATATATTTTGGGGAATGGATTATACATAAAAACCTCTCTCAATTTCCTTATTTCACCCCTATAACTCAAGAACCACCATCAAAGCAAAAATAGGGCAGCAAGCTTGCACTTTTTTGTTACTTTTTGTTTGAGATATTGCTAATGTTTTTATGATTCTTTCCAACTTTTCCAGGTCTTAACCATTCATACCTATCCAATTAATCCAAAAATAGGTCTATGTGAGACCTATAACTCATTTTAACCCCCAAATCCAAAACAGGGTCTCAAAAAGAACATGAGAGAAGCCCTAAACTAGGTTTTTGTTGTTTCCAAGAGTTTTAACCCTCCAAAATTACCAAAATTTTGTAATATGATGTTTTTAAAGGTTTAATAAGTGATTAAATAGGTTTTTTATTGATTTGAATCTATATGTTATGGTTTCTAAACCTGGGGTGTGCTTAAAGGCTAATTAGGCCTAATTGAGGGGAGCCTAATGGAGTGTGATCTTGGAGTACAATCAGGTCATGAAAATTGTAACACACATGTAATTATATGGATAATATATATAAATGGTCTCACTTTTTTAGGATATATTATATAATGGTCAACCCAAAAAGAATTTGACCAAAAAAGTGGTCTATAAGCCTAGAGAAGCCATGGTGAGTATGTCGTGTGGAAAGAAGTGTTTCAAGGGAATTTGGGGGTTGAAAGGGGTTATTTTCAGGTGTGATAATATCACCTTATACTACCCATTAAAAAATATTTATATATTGAATCATATACCAGGTTTTGGTCTTTGAAACCCTTGAGATCGATTGCCTACTAGAAGCTATTGGAAGCATGGGAGTTTAAATGCAAATAAATGAAGAGTGGAATTATTCAAGGATGATCTCCATGATATTTTAAAATAAAAATAATCATTTTATATTAAAAAAAATAGAAGCAAGGAGAAATAAAAATCAGTTGTGATTTTTGACCATCCAGGCACATGTGACTAGCTTTTGACAAAATGGGCCTACAGGCCAAAGTATGCATGATCTAATCATGAAATTTGGTTTAGAGACTAATTATGAATTATTATACCCATTAAACATATTTTTGAAAATGGTAACTATTTATTGTTTTGGTGTAGTCAACCCTATGTCAAATCAGTCAACATTGGAGCATACCTTAGAGAAATTGGCTATTTTGGGACATATACAGGTTGATTCAAAACATGAAATTTGGTAATTATGGTATACATAACCTTAAAAATAATCCCATAACATCATAAAGGTAAAATAAAGACTTAAATTTCTTTTTTTTGACAGAGTCCATTGCCAGTCAAGAAGGTAGTCATTGGAGACCAAATGAAGTTTTGTTAGTTCTAAATGGCAAGAAGTAGTTTAGGAATTGGATAAGTTTTATAATGGTATAATATGATGTTTAAAACCTATATTTTCTTATTTTATTGATCACATTCAGGGTTTTCATGAAATTTTTTTAAGAAAGACAAATTCTGGCACGAAGGATTCATGCAGGCAACTCAAGGTAATTTTTGGTAAAAAGGGTCTACAGGATAAAGTACATGTTCAAATGACTTGAAATTTGGTAATTTTGGTCATAATTACCTATTATATCCATATAAATTATCATGTCATGTTATTATGTAAAGTGCTTATTGTTTTGTCACAGTTCCCCCTATGTCTCACAATGGTCACTATTCATGCAAGCATACTTTTTAGATTTTTAAGGTGTGTTTCAGTTTCAAAAGTTTAGGTAAATATTTTAATAGAATAATAATATTTTTTTAATCTTATTAAATGCATTTTTATGGTGTTCAAACTTCAACCTCCATGCAAACACATCGGCAAACTCAAATCCCCACAGGCATCCTCAAGGCATAAAAGGCAAGGTTGAGTTTTGATAATTTGGAAAGGTTTAGTAAGGTTTTTCAGGTGTCATTAATAGGTTTCCAAGAAAATTATATCATTGGAATGGTAAAATTGGTCATTTGGATAATTTAAAGCTTTTTTAGGCTTAAGACACCCAGTTTTAGCCCATCTTTAAATGTTTGTTTCTTTCATACCATGCAAATTTGGGCCAAATTATTTTAGTATATTTTGATTACCCATATGTAATTGAATTTAATTATGTATTTAGGTTGGTTAAGAGCTTGAGTTGTATGAACAATCACTTAGAGTGTAAACATGCCTAAAATGCTTGTAAACCCTATAGGCAATCATCTTTATGTATGTATCTTTTCACACCTTCTGCATGGGAGCCTAATTTTTTAAAGAAGTTTTGAAGGGGTATGTTTTCCATATATTCATATCAATAATTGGTGTACTGGATATCTTCATTGTATGAAAAATTGTCTTGAAAGTGAGCTTGTTTGAGCTTGTAAAGGAGATTTTTTCCTAGTTTTGAGTTTTTGGACTCATAGTTCCATCAAAAGGCATATAATGACTTAGAAACCACCTTTAATATGTATATAACTCCCTAAAACTCTTAAAAATCTTATTTTTCATTAGAATCTGGCATGTTTGGGTGCCTAGAAGACCCAAAATGGCTCAAAATGAATATTTTTGAAAGTATTCAAAGAAATAAATGGTCTAAATACATGGAATAGTTCTAATGGGACCTAAAACAACATCATATGGTACTTTGAGCTCTTCTTAAGAGTTTATATGGTGCCTGGTTGAGCAAAAGGGTCAAAACCCCATTTTTGACATTTTTGTGCATTGTTGCAGGTTTAATGGTGATTTCCACCATTGTTGCATGTATTAAAGGTTTTCTAAATATTAATTTTCATTGTCATAAATGTGTCATGAATGTCTATAAGTCTTATACAAGGCTAGAAGTGGTTTTTAGGGTGCCAAATGGCCTTGGGAGCAATTTTTAGGACGATTGGTTCAAGGTGGTTCAAGCTTATGACTTCCATCAATGGAGTCTAAGTGAGTTGCAGGTATCATGGAGTTTATTTTAGGTTGGAGGATAAAATAAACTCAAAAATCAAAGATAACCTCAAAAATCAAATTCAAGTTGAAATTAGAAGATAACCTCCATGGTCAATTAAGCATAAAGTACTAAATCAAATAACTTTTGCATAATATCTTCTAAAAGTTCAAGTTGAGGAGTTTTTTAAAGTTTTAAAGAGTATAAATAATGCAAGTGGATGGGGGGCACAAAATTTCAAGTGGGAGAGTTGTGGAGGTGGAAGGATAGAAGTTGGAGTATTTTAATGCTTTTTCAGATATTTTGAGGATATTTTTCTCTCTTCTCTCTCTCTTTCCCTTTTCTCTTATATCTCCCATTTCTTACCCTTTTTTTAGGAGACTCTCATTTGACAAGGAAAAAATCTATCAAAAATTTTAAGGAAGACCTTTTGAAGCAATAAAGATCAATTTGTACCTATCTCTTGCCTCTAAATTATGCTTAACAAGCTTGTGCATGATATTCTTATGAAAAAGTGTTCTTCCATGTCCATTGTCCTTCTTTATTACACAATTTTAGGTGTTTTCAAGTTATTTTCAGGTCTGAAATTGATATTTTTCTACCATTAATGGATGCTTGGTGAGAATTTTGAAATTCCTCTTTGCTTCATGTATTGTTTGGTGAGCCTAATTTATGAAATACTTATGCAAATCAAATAGTTTGTGGGGTTGTGTGAGCAAGAATTATCTTATGCTGAATTAGTGTTTATTTCATGCTTATGTGAGTGTCAAATAATTTGGTGTATCACCCATTTATCTCTTTTAGTTACCCTATACCCCCCTCTCTACCTCTTTTCAAGCATAAACATTAGTTTAGGTGTTCTACCAAGAGGAAGTCGACCTTCTTCGGAGGTTCAACCTCACTACAGGATACCCACAACCTGAAGTTACTCTAATTTTGAGGTTGGGAGTGAGAAAGGCTTAAAAACTCTCCCACAAAGGTGAAATTGTATGCTACAATAGTTTTAATCATGTATTTTCATCTTCACATAGTAATGTTGTGCCTAAAAATAATTTATATCAAGATGGGAAGCCAATATAGAATACATTCTACAACTAGTGATCTAAAATGTATGCAAATAGATAATAAAATTTCAAGTGATATTCTAAGATAAATTATTCAAAACAAGCTGATCAAATTACTTTCTATACCTCATCAAAGAATATCAAAATACTATTATGTATATGATATAATGCATGGACATCGTACAGATGATTTTTTGGCTTTAAAGGACAAAATAAAACAGATGATTAATATTGGTGATCTTATAATAGATACATTAATAAATTAACCCACTCACAATATGATTACATATCCTAAGGAATAAGTACAAGTAGAAGTTAAAAAATTAGAACTAGTGTAAAATGAACAAAAATAGGAATGGATACAAAAGGATAACTTAGAGCAAAAATAGTTACCATTTGTGGATTATATGGTTAAGGATTGGTTGATTTAATGTTTTAGTAAGATTAATTATTATAAATTAATTATTTATAGTTAGATATTGCTTACTTTCATGATCATTAACTTGTTAAATTAGTTGTACTCATGTGTTATTATACATTATGATCATGATTATTCAGTTAAATACAACATTATGTTATGGATTATATCATGATACAAACTAATTATCTTTATGTTCTGAGGTGGATGTAGGATAGAGTTCACCCCTTGCATGATGATAGAAGGAGAGCATCATCAAAAATGGTGGAGTAGATGGAGATGAATGGGGATTGAAACAATTAAACATAAACCTTGCACAAACTAAAGAGAGTATAAGTTATTTCTTAATTGTTAGTTTATTTAGTATTGATTCTAGTTTGCATGTAGTTATTAATATGTTTTCTACATTTGGATATGATTGATTTTCATGTTTATATAATACTTTAACCCTATTTGTGTGCTTGAAATTATGAGATCAAAATTCCTATGTGGTTGTCTTACATTACCTAAAACTATGTTCTATATGAGTTTTGAACAACATTTTAACATGTTATGTAGGGTAATGAATGCATTGTCAATAAAATAAATTTTTTTTTGTGAAAGATTTATAAATAGAACTTGGAACATTTATGATTTTAAGTAAATTCATTAGGGACTTAATTAATTTGTATAATAGTGATTATACTCAAACTAAATTAGTTTATTTATATTAGTTAAGGCATAATGTTGAGGAATATTTAAAGCCTAGATTAAATTTTGATTTATTCATGATTATTTTACAAATTCAAAAGACATTTGAATCATGAATTTTGCATGATATTCGATGGTATTGTGAAGTCAATTTAATCATTCAATTTTTAAAAGTGTTTTCTTATGATTAGGATTTTTGTTTTAGAATTGTTGGTTGTGGAGAAGAGATTGACGGCTATGCCAATAATTCTTCAAGTTTGTTATTTAATGCATGAACATTTATGCCAGTTCATTTATAATCACACCCCATTTTTGTGGAGGACCTAGTTTTTTGGCATGCAAATAGCATGTAGTAGGATAAAAGTGATGATGGGAGAAATTTTAGTAGGGGAATACATTTTGGAGGTACGCATGGGATGAGAGGCAAATAATAAGGAAAAATAAAAAGAAGCATTTTAGTTGTAGGCAAAAATAGATATCCTCCTCAATCAAGTGAAATCATATAATTGAGGTAGGGTTTGCACTTTGTGTCTACTTATGTTATTACCAGAAGTAAATACAAATTTATGTTGATGGTTGTTGATACATTTATTGAGGAATCTAAATTTATTTTATGGGTTCATAGATATGGATGAAAAAAATCCATCCATATGTTCAAATTACTGAAAAGAGTGTTATAATATCCCATCTCATAATTATTACTGGTAATAAAACTAATCACCTTGTTATAGACTAAAATTCAACACTAGTCAAACATTTTTCTTTGGCAGCCATAGTTATATTCTAAAGGCCATAGAACTAGTGTGCCTTATTGTTTATATTGGTGACTCATTCTTCTTAAATGCATTATATTTTATGGTTCACTTAAGTGAGTCTAGGTATTCTCTTAAGTCAATTTGGGTAAAACCCTAATAGGTTCAGTTGTAAAAAATTGTTATCTAGAATATTTTTTCCATATTCTTTTGCACCTGAGTAACTACAAGTTATATTTATAATAAATAAATACTATTAGATTACATCATTTAAAGGGTTATTTCCATTGAAGAACTGGTTGAATGCATATATTTGATATATGGGTCTTTCTAGTGTATAGTCAAGTAGGTATTCTTTTGAATACATATTAAAGGAGTATACCCCATAGGGTATTGATTTTTTACCCCATAGGGTATTGATTTTTTACCCCATAGGGTGTCAAATTATTTTTACACCCATAGGGTGTCAATTTGTTTATACCCTATTGTGTATAGCATATATGGGTCAATTTTATGCTTAAATTTTGAATTCCTTATGCTTTTATGGTTATTGCTTACCTCCTTGACAATAGAGGAAGCCTTTGCTTTAATTATGGATAGAAATTATATATTTTACATTTATTACATGAGGATAGTTCAGGTGTATTATATATTGTTGTACATTTATTGGTGTATTAAGAGTATCCATGTATTTAAGGTTAGGATACTCTTTATGTATACACTTCTAGTGTATAGTAGTCATATTTGCACTTATATGTGAAAAATAAAATGGTGTATAAGATTATTCAGGTGTTTATATAGTTGTATATAATTATATTTTGGTGTAGCAAGACTCTTATGATGTTTATATATATTCACATGTACATTTATATATATAATCATATATTCATCTATATGTAACCAATTTAATGTTTACATTAGGTTGCCTACATCCTCCATGTATACTTTTATATAGTATAATTATATACAAATGTATATATGTTGTATGTAATATTGTATGCATTACACCCATAATAGAGACTAGATGTAATGTGATGTATGAATAGCATTCAGCTATAATACTAGTATCTTGATGCACCCTATTTTGTAACCAAGGAAAATTATGATGAAATTATAATATATCATTTTGATCTATTATCTATAAAATTGCATGAAATAGAACTCTTACTATATAATAATGAAATTTTAAGGTTAATCAAGCATTATTGTAAGTTGTATTTTAATGAGTAAGACTATTATTATAATGAATAAATATTACACTATTCTAGTTGTCTATTTGGATGTGAACAATTAGCTATATAATTTATTGATTGTAAATATAAATTCATTAGGTGATAGTTTTCAGCCTATTATGATGTATAAGATGGACTTTATATGGATATTTAAAGTTTCTTGTCATTGCATTTCTATGGAAATATGAGTTTGGAAACTACATTTTGAAATTACTAATCTTGTGTGTGTGTGTGTAATAATATGATATTAATGACACTAGATAAATAGGTGAGACAAACTTCACGTATTTACTTAGTATCACTAATAAATAGAGTTGATGTATTCTAATAGAGTTGTGTGTGTGAATTTGATTGATTTTAGAGATCAAAAAACTATATTAAAACTTTAGCCAAAGTAATTTTTATGATTAAAACATTGTCAATTTACCTGTTTGATTTAGTTTACATGTTTTGTTTGATATCATGTTAGAACAGTTTTATTTATGATATGCTACATTTATTAATTATCTTACAACACACGAGTTCTAGTTGATAATTCTTGATTCTCGCACCATCATCATTTGCCCATCCATGAAGGGAAGACCATTCCCTAGTTATAATATTGTAAAAGAGATCTATGGTCTATGGTTGGTGTAGAAAAGCACTTAGATGATGCTCTCCCTCCCCTCTTGTAATCAATCGATAGAGACACACTTATGTTTATATATGGATGTAACTAAGTTCGTTGAGACTCATATGTTCCTTGAAACATTGTATAATTTGTAAAATATTATTAATTTATGTAAATACATAAAAATTGTACCTTTTGGTGACATTTTATAGTTACATCAACTGATTGTATTTCAATAATAGTTCTAATATATGTATCAGCAGTGGCTTAATTGAAAATTAGTAGTTATGTTTGTTGGGTGAATATTTTGTCAATCAACTAACTGGTGAGAAAAATAGGTCTTATCATCCATAGAAAAGGAGATTGGTTGGCCCAGTGTGCAGGTTTACTACATCAGAGATGGACAAATCTCTCCTCTCATCAAGGGGAGGTTCCCTATAAATATGCAAGACCTATATATTATAGATATAAATAGAAAATAACACTCAAGGGTAGGATACACCATCCATTTCTCTTTTTTTAGAGATGATGTTCACAAAAAAAGGAGAAAATCTAGGTGGAAATAATGAAGACACTTCTCTTCTTTTAGAAGTGGTCTTACAATAAACAGCTAGAGTTCTTTCTAGTGGGTAACAAGTAACTAGTAACTAAAAAGGGCGTGGTAACCAGTAAGCTAAGATGTAGCACAAAGTCTCCACCTCGACTGCCCAAGAGTGAAATATGAAGGACAATGAGGGCACAAAGTTGTCCCAAGGTCCTTTACACATGAATAGAAAATAAACACACACTGAAGACAACTATGACAGCACAAAGTCTGAAAGTAACTAGCTTCAGGACATCTTCCTTCTCATTTCCACTAGCTCTGCTTGTTGATTTGAATAAATAAGAATACATTTAGGAAACAGACATAAGAACAATCTCCTAGAATGACACAAGTTATAACATCACAAAGTCTGAAAGTAACTCACTTTCTAATTTAAACAAAGAAATATGATGAACAATCTGAGCTCAAAGTCTCAGTAATGCCTTTGAATTTGGGCAGAGTTTTGCTTCTGTAAAAGAAAAAAATATCTCCTTTATAAATAACACAAGAGAATATAATATATAGCAGATAAGAAAGGCTTGGCACTCTATTTCATGAAATGGCCCATGTTGTGCATTCAATGCCTTGAATGCATTTTTTAGTTTTGTCAAAGAGGACCATGTTGGAACAAGGTGGTCACCTTAACTGTGGCATGTTGATTCATCTCAAATGTCTTATCCAAGGCTTGAGTCATTTAGTCTATCACCTGATATCTATGTAGTTGTCCACTTCACCTTTACCTCAAAGGAGACAAACATGTCATGCCTTCAATGTTTGTAGGCTCCAATATCTACCTGATGGACTATTCCACCTACTAGAAATAACTCCTACATAAATTTTGGCCTTTTCCTCTTTCTACTATGATTTGAGCCCTTGGGCTAACTTTTCCCCTTTTTGGTTCTTTTGGTTCCTCCTCTAAGTGGTTCTTCCTTTAGCCTTAAATTTCTTTGAATGCCTTTGAAAGAATTCAAGTCCGCGCTTAAACCTGCAAAGATCAACAAATATTTCATTGCCACAAATTTGACATCTTCAAGTCTGTCATCATTTGAAAGCCAACAGCTAGTTGGTTACCCTGATTTTGATGACTATGGGCCTATCACCTTCTTCAAAAATTCCTTCATGTCTTTCCCCCTTGCTTTGGCCATTTTCCACTAATTTTTAACAAGTGACACATGGTGTTTCCTACTATGAAATAGGTGAGGACACTTGGCAGCTTCCACTGAGCTTTACATACCTTTTGAGAGTCCTAAAAAAGATGACACATGGTAGCTTCCACTGAGATTTAGAAACACTATAGAAACATTTAGGAATCATTTGGATTCATGCGGATGTTGACACTTAGTGTGCTCTATTTATTTTACAAGGGACACGTGGAAAGTTCTGCTACTTTGAGAAGCAAATTATAATGTGGCTCGGTAGATGACACTTAGCAGCTTCTGTTTGATTTTAGCAACTCACCTGGGGCCCACCACAGTCTTTACTTAATAATGAAGTAAAAGGAAGAAACTATAGATGTTGACACTTGGTGGCTTTCACCGAGCTTTTCAAGGGACACGTAGTGACTTCTATAGTTTCTTAGAAAATCACATAGAAACCTTCCACATTTTCCACTTGTCACCTTTCGTGGGACTCTAAGGGAAGCTTATTGAAATAAGATAAGAAGATTATAGAAACTTGAAGCATGGTTGCAGACACTTGTTGTGCTCTGTTGAGTTTTAACGAGACACAAGGAAGAGTCTACAAATGTTGACACTTGGTGGCATCTACCAAGCTTTACAAGGGACACATGGCACATTCCACTACTTTCTTAAAAAAATATATTGAAACCTTTCATATTTTCCACTTGTTTCCCTCCATGAAACTCTATAAGGGACACGTGGCAAGTTCCACTGCTTTGAGAAGTAAATTATAATGTGGCTCGACAGATGACATGTGGCAGCTTCCACTCTCGAGCTTTTTTATTTTCAGGCATTCCTTTGAACCGATCGATTGAACTCTATCAAATAACTTGACTCTTTGAAGCTCACCAATGATGTTAAACCTTGAACCTGTTGAACCCTTTTGGTTGAACCAAGGTGTGAACCAATATTGAAAATGCCTAAATGTTGAAAACTTTCCCCTTTTGATTGAACTCGCCTATTATAGCCATTGAACCCTTTGAACCTACTAGTCTCTTTACTAAAAAATCTTGAAAAATGAGGAATTTGAAAGCTTAGAACAAATTTTTGAAAAGGGAAGAGAGGATTTTGATCTATTGAACCAAAATAGTTCAAATGTTGTCTTAAAGATGAGTGACATTCTTTGGGGACAACAGCTGGCTCCAGTTGGGGAACTTCCTTTAGTTGAAAACTTGGAACAGCTGAGGGGAGTATAAACTAGAATCTCCAGTGCCTTCAAAGTATGCCATTGGGCCATGGAGTCATGCTACCCAAAAATAAAGGCTCCAAAAAATGAAAACAAATGACACAATTCAGAAACAAAGACTATACAAATATACATATGTACAGATGATCTTATATGATACTTCAAGAGTTATAGTGCTTCAGATTTTGCCCATTGTGAGGCAAAGGAAAGGGCGTGCCATCTTGATACCTCAACAAGAAACTAATTTCACCATTTATCTGATGGATAATGAAGGGGCCCCTCTATAGGAAATCAAAATTTCCATGCATTCCCTTTGGTTTTCTCCTCTTGTCCAACAATAAGACTTGATCTCCAATCTAGAAATCACGATCTTGAGCTTTTTGGTTGAAGAGCTTCTTCACCAGACTTTGATGAGTAGAAATTTAGTCCACCACCATAGTTATTTGCTTGTGTAGCTTAGTCAGGCACATGATCCTCTTATCAATGGAGCTTTTTTATGTCTGATCCTCAATTTCCTTAGCCAATTTCAATGCTGGCAATTCTAGGGTGATTGGTATCTCAGCATTGAGCCCATAAAGAAGTTGGAAGGGAGACATACCAATTTCCCTTTTTAGTGTACTTTTATCTACCCACAAAGCATCAACTAACACTTTATGCCATGTCCTTTGGTTGTCATCCACCAGCTTCTTGATGATAGTGACCATGTTTTTGTTACTTGATTCAACTTGTCTATTTCCTTATGAAAAGTAATCAGAAGATTGAGAGAGGGTGATCCCATAATAAAAATAGAATTGAGTAATCTCTTGAGAAGTGAAACAAGTTGCATTGTCAGTGACAATCTTGGTTGGGACCCCAAACCTGGCAATGATGTTCTCTTTGAGGAAGTTGCATACTACTTTTGAAGTAGCATGTTTGGTTGGGATAGCTTCCACCCATTTGGTGAAGTAATATATGGCTGTAAAGAGATAATCATGTCCAGCACTAGAATATGGGTTTATAGCACCAAAAAAATCAATTTCCCATTGTTGGAATGGCTCTTCTATCACCATTGGCTTGAGAGGCAGGGCAACTAACTTGGGTTTTCCAACAAACTGCTAGCATTGTTCACATTTTCTTACCCATTTGTAAGCATCTTGAAATAGAGTAGGCCAGTAGTACCTAGCTCACAAAATTTTATGGGCAGTCACAAAGGTAGAAAAATGTCCTCCACAAGCCAGACTGTGGAAAGACTTTAGAAGTTGACTCTGCTGCTCTTTGTCCATGTAATGAAGGAACACTCCATCAAGGCTCCTCTTGTATAGGCTGTTGTCCGAGAGGATAAAATTGGTAGCTTTTAACTTGATAGTCCTTCTTTATTTATAAGATAGGTGAGCAGGACACTCACCATAGGCAAGGAAATGAGCAATATCTAAATACCACTCATTTGTGGTAGAGACAAAGAGGACTGTTGGTGTGTCCTCTTCTTTTGATTCTTCATAATCTATTTGTTCTGGTCTGTTATCAGTAATCAATTGGCACAGGCCTTTTCCACACACAACTTCATTAATTTGATGACTAGATCAAACTCTTATATTTTTACAATCCAATTGCCTCTTTTAGTCATAAAATCATGCTAAGTTAATATGGATTTAACCATGGTATCAGGAACCAAGCTAGTAACATGTGAATTCAAGATGTAGAAGCGGAAATGCTTCACTGCCTTTACCACTGCATATGCATGCTTCTCCATGTTTGAGTACTTTAGCTCATGAGCTTTAAGAGGATATCTCATGAAAGAAATGGGAGATTCCATACCTTCTTTATTTCATTGAACCAAAAATTTTGAAAGCATGTGTTCAGAAGCATAATTGTATATGGTGAATTCCTTGTTGTAGTCTGGACAAACCAAAATTGGGGCATGTGCAATAGTTGTCTTTATGTCTTGGAATGCCAATTTACCTTCTTTAGTCTAGCTAAACATGGCCTTACCCTTCATCATATTTACAATATGATGAGTCTTCTCAGCAAACTCAGGGATGAATCTTTGTAAGAAATTCACCTTTCTGAAGAAAGAGTGAATTACTATCTCACTTGTGGGCAAAGTAAGCTCTTAGATAGACTTGACTCTATCTGACTCAATATTTATGCCTCCTTTAGATATAATGTGTCTAAGAATTTTCCCTTATGTTACCCCAAAAATAGACTTCTTGGGGTTTAAAGAAATGCCATTTTGGCAGCAGCATTCCAAAACTTGTTGCAAGTGGTGCACATGATCAGGGCGATGCTTAGAAAAGACAGTCAAGTCATCAAGATAAACTTTAATGAATTTATCCATTTCATCCTTGAAATAAAGGTCCATTTATCTTTGAAAAGTGGCACCGACATTAATCAAACCAAAAGGCATCCTTTTGTATGTAAACGTGCCCCAACATGTGGTAAAAGTAGTCTTGTGCTAGTCTGCTTCACCAACTTCAATTTGATTGTATCCTGACAAGCCATCTAGCATTGATAACATCTCTGAACTAGTCACTGTCTGAAGCACTTGATCCATGATAGGTAAAGGATAGTTATCCTTTAGGGATGACTGATTCAAGTTCCTAAAATCCACATAGAGGAAAATTTCACCATTCTTCTTCCTCACAGGAACTATGCTGGCAATCCATGTGGAATGATGGATTAGGAAAATAATCCTGGCATTTAACATTTTCTATATTTTAGAAAAAATAGTACTTGATATCTTTAGATTGTACTACCTAGATTTTTACTTGTAAAGCACTGAGTCAGCTTTGAGAGGAATGTCATGGCAGATTTCTTTAAGCCTGAGTGACTTCAGATCATCGTAGGAGTATGCTAGGACATCCATGTATTGGCAGATTAGAGTAGTGAACTTGGATCTCTCCTTAGGAATGTAGCACTTCCCAATATTTACCATCTTGGGATCTTCCTTGGTATCTAGATTTACCTGATCAAACTCTTGGGAGGACCTTGAATCTGTTCACTACTATTTGATGAATCTATCATGTTTTTCAAACAACTTCTCAAGGGAAACCAACCCTTTTGGGATTTTATTCCCTTTCATCTGTAAGAAATCTTCATCTTGGCTTGAACTTGATTCAGGAGCTGGTTCAAGCTGTTGAGGCTTATTACCTTCAAAGTGCAGCCATTCAAATCTATATTTTTGTTCTAAGAAGGCAATGATTTGGTTGTCATTATTGAACACCTACCAATGACTAGAATTATTAGGTATGCTTGGTTGAAAGACCAACTCAATATTTTACCTATCTCTTTTAAATTTATGGTGAGAAACCAATAGAGTTACTAAAATAGCCAGTGCATCAGCTCTATCATTGAATTCCTTGGGTATGGTAGAGATGCTAAAAGCATCAAAGCATTCAAGTTATTCCCAAACTAGATTGTGATAGTGGCACAATCTCTCATTCTTGGTTTGATATAGGTCTCTTACCTGACAAACCACCATTTCAGCATCTCCTTTGGCATGAAGGAGCTTAATACCTTTGTCTTGAGCTACCTTCAATCTGAGTAAGAGAGATTCATACTCATTCATGTTGTTAGTATTATTGAACTGTAACTTGTAGGATGAAGGAAATATATCTCCTTGAGTAGATATCAGCACAACCCCAGCTCCTAAATTGCTAAAGGAGTAGCTACCATCAAATTCTAGGATCCATACCTCATTAGACACTACTTTTTCATTGGATTCTTCTTCATTTGGAGGTGGAGATGCTTCTACACTTGCATTGCACTCTACCAATTCTTTTGTTATTCCAACTGAACTAATATTTAGGTTGTCACTTTCAGGAGCTTCATCAGATGATTCTTGAACTTCATTTGTGGATAGAAAGTAGTTACCCATGCCTAAAGACTCAAACAAGATTTGAGCTTTAGGTGCAGAGGTTTGGGTGACTACATATTTTTCTTCCTTCTCAGGGAGCAACCTCTTCATAACACCCTTGACTAAAATCCTTGCTTTGGATAGGTCCATGCTTAATTCACCTCCAACATCTTTTCAAAAGTTTCATCCAAGAAGGATTCCATATGAAGCTGGGACGTTAGTCACCAAGATAGTCATCTTGATTCTTTTGTCTGGAAATGTTGTAAATGCAAATTGGGCATCTTTGATTTGTCCCAGTAGTGGTACTTGCTTGTTTTCCATGGAGAATCATCTACCAAATGTTTTGGTTAGTGTGAGACCAAGGGATTCTGCCACTTTGGAAGGCATGACATTATCTAAAGCTCCAAAATCAATGATGCAATTGCTCAGCTTGTGACCATATATCAACACAGAAACATAGAAAGGCTCTATTTTCCTAGGGGTAGTAGGAAGAGTAATGACAAGGTTATTTGGGATAGACACATTCCATAAGGGATCATGAGTTACCTTCTTAGCTTTTTTCTTTTAGGGATGGTTTGGTTCTTCACATATTAAACCAATTTATCCAACTGATCTGGATTGGATTGCAAAAATTAAAATTTAGACATTTGAATTTAGGTTTTCTTGACATGGTCAATTATGTGAAATGCTGGAAATGAACTAGGCACAGAGGATGGGAGTTCATCCTTTTGGTTTTTTGAATGGGCAGGATTGGTCTGCAAATTTAGAGTTGAAGGTGAAGGCAAGTTTGGAGCACTTACTTTTTTAGCAATCACCTGGTCCTTGGGCTGGAAGGGTAGAGTGGTTCCCGGCATAGCAATTAAGATTATTGGTTGAGGTCGCTCCTCTAATTTTTTCTTATCAACTGGTTGAGCTGATTGTTTCTTGGACTAGGTGAATACATCATATGATCCCTTGGCTACATTTTCTTCACTTCTAGGTTCATCTTGATAATTCAGGAAACCAATATTAGAGTCACCAGCTAATTCTTCTTCTTCCTCAGTGAAGAGATTAGCATCTTTTTAAGGATTCAACTTAGGCTAGAATGAGAAATCTAATTCAGCTTCAAGATATCCAACTACCAAGTTGGTTGGAGGCACTTCAAGGGCAAGGTTCCTTTATGGAGGAGGAAGGCAATTTTCTTGTCCTTAGTTTTTGGTAGCATTACTTTGGTATGAATGATTAGGGAATGTTCTTCTTGGTACATCTTTGTATGAAGGATCAAAGGACATCACTTGTGCCATTTGTTTTATGAGAGCCAACAATTCATTTTCTAGCTTCTGCACCATTGGATCAGTGGTGGTTATAGGTGAGTATTCAGAAGATGAAGAGGATTTACCTCTGTTTGGGTCTCTCCTTATCTTTCCAACCAAGATAAGGTCATCTTCTACCTCAGTAGCCAAGTCTTAAGTAGTAGTAAGGTCTATATGACTAGCCCATCTCAACAAAAAACTCACTTTAAGCAGTTTGAGTTAATGAAGAAACATTTGAGGTTTTTAGGTGTTGGCTAAGTAATGGTAGGAATCTGGTTCCTCAGCTTGTCAAACTTTGCAATGAAATCCCTCATAGGTTCATGAGGTTCTTTCTTCATCTATGTGAGCTAGGCCAGTAAGGCATGTGCATCTTCTATAGGCTTGAATCTAGCTTCAAATTTAGCTTTGAGAGTGTCCCAATCAGTCACTGACTAAGCCTACAAGTGCTAGAACCAGTCTACAATAGTGCCTTGTAGTGTTTCCACAAACAGCCTGACTGCTATGTCTTCATACTCCACTCCAATTACACCACAATATATGCTAAAGGTAGTAATATGTTCATCAGGGTAAACTTTCCCATCATCAAAGAATTTGGGGAAATTCTTTCTTGAATTACATGAAAGCTCATGTAGAGGTGGGATAAAATTTAGCAGACCAAAAGAGTTGCCCCAGGGGCCTTGAGCCATGATTTGATTATGTAAAAGTGGGATCACAAATTTGGGTGGAGTATGTATAGGCAAAGATTTGCCTTGTATTGGTGACTTGGCATTGGTAGGAGAAAGACTCCTAGTTCGTTAAAGGTGAGGTTGTGGAGGAAACAAATCAAAATTGCTCTACTGCACCAACTCAAAGATAGGGTCAACAACACCTTGAGCTTTTTGGATTTTGGTATAATGTGGAGTTGTCAAATTGTAGAACAAAAATGGAAAAGAGTAGGATTTGCTTCAGCTTGAAGCTTGAGACTTCAAACTGTAAGCTCTTCCCCAGTGGAGTCACCAAAAAGATTGTTGGGTGAATATTTTGTTAATCAGTGAATTGGTGAGAAAAATAGGTCTTATCATCCATAGCAAAGGATATTGGTTGACCCAGTGTGCATGTTTACTACATCAGAGGTGGAAAATTCTCTCCTCTCATCAAGGGGAGGTTCCTTATAAATATGTAGGAGCTATATACTATATATATAAATAGAAAATAACACTCAGGAGTAGGATACACCATCCATCTCTTTTTTTTAGAGATGATGTTCATAGACAAAGGAGAAAATCTAGGTATAAAAATTGAAGTCACTTCTCTTCTTTTAGAAGTGGTCTTACATTAAATAGCTATAGTTCTTTCTGGTGGGTAACAAGTAACTAGTAACCAAAAAGAGTGCGGTAACTAGTAGGTTGAGATGTAGCACAAAGTCTCCACCTCGACTGCCCAAGAGTGAAATACGAAGGACAATGAGGGCACAAAGTTGTCCCAAGGTCCTTTACACATGAATAAAAATAAACACACACTAAAGACAACTATGACAGCACAAAGTCTGAAAGTAACTAGCTTCAAGACATCTTCCTTCTCATTTCCACTAGCTCTGCTTATTGATTTAAATAAATAAGAATACATTTAGGAAACATACATGAGAACAATCTCCTAGAATGACACAAGCTATAACATCATAAAGTATGAAAGTAACTCAATTTATGATTCAAACAAATAAATATGATGAACAATCTAAGCTCAAAGTCTCGGTAATGCCTTTCAATTTGGGTAGAGTTTTGCTTCTATAAAAGAAAAGAAGATCTCCCTTATAAATAACACAAGAGAATACAATATATAGCAGCCAAGAAAGGCTTGGCACTTTGTTTCATGAAATGGCCCATGTTGTGCATTCAATGCCTTGAATGCATTTTTTAGTTTTGTTAAAGAGGACCATGTTAAAACATGGTGGTCACCTTAACTGTGGCATGTTGATTCATCTCAAATGTCTTCTCCTAGGACTGAGTCATTTAGTTTGTCACCTGATATCTATGCAACTATCCACTTCACCTTTACTTCAAAGGAGACAAATAGGTTGTGCCTTCAATGTTTGCAGGCTCTAATATCTACCTGATGGACTATTCCACCTACTAGAAATAACTCCTATAGATATTTTGGCCTTTTCCTCTTTTTGATACGATTTGAGCCCTCAAGCTATTTTTTCCCCTTTTTGGTTCTTTTGGTTCCTCCTCTAAGCGGATCTTCCTTTAGCCCTGAAGGTCTTTGAATGCCTTTGAAATCATTCGAGTTCATGTTTAAGCCTATAAAGATCAACAGCTATTGCATTGCCACAAATTTGATGTCTTTGGGTCCATCATCATTTGAAAGGCAACGGCTAGTTGGTTTCCTTGATTTTGATATCTGCGGGCCTATCATCTTCTTTGGCAATTCCTTCATGTCTTTTCCACTTGTTTTGGCTGATTTCTATTGATTTTTAACAAGTGACACGTGGCATTTCCTACTATGAAATAGGCGAGGACACTTGACAGCTTCCACTAAGCTTTACATACCTTTTGAGAGTCCTATGTAAAATGATACATGGTGGCTTCCACTAAGATTTAGAAACACTATATAAACATTCAGGACTCATTTGGATTCATGCAGATGTTGACACTTGGCACGCTCCATTTATTTTACAAGGGACACATGGCAAGTTTTGCTGCTTTGAGAAGCAACTTATAATGTGGCTTGACAAATGACACTTGTTAGCTTTCAATTGACTTTAGAAACTCACCTGGGGCCCACCATAGTCCTTACTTAATAATGAAGTAAAAGGAAGAAACTACAGATGTAGACACTTGGCAGCTTCCATCGAGCTTTTCAAGGGACACGTGGTGACTTCTGCAGTTTCTTAGAAAAGCACATAGAAACCTTCCACATTTGCCACTTGGCACCTTCCATGGGACTCTAAGGGAAGATTATTAAAAGAAGATAAGAAGCTTATAGAAACTTGAAGTGCAGATGCAGACACTTGTTGCACTCAGCTAAGTTTTAACGGGACACAAGGAAGAGTATGTGGATGTTGACACTTGGTGGCCTCCATCAAGCTTTGTAAGGGACACGTGACATGTTCCACTACTTTCTTAGAAAAACATATTGAAACCTTTTGCAGTTGCCACTTGTCTCCCTCCACAAAACTCTATAAGGGACACATGGCAAGTTATGTTACTTTGAGAATCAAATTATAATGTGGCTTGGCAGATGACACGTGGCAGCTTCCACTCTTAGGCTTTTTTTATTTTTGGGCATTCCTTTGAACCATTTGATTGAACCAACCAATTGAACTCTATCAAATCACTTGACTCTTTGAAGCTCATTGACGACATTGAACCTTGAACTCATTGAACCCTTTTGGTTGAACCAAGGCATGAACTAATCCTGAAAATGCCTAAGTGATGGAAACTTGCCCCTTTTGATTGAACTCACCTACTATAGCCATTGAACCCTTTGAACCTACTAGTCTCTTTACTGAAAAAGCTTGAAAAATGAGGAATTTGAAAGCTCAAAATAAATTTTTGAAAAGGGAAGAGAGGATTTTGGTCTGTTGAACCAAAATAGTTCAAATGTTATCTTAAAGATGAGTGACATTCTTTGGGGACAACAATGTTAATAATTTGAGATTACTTCTGAATATAGATTTTTAATTTGTTAAGTGATCACTTTCTAAATGAATTAGCATTAAACGATTGGTAAATGGTTTGATTCACTTTGATGTATCTAGTTAAAGATAACTAATTATGTGTTTTTAATAAAATGGAAATTTATTTTTGAGTTAGTCAAAAAAAAAACCTAAATCTAGTTTAGCCCCATGGGGTTTTTATAGTTACAAATGGAAAAGTTAGAACAATAAAATCTTCATAAGGAAAATTAGAGTAAGAATGATTACAAAAGGAACAAGATGAAGAAGTGAGATTACTAAAAGAGCATGATTAAAATCAAAGGTTGCAAAAATAACAATAGGAAAGAGACAAGCATTTAAAATAACAAATTGCAAACGAACAAGAAAGGTTACAAAATTTACAATAAGAGAAGTTACGAAAACATAAATTATTAAAAGAGAAGTTGGAAAAAAATTTAAAACTAAGCAAGAAAGTATCTTTAGAAAAAGTTTTTTTTTTTTTTTTAAGTTCAAAAGGAAGAGAAGCCTACAAAATCTAATGTTACAAGTATAGTTTCAAAGGAGTCAACTAAAAAGTGCTCATCATTTCTAGAGCCTTTGATTCTTAATCCCCTAATATATCACAAGTAATATACCAATGGTGTGATCTATAACACTATTGAAATGAATGTTTGTAGCATGACACTATTATAATTTCTTGGACATGATAAATAACATTTGAGTAAGACTACTACATCGAAATCATTTATCAAATCCATGGAGCTACCTTTCACACTTGGTCCAAAAACATGTTTAGTGGTCTTCAACATATGTAATAATTTGGCCCACTATAAAACTAAATTAATAAAATCATGGATAAAAATAATGGGTGACACACTTGGTAAAGATTATGACTATGTCACATTTGAGCATGAAACTGTAATGGTTGCAATTTCAAGAGAGGATGAATATTTAGATCAAAAACTAAAAGGAAAACATTTATTTGGCCAATATTCAAGCAAATATATCTAATAGCATAATAGTAAAGGCACATGATATATCACATATGGAAACAAAAAATTAAAAAGGTTCAATACCATAATATGGGGTAGTTGGTTTTACATACATATACACAAAAGAAGACAAGAGTGGCATACCATAATTTTAGTATCAAGAGGATGATTATTATTTTGATGATGATTATCCAAAATATGATTAGAATGACATGACTACTATTCAAGATGAATATCAAAATATAATTGAAAGTTATAACACACATGATACAAGACACACAAATGTATCTCCTTTATGACATATATGGCTTGTAGTACCATTATTGGTTATACATAGCTCCTTGTAGACACCTAAATAGTGTCTAACCCTTGGTCACCTTCCCCCTTGGTCCATTCCTAACCCATTCCTAACCCATGCAATTACTAATTTAAAATAATAAACTTATTTTGAATTAACCCCCCCTCCTTTGACACCTCGCCTATGACACCTCACCTTGGACTAATTCCCATCCTATGACTCACCCAAGACCTATTCTTACTTCTCTCTAACCGCCTAACCAACTCTCGTGCGTATTTATCTTAACCTTCGACCATATCTTCAACCGATTATACACTTGGCGGATGTAGAACGGGCTTTTTGGCCCTTTTATGCATTCTTCACCCGCCAACATCGGTCAACTGTCGGCCGACGCTAGCGGGATCGCCGACGTCGGTTTACTTAAACTGACGTCTAACCTCTTCCAAGGCTAATCAGCTAATCACAAATTTTGGGTAATCACAATTTCTCGTCGAATCACAATTTCTCGCCAAAAATCACAAAATCACACGTCTAATCACGAATCCTTCAATCTTCAGTCTTCGACCATCCGTCATTCTTCCAATCTCTCAGCCAAGCCTCTCACTCTCTCCCTCAGGTGTAATAATAGGTATTCTGGCTTCAGTAACTCCACCAGAGATGGGACTTTCATCACCAGCAACACCAACAACAGGTACACCAGCCTGCAACGCTTTCTTCAGCACATCACAGGTAAGTTTTCTTCTGTGTTTTCATTTGTGTTCTCTAGTCATTTGTTTCTAAACTAGATTTAGCACTCCTATCCCCCAGACCAAACTCTGACCAAACTAGACCAGTCTCCAACCCTATCTCTCTGCTATCCTTGTCTTCTGCTTGATCCCTCTGTCGGACCATATACTCTGCCCATTCAACCAGACTTTTAGACCCAGATCCCAGACCATTCAAACAAGCCCAAAACTTTGTCTCAGACCATTCAACTAGGCCCAAACTCTATCTCAGACCCGTCCACAGACCATTCTGCACAACCAAAACCTATCCACAGACCACAGACTTGACTAGACCCCATTCAAGCCTACTGCCCCGACCGACGCCGGTTGCTTCCCGAACTGACGTCAGCAGACTAACCGACATCGGGACCTTGATCAACCAATGCCGATAGGACCACCAATGCCGGCGACTGTGACCAAGCCAACAACATCATTCAGGTAAGCTTTTGCTTCCGTTTCTTTTCAATTTTTTATCATTTCAATCTTTTTAACATTCTGTCTTTTATCAGACTTTATCTTTATCAAACAGTGGGTTAACCTCCCTTAAGGAAGTTTTCATACTTTTGGGAACAGGCTTTTGTTTGGCAACCCACCATCTCCTTATCTAACACCTCCTTTGTCTAATCTCTTTCTTTGCAGGTGTCATTCCTCCACAGCCAAAGAGGAGTACTCACAGCGTCTGGATTACGGTGCGCATAGTATATCCAGGTACACATCAAGCCTTGACCATCTCTTAGTTTCTTAATTCTTCTCTTGAATATAGAAAGCAAAATTTGAATAGAAACATTCTGGCACACCCGATGGGACCCTTAATGGCCTTCCTTGGGGTTCCTTTCCTTCTTTTTTCATATAGGGTGCATTAGGTTCTTTCCTCTTCACCTCTTTCTTATTTTCCAAACGACATCATAAGCAGGAATAAAAAGAACTTTTTCTTTCTTTTTCTTACATTTCTAGACTAGTCAACAATCATATCCTTCAAACCCTTTCTCAACTTGTATTCATTTCAACTTCACATTTCGACTTGGGCTTAAAACACTTTGCATTCCATTTCTACTTGTGCTTGCATTAGTCCACACTTAGTAATTAGCGAAATGCATATTGAATAAATTGTAGATCACTTGATGTTACAAAATCGAACCACATGCACTAAAACAAACATAAAACTTACTTGAGACAAGGCCCAACTGGGATTTCATTCCCCAGTAGATACCTTACCCCTACCTGGCAATCTCACTTGGATTTCATCACCAAGGGGAAAGCCCACTCCGTTCTCTGGCGGAGGATAATCTCTAGGCAAGGTATATTTTGGCTAAGCGAGACCAGCTTACCACTAGACTCGTGAAGTGAGGGGAGCTTGCTCCTTAGCACCAGGCCACGTACCGAACCTAATACAGACTTCTTGAGCACCTTAACATACCTAAAACCATCCATAGACTACCTTTTCTAGGGCCCTTCTAACAGCCAACCTCCCAAACATCACTTTAAGGCATAAGCCACAGGATTCTAAAAAGTTGATTCTTAGGATTTAACGCTTAGGCCTTGTCTGTCTCTCTCTCTATTTTTTTGTTCTTATCTGGTTTTTTGAGCTAGTGAGGATGTTCTCTTCCTTTTTTTTCCAAGAATCTTCAAATTTTTTTGAGTTTTTGGAAACCACAGTCACCGGCATCGGCTTTTCTATCGACATCGGCCACCTTCCTCCACCGGCATCGGTTATCTGACCGACGTCAGCCATTTTCCCTTACCGACATCAGTTTTTCAACTGACGTCGGTCACTGTCACAGTCCTTTTTTCCAAAATAGCAACTTAAAACCCGACCCCTTTTCCTACCAAAACCTCATTCTGAGTTTCTAAAACTGAAAACACACAGTTTATGGAACCTGACCCTCTTCTTGACCACGCTCTCTCGTCCCTAACCAATCCTATCATGGAGTTCCACTCGAAGACTGAAAGAACTCCTACAGGACCGACCCTGACTCAGACTCCCATTATCCCTGAAGGGGACCAAGATTTCAAAAGATTCTTGGACCTCAACGTCACAGCCCTCCAAAACTATCTCGCAAGAGACCCAACGCGAGACCTTTCGGGTGAAGCAGTGATGACATTAACACCATTCACTACCCAGCCTTTTGCCTCAACCGTTTATCCAACCATGGCCAATACGCAAAGTTTGGCCTCACCATCCATTTTTAGACCAACCTCCATCGGGGTTCCATTACCCCCTCAACCACACGTAATTCAACCAAGTTCTACATCATACCAGAACTTGATTGTCTCGACCCCTCACACTCTTGCACCCATGAATGTAGGAGTGCCAACCTATCCTTCTACTAGTGCCATCACGTAACCACCCTTGGCGGTATCTAATCAACTTATACCCTTGACCTTCATAACTCAACCACTTTTGGCCTCCACTTATGTCCCTGCGACTAGTCATCCATACGTTACCCCCTTACTGGTACACCTGACTATGTCGTATGCCTCCTCTAGCCTCTTTCAAGTGCCCTACAACCTAGGGGGCGCTCCATCCGCCAATCCGTCAGTAGACATCATTAAAATTCTGATGGATAAAATGTCCAGTCTCGAGACCTCTATCTCTGGCTCACGTAATGCTCTCTCGTATGAGCAAATTTGCAACGAGCCCATTCATCCTTTTGTCCCTATCCAACCATACCCCAACCATTGGGAGCTTCCTAAATTCACTTGCTTTCAGAGTAAGGAAGACCCACAACAACATCTACGAGCATTCAGACATGCCTGTTATCTTATTGCCCATGACGATGCGTTACTTTTACGCATGTTTCCTATGTCCCTTTCTGGCTCTGCCCTTGACTGGTATAGCTCTCTTGCCAGACATTCTATCTTTTCATTCATTAAACTTGCCCAATTATTTCTTGACCATTTTTTTATCAACATCTCCAAACAAGTCTCAATCATAGACCTTTACTCCATCAAGTAATTCGACGACGAATCAATAGTCAATTTTGTCGCCCATTGGAGAGGCTTGATTAACCAGCTCTCTTTCTCCTTACCTCAACCTGAGCTCATCGAGCTCTTTTCTTGAGCATGTGCTAGGCACATCTCTTCTACCTTGTGGATTCAGACATTCCACACTTTCGACGAAGCTTTCACCATGGCTCAAAAACTTGAACTCTGTGCCATTGAAGAGGATAAGGTCAAATTGCGTAATACCAATGCAAAAACCAATGACCATTCTTCTTCCAGACCTTCTTCTTCTGCCAACTCCAAACCCAAAGGAGTGGCCAACACTGTGGTCATTAGATCACCATCTTCGATGACAACTAATTACTCTCAACCTTCTACATCTCCAAGCATCACCAAACAATTCCAACAATGGTACATCCAGCGTTCATACACTCCACTTGGAGAATCATACGCTTCCATTTTGTAAAAACTACTCAAGCAGGGGGTCCTCAATCTCCCTCCAATCTGACCACCTCAATTCGACCCTTCAAAATCCCTCCCTACATGGTATAGGGAGGCCGACTTCTATCACTTTCATCGCGTCCACGGCCATGACATCGACAATTGCCGAACCTTCAAGAACATCATCCAAGACATGATCGACAAGGGGGATCTTATTTTAGATAACCTGAATGCCCCACCAAATCAAAACATCGACATCTTCAAACAACCATTTCCAAATGATCCACCTACTCAAAATAACATCCAAACCACAACTAATGACTCTCATGACCATAATATTCACACAATCAACACTATATTGCCTCTTGTCCTTGACCAACCTCCTCCCTCACAGGATGAAGAACTTTCTTCTCCTATTAGTCCTCCATCTACCTCTCTTATACTGGAGGATGCCTTGACTATGCCAACGCCATTAGCCTTACCTTCATCCGAAGACCCTACCTTGCCTACTCCTCAAGCACAAATAGAAGGCACCATCATCCCTACCCCCTGCCCTCTTGAGGAGCCTTACTCTCCTATTTCTTCTCCACCAAGAGAAGACCCAGTCTCTCCACGCACTTTGACTGAAGAAGACCCAGTCACGGTTTCCTCTTGCCTTTTGCCTGAGATTGTTACATCTCACTCACCTCCGTCCACATCTAAGCCCAAACCCACACAAGCGCCCACCTTACCAAAAGAGATTGAACCTCTTGGTGTTTGCCCCACCTCTAACCTCACCTCTCACAATAATGGCCCTCAAACCATATCAATGAAGGCCACTAGACCACACCAGAGGACTCCTCCCCCACCTTCTTCATTACCTTCAATCTTGGGCCCACATCCGTCCACTTTAATAGGAGTTCTTCCTACTCCCATACTTCCCAGAGGTAAGATGCCTCTATTAATCCCTCAACCCGTCAGACATATATCTCTTCCAAACCATCGACCTATGCCTCTTACGCATCTCAAACCAAAGTCATCAATCCCCACTGCGACAAAACATCTAGACCCATTAGCAAGTTCTTATACCTTGCTCTTACGGCAATTGTTACAGTCCTCTCGCATCTATCTCCTGCCTCTTAAACCATATCAATCTCTCGGACCAAAACTACCTTGGTTCGATGACACTCGCATTTGTGCATATCATCGCACGCCTGGGCACGACACCGAGCATTGTTGTGCCCTCAAGGTTGTCGTTTTCCAAAGTCTGGGAAATGACAACCTTCTTTTCGACCACATCGTCAACAAACCTTCAACACCACCCCACTCATCAACTCTCAGATCAAGACCATCTTGGTTCAACAACTCTAAATTCTATCATTATCATCACACTCTAGGACATGACACTGAGCGTTGTTGCACTCTTAAAGCTGTCATTCATCAACAACGGCGAAAGGAATTGCCTTCTCATCAAAGACCCTCTTAACCACCTCTTCGACAAATTATCAACACTGACCCATGCCTCTCAAACCTCATCGCCTAAATCGGGATCTCCATGCCAGACTATGATCCCTTTCCCGCCTTTAACCCCATTATTTGACATCAACATAGTCCATTTAGCCACCAAGCCTCAACTGACCTTGACCAATCTATCCAACCTTCCCCCTAAGCAACTGGGGGAATCCAACCATTCAACCAAGCCTTTGACCATGACATCGACCATGACCTCGACTAAACCTCGACCACACATAGTCCAATCATCAACCAACCTTTTTAATCACGACCCCGACCAGCATCAACCAAACCTTGACCAAACTTCAATTATCAAACACCACCCGACCAAGCACCTATCACTTCTTCAAACCGTCATTAATCATTGTGACCAATTTGGAATGAAGCAAA
Source organism: Torreya grandis (assembly GCA_037957365.1). Classification (NCBI taxonomy): domain Eukaryota; kingdom Viridiplantae; phylum Streptophyta; class Pinopsida; order Cupressales; family Taxaceae; genus Torreya; species Torreya grandis. The sequence goes on along the minus strand of JARHVA010009479.1, from coordinate 127,143 downwards.
TGGGGCAAGTTTGCTCCCAATTGACTCAGACCTTAACACCATCATGGGTCAGGATTTGGTCAGAACCTGAGCCCCTTTTATGTCTTGCCTCTTTGACCAGTCTACTATTAGTCAAGTAATTATTCATTTGACGTTTAACTTGAGCTTGATCCCTTGAGCACTCCCTATCACCATCATTCTTATTCCCTTCAACCCTCAATCTTAACCCTTTTGGCAAGCATGAACACTTCGTCCTAATAAAAGGGAAACTCTCTAAACCTCTATAGTCAAGTCCATGACCAAATGTCCAATCAGCAAAATCAATCAAATATATATAAAAATGGGATGCATATTCCAAGGTCATAAAACTATAAATGTAGACTAGTTCCTCGAAGGATAGCTACATCATCATTGCTATATTTACTAGACTGCTCCCTTGAAGGACAGTTAGGCCAAAGTCATCAACAACATAAAAAGTAGAATATAGACCACTCCCTCGAAGGATGGCTATGCATAAATTTTGCTACATATGCAGCATTATCTCTGCAGCTTCTCGCATCGATCAGCTTCACAACATGACCATAAAGCAAGACAATATCCCATCGCAGGCTTCCCGCATCGATCAGTCTGCCTAAAAAAAAAAAAAATTGATTGACAACTTTTAGAGTCATGGACTTGTCTATAGTCGTTCTTGGGGTCACCTAAAAAGGGGCAAAGTTGTTCCTGCCAAATAGGGTTCCCCCTTCCATCTCATTATCAATCCTATCACCCCTGCCTACTCAAGGGACTTCGAGCTCACTTTAATGTCAAAGTGATTCGATTACCGCTCTAACATAACTATGGTCAACAATGCAACACATGAATGGGGCTCTTAGTTCTAATAACCCCTATCTATGCTGTCATTCTGGTCCTTGTCAATGAAAGAGTAATTCGCCTTTCGCTTTTGACACATTTTGGTCACACATCCAACAAAATCATTATCTATCCAACCAAACTCAAATTAAACCAATCCAACATTTTCAGACTATGACATGACCTAGACCATTCACATAGTTTCTATGGACACCAATACACATGGAAACTATTGACCCGACACAATTTATGTTAAGCATAAACCAATACTTGCTGAAGCATAAATAGACCTCAATTCATTTTTAGCATACATCCATCACAAATATGGAAAATTGCTAGGGATGAAAGACCTCTCAACCAATGTTGCAAAATACACCATTGGAAAAGGCTGTAGCATCATTTTCTTCTCATCATTTCGACCTTGACCTCGACCAAAACTAGCCTATCGACCTCTTTGACCCTCTGTCTGAACTACATTGGTCTGAGGCCCTATGACCAGGGCTATGTAGGCAGCACTCAATCTTTTGAGGTTAGCTCGGCCATTCCTCTATCCACCCATCTGCTCATTCGTCTCTCTCCAAACGTCAACCTTTCATCTTTCATTATGACCAATCAACCAGCCCTGCCACTATCGAAGTCATTTCTGACTCCTTATGGGGCCCATTTGAGATCACTTATATCTCAACCCGACCAGTGACCATGGAGATCACGCATATCTCTTTAGACCCTGACCACTTCTGAGACAACTCTGTCTTGGTTTTGTTTGCACACATCCTACCTCACGAATAGATAGCAAAATTGTTTGCAGACCTTATTTTTGGACCCTCACAAGTATAGGATCGCAAGCCGGTTGATCCACACTACTTGTGACTTTTTTCATGTTTCTAGGAGCACTTCCTGAGCTCGGGATACCTGGAACATGATGACCATTTGGAGCTATAGCTTAGATTGAATAACCTGATCAGCTACGACTAATGTTGGGGCTCAGTTATTTCAATTTTGGCACTCCTCGACCTTTTGACTGTGACCATTTGACCTACCTGTCCTGTGAAGTGGTATGCGTGCAATCATGACTTTTGCAACGTTCACCCTCACTCTCCTTCTCACCCACTTTTTGTCAAATTGGCACCCGACATCAGGTTCCCTTCCCTCGACTTCTGCTTTGAGGGAGAATACCTCATCCATACCTCGGGGCAATCCACATCATCCCACACTTGGGGCAACCACCTCTTATTTTTGTCTTGTAGTTCGTCTAGAACAACCAACAAGACAAAAAGGGGCAAATGTAGACACCTAAATAGTGTCTAACCCTTGGTCACCTTCCCCCTTGGTCCATTCCTAACCCATTCCTAACCCATGTAATTACTAATTTAAAATAATAAACTTATTTTGAATTAACCCCCCCTCCTTTGACACCTCACCTATGACACCTTGCCTAGGACACCTCACCTTGGACTAATTCCCATCCTATGACTCACCCAAGACCTATTCTTACTTCTCTCTAACCGCCTAACCAACTCTCGTGCGTATTTATCTTAACCTTCGACCATATCTTCAACCGATTATGTACTTGGCGGATGTAGAACAGGTTTTTTGGCCCTTTTATGCATTCTTCACCCGCCAACATCGGTCAACTGTCAGCCGATGCCGGCGGGATCACTGACGTCAGTTTACTTAAACTGACGTCTAACCTCTTCCAAGGCTAATCAGCTAATCACATTTTCTGGGTAATCACAATTTCTCGCCGAATCACAATTTCTTGCCAAAAATCACAAAATCACACATCTAATCACGAATCCTTCAATCTTCAGTCTTCAACCATCCATCATTCTGCCAATCTCTTAGCCAAGCCTCTCACTCTCTCCCTCAGGTGTAACAACAGGTATTCTGGCTTCAGCAACTCCACCAGCGATGGGACTTTCATCACCAGCAACACCAACAATAGGTACACCAGCCTGCAACACTTTCTTCAGCACATCACAGGTAAGTTTTCTTCTGTGTTTTCATTTGTGTTCTTTAGTCATTTGTTTCTAAACTAGATTCAACACTCCTATCCCCCAGACCAAACTCTGACCAAACTAGACCAGTCCCGAACCCTGTCTCTCTGCTATCCCTGTCTTCTGCTTGATCCCTCTGTCGGACCATATACTCTGCCCATTCAACCAAACTTTTAGACCCAAATCCCAGACCATTCAAACAAGCCCAAAACTTTGTCTCAGACCATTCAACCATGCCCAAACTCTGTCTTAGACCCGTCCACAGACCATTCTGCACAACCAGAACCTGTCCACGGACCACAAACTCGACCAGACCTCGTTCAAGCCTACTGCCCCGACCGATGCCGATCACTTCCCGAACCGACGTCGGCAGACTAACCGACGTCGGCACCTTGATCAACCGATGCCGGTAGGACCACCGATGCCGGCAACTGTGACCAAGCTGACAGCATCATTCAGGTAAGCTTTTGCTTCCGTTTCTTTTCAATTTGTTATCATTTCAGTCTTTTTAACATTCTATCTTTTATCAGACTTTATCTTTATCAAACAGTGGGTTGACCTCCCTTAAGGAAGTTTTCATACTTCTGGGAATAGGCTTTCACTTGGCAACCCACCATCTCCTTATCTAACACCTCCTTTGTCCAAGTCTCTTTCTTTGCAGGTGTCATTCCTCCACAGCCAAAGAGGAGTACTCACAGCATCTGGATTACGATGCGTAGACTATATCCAGGTACACATCAAGCCTTGACCATCTCTTAGTTTCTTAATTCTTCTCTTGAATATAGAAATCAAAATTTGAATAGAAACACTCCTTAATAGTTTTATCATGTTATTCTACTATTTCTAGCACATCTAATATATTTTATCAATTATTCCAATACATTGGCTCTTGTTAACTTGTTTGCCTCTTGGATTTTATTATTTACTATCATAATATTGAAAATTCAAAATGGTGATCAAATCTACCATATTCTAACATTTATCTCTTTGTTTTCATAGTATGCACTAACCACATAATTTTGTGTCAAGGATATAATCGATCAATTAGGGATAAGAATGATTGCCTCTATTATCTTCAATTGGTTGATCTTATCTTATGTAAATTTTCACTTAGAAATCATAATTTGAGCACACAAAGATTTAATTTATCAAATTTTTAGACATTATACTCAATTTTAATATGCAAACCATTTATTATTCATTCAAAATATTATTTTCCTATGACATATTTCTCATAAATGTGACATACTTTGAAAATTTTACAACTACTAAAATAAATATATAAATTCTTTCCTTTGCATCCTATTTATATTCGTAAATGTTTTTAAAATATAAGCATACCTACAATGGGGTAATCTTACATTTACATAGAAATAAAATCAATTATAGTGCACACTTTGCATAAAAACATGTGGATTGTTTAGATTCCTCTCATTTACTCTTATTTCAAACCCTTGCTTATCACTAGTTTTTATTATTTATAGTTTCAAAGTGAAAAAGTTTTAAAAAAATCAAATATTGTAAATATACAAAAACATTCAAAATATTCTAAAAATCCAAAATTAGTACCTAAACATGATTATATATATGTTTTATATCATTTTTATATGTTATTTATCTCATTATTAGTGGATAGCATACTTTTTTTCTAACACATATGCATTTCACTAGTATTCATGAGTGTAATGCAAGACATACAAATTTTACATGGATTAAAATGTTGGACTTGCCTCTACCCAATAGCCTTGTTAAATTGGGGGCATCTTATTCACAAATTATATTATTTATAAATGTTATCATCCCATGACTCCTATAGTGTTAATTTCTATACTATTTATAAATGTTTTGCTACCATCTCTATTTTACAATTGTGTACATCAATATGTTATTTGTTAGGATATGATCACATTATATATACATGATGTAGATATTATTTCTATTTCTATGTTCCATTTATGCTATTATTGTACATAGTAGATTAGATAGTTCTTGTCTATTATGTGTGACCCTTGGCCCTTCTGTGCAAAACTTGTCTAAACATATTTATGAGATCTTGTTTGGTATGTGTGACATTTAAACATGTTCATTGATATTAGACCTTGGCCCTTTATTGTATGTGACATTTAAATATGTCCTTTATTTTTGACATTATTCATGTCCTTTTTGTGTGTCCCTTGACCTTGTATATGCAATTTCTAATTTTTGACATTTGAAATTGTCTCTTGTATGTGGCCCTATGCCTTATTATTTGACATCATTGTTGTAGAGTGTATATTTATTGATCATGTTAAGTTTGATAAGTGTCAAGATCAATATCATGCAATCAATAATACATAAGATACTAATTTTATGCTCTACTACTAAGAGTTTCATTTATACGTTTCTATAGGCCTTGTCTCATATGTTACATACATTATTCAAATGATGAAAATTTCAATATGCTAACATATTTCTCACATATGCTACATTAATCAATGATTACATATTATTACACATATTTAAATTAAATTTTATTTTGAGATAAATTAATTTTAATATCAATTCCCTCACCTTAAAATGGTGGCATTTCAGTGGAATTTTCATACATGAGATAAGCATTTTCAAGAGAGAAAATCAATTTTGGTGTATAATATAGTTTTGAAGGTTGTAAAATTCTTCAGAATTAATTCATTAGCACATATTATGGGGGAATATATCATTTATATTCACTCACATTTCAAGATAAAAGTAAAAAACTTTGATTTTGAGTGCATGATACAATTTCATGCATAACTTTCAACCAAATTTACAATTGGTATCTGCATATAGTTACATATTCTACATTTATCAATGGAGGCATGATATAGATTCATGGACACTATGTTATTTTTCAAATTTTCACTATTATTTTCCAAGCTTTATACATGGTAAGATCATGGATGTACTCCATTCTCATTTGATCATACATTCAGAGACAAAGTTACATTTAAATCTACAAGCCATTTGTAGTGATTTCTTGATTTTAAGTGCATAATACATAGCTTAGAAGTTCAGTGTCCTCTAACATTATGTCTATAAATACATTTTGAATTTTAACCCATTTCATGTCTTGGGGTTACAAAAACCAAATGAGCTAAATTGAATTTTATGCATCCCTCAATGGGTATTATTTACTTTATATAAAGTGCAAATTTAATTTAAGGTTTAATCACCCTCAAATTCTCTATTAGTTTAACTAAGGAACCAACTCCTCCAAGGGTTTCATGGGAAGTACTAATTATCTAATGCTTTAATAAATAATTATCTTTAAGCAAAGTTATAGAATCAAACATGGGTTTCACACATATAGGTGTATTCCTCCCTTGTTCTCCTTTCAATTTTAAGATCTCAAAGTTTAGTCATTTTCAAATTTCAAGTTCAAGTAATTTTTAAATTAAAGATTTTTTAGATTTTAGTTTATAAAAGAACAAAGTAACTACTTCATGTGTTTTGCATGGTTTTCCGAACTACAATGCATCACATAATTGGAGTACTAGTTTAAATAAAAAAATTGTCTTACACACTAAGGTATATCTTTCCTTTAATCTAGTAATTCCATATTTATAATAAATGGGAGGGTAACTGTGGACATCTAAATTTGGTCATGAATACTTGATAAAGTTAATTTAGCCATATTTTACTTTAATCAACTTGTGCACTTAATTAGTTCTTATTTTTCCACATCACTCTAACCAAAGCCCTTATTTCGACCTATTATCTTTTATAGATTTGTTATTTTTCACCTACACAAACAACCAGTTTAATACCCAATTTTCACATTTCATTTCTAGATATAAACGATAAATAGGAACAATGGTGGTAGTAATATTTTCCCCTATTGATAGATCCTATCATTTGCCTCTCTTACAATTATGTTTGTACTTTTAAGGCATAAAGTGTGAGGTATATCTATTTTGGATTGCCATAAAGGCACACTCAAGTCACTTATTCTACCAATTTGAAAATAGAAAAAATGAAGTATACTTACATTATTGCACATTGAGAAAAAGTTCCATATTCTTCCCAATTCTAATAATGATCACTATAAGAAATATTTTGTCAAGTTAAAATCCTATTCTATCCATCCCAAAGCAAAGAATGGTCAAGTATTTAAGCCATCCCTAGATGTATTAATATAGTTAAAGGACCACAATCGCACAAATCACTTTAAGTGGGATAATTATGTGGGTTTCATTTCCATTTTTATATTATTGGATATGTAGGAAGTGTTCAATCATCATGGATGATTGGGGTTAGTTTAACCAAATTACACTCCACCTTTTTTTATTTATAGGTTTTCAATCATTTCAAAACCTTGTGAGGGTTTTAACCTTTGAGAAACCATTTTCAAGTTTTTTGCACACTTTTGAAAGTCAAATCTATGCATAGAGGGATAATTCAAGCTATCATAAATGACTATGATCTAAATCAAATTACAAAAACATATAGTAGGATAAAATAGTATCATTTTATCATGTCCTAATTTATTCAATATTTTCCTTCTTTATTTTCATTTCCCACTTCTAGGAACTTGTAGAGTCTATTTTTGTTTTCCTATTTCAGCCAACATAATCAAATTTGAGATAGAAAAATTTAAGTTTGTCATTTCATTTCATAATTAGTTTTATTTCAATCATTTATACCTTGTCAAATTCATTATTTTACTTACATTCTACTTATCAAAAGTCAATTTACAAAATTTTACTTTATTGCATTAAATTTATATTAATTAGGGTTAGTTCACATATTAATCCAAATTTTAATTAAACACTTAAATACACCTTAGGAATCTCAATTTTCAACATCAGGATCCCATTTAATCATATTTTATTCATCTTGGAATAAATTTTGAACCTTTTTTCCCTCTGGATCAAAATCAACAATCCATTAATTTGTTCTAGTTAGAATCAACCCTCTAATGGTTTTGACCCTCATTATTTTGTGGGTACATTCCATCATGTCCTAATTAACCATGTCTTTACTTTTTTTATCACTATTCTATAAAGTCGGTCTATGTTCCAAGTGACCTAGAGAACCCCATTTATAAAAATATATCCTTAGTCATTTGATATCAAGACACACATTTGAAATATCTCACAAGCCATTTGAATAGCGCAAAATCATAAAATCCTTATCAATAGTTTTACACATTTAGTCAAAGAGTATGCACATTAAGCTTAATTTACATCACCATCATTCCAAGTGTTTTTCCATGAAATCTTGTACCAAAGTAAAGTCATATTTAATCATATAGTTGCATTTGATTATCTATAGAGAGTAAGTGAAGCCATATCTCTCATTAAGTTTTGATTCACTTGCAAACACTAAAACTACAAAGAGCCCTAATTTTAAATGTGTGATATACGTATATGTAATTCCTCAAGATACTTTCAAGGCCATATATCTTGTACACATTCATTTACGCATACATTTATTAAGTATTAAGTGAATATAAAAGGATAAACAAATCAGAGAATTCTACCCATCCAACCAGTAAGTGAAGACAAAATATTCAATTTATGTATAGGTCATAAAATTTACATAACCTAAAACTCATAAGAGGACATAATTGATCATAGAGAAAATAAATTTTCAACATAATCGGTTGTATATCAATTATGACATGAATGTAATTTACCTTTTATAATGTTAAACTTGTTGTAAATCATAATCAAAATTTAAGAGCATCATATGTGTCAATTCAAAACTCTACTCCCAATTCTAGAATTAAGCTACAATGCCTAGATGTGTTCTTTCCATTTATTTCATTTCAATTACTTATTCAATAGTTTTAATATAATTTTGGTTAATATTTAGGCTTATTTTAGATTTTATTCTTATTTATTATTATATTTCAATTGTGCCATTGTTTCATCTCATTTAGATAGTGGTATTTATCCTATAATAAGATTTATTTATAACATTCATTGAGGATTTGGTTTTGATTGGGTTAAATTTAATTGTGATGTTTTGGGGGAATTAATTTTAAAAATACAAAAAAAATAGAGATTGGCCCTATGTTTTTAGTGGCACTATTGGTGATGTGTAGATCGGTTACTTTTGATTGAAATACATTTCATGTCATTTCTAAATGTATTGGATTTAGCTCTAGTTTTCTAGGTGGGGATCAATTTGCTTTCATTGGAAAACATTCCAAGAGAGAATCTAAGGTGTGTGGTTGGGTTTATTATTAAAATACTTACACTTTGGGATTGTTTGTATTTTTATATAATATGAGAGATATTTTTAATGGCCATGGCCACCAATCTATAATTTTTGGTCATTTATATACATGTTTCTCTTTTTAGGTGATTACTTCTACTAGTGAAATTTTAAGATCAGAATCATATTAAATCAGTGATCTTATTTGTGTTTTTTGAATAACCCATTATTTTTATCTTTTCACCAAGGAAAGAATACACATAAGGTGAAACCCAATTACTAGAATTAATATTGCTTTATTTTTATGAATATCTTATGTTATTTTTTAGTGTGAAGGATCAATGAGAATATGTTATATCTAAAAACCCATTATGCACATGGGTTATAAAATATCATGCATTATTGGAGAGGTGTGGGTAGTGGGCTTATGAATTATATATGGATCATATTGAATGGTGAAAAGCATATGGCATGGTACTATATAGTGAAAAAAAATTGATCCTTTGATGTTCATGGAATGGTATTAATGATCTAGTGACCTTTTGTGGTAGGTGAAAGGAAATCTTGTGCAAGATAGTAATATTTCACTTTAATGCAAAATATATTTTCTTGATGTGGTTTTTATGCACACCACAGTTGATGAGGTAACCTCTAACATTTTAAGATCTCAATGGAGGTAAACCCCACTCTAGGGCATGAGTTGTAGTTATATGGTTTGTTCAACCTATTGATGGAATAGCGGCAAAGTATACAAGTTGTTGGCAAGGTTTTTTTTTTAATGGAGGTGTGGTTCTTAAAAAAAGGTGATCTCCTAGGTGAGTTGGATGGGTGGCTAGCTTCTAATCTAAGGTGAGTAAATAATTATAATAAACATAAAAGGAAGGTAAGGTAGGGTAAAAAATAAATATTGGTGATTGTTGAAATAATCACCTATGTAGATGGTTTCTGAATGAATCTGTGTTTTCTAAAAACTAGTACCTATTTTTAGTAGTAAGAACACATGTGCAAATAGATACAACTATGGTATATAAGGAACAAAGGAATAGGGAGTCTAATGGCCTTAGACAAAGTTTTCCCCTATCAAGGTAGCTTTTACACACACTTGATCTAGATATTATGACTTAGGCCAATAGATTATCTAAGGTAGATGTGGCACTTACTTAGAAGACTACACCAAGAAAGCACAAATACACATTCAAAAATATATTTCAATATAACCCAGCTTTCTCAATCAATATATCAATAATAGCTATTGCACATCTGAGATCAGTATATTAGTCAACAAAATCAAGAATCTACTTGCAGTGTTGAGCATACTAAAGATTAATTGAAACAACATCCATTGAAAATAACAATTAACAACACCACATAGGAAAGAAATACCCAAAATACTCTACTTGACAACCAAAATTGGCTTCTCTGCTTTGTATTTGAAAAATTTATGACCTTTATTTAAAGGTGATACAATAGTATTTATACATCTTTGGATGATGTTTACATGATATGATTGGAACATGTAGTTCCAACTATAGTCTAAAATTGAAAGGGAACTATAAATGGAAGGAATTGACTTTACAATATAATACAACACATGCATGTACAAAAGAGTGAGTCAATTATTACAAGGACTACTACAAAACTAAGGCATATGCCAAACTAAAGCTACATTGGTTGGAGTGTTGCCTGTGTTGTAGTCAGAATAGAAGCCAAAGGAGTGGTCCCACTGGTTTAAACCTATTCATTTTTCACTTTGTTGTCTTTATAAACCTTTTCTACTGCATAATGTTACTATCAAATAATATCTGAGTTAAGTAATGAAGGTCAGTGGAGTCTTTTGGTTTTCTTGAGAAGCTTTGCATGCTCATCTTTAGTAAGTTGGAATTTAATTCTAAAGATCTCCACTTCAATCACCTTTCTTCTTACTTTTCTTAGTTCCACTTCAATATTCTCCACTATCAAACCATGAATGCTCCCTTTGAAATTATCGATCTCTTTTTTAATAATGTTATCAAAATTCACTCTATTGATTAACCTCCCTATAGAATATTTTACCTTGGATAAGTTCAAATCATTCAAAATTTGAAGGATCTAGGCTTCAAGTGACTGATAATTCAAAGTCATAGCCATAACCACCTTCAACCATTATTTTATAGTGACTACTAAATCCAGGGCATTAGATGCCTCAAATATAGTCATCAGGTCAAGGTGTCTATATAATGAGCCACCTGTATAGGCAACTAACATTTTAAGTTTCATTTTATCCTGGGCTAAAGAGATGTAAAGTTGATTGGCCAAGCTCATTTGAGGTGTCATCTCAACCTTCATGAATTCCAGAGACTCCAAGGAGTGGTATCATTTTGAAGTGACCTCCCTCACCTCAGCCTCTCTACTTATAGGGACATGCATAGTATTTGATCATTCCTTTAGCTACTCAATTTGTGCCCATGATTCAAGCACTTCTTCATTAATCTCATAATGAGCTGATTCCATCCCTTCATGAATAGCTACCACCACATCCTTGTGTGCTTGAGCCAAGTTTGAGATATTTTATTTGAAAATAGTTTCTCCTAGTTATATGTTATGCCTCTTTATGAGAGAGAACACTAGCTATCTCTCTTCAAGGATGACACTGGCTTCTTGGTCATCTTCAAGATTTATCTTCTTGACCCTTTAAATGGAGCTAGTGGGAGGATCAAATAGGGTAGTCACCAAAGGTAGCTTGATTATCTTTTAATTGGGCCTCTTTTAAGCTTGTTGCCTTAATCTCATGGCCCAAGATGGGATATTGCTAGGTGCTTCAAAGGCTATGATGACAAATTCCTACTCTGGCTCTTCCTTCTCTTCTTTCTTTTTTCTTTGAGTTGACCTAATTAGTACGTCTATTATGGAAAGCCATATAATTTTATACCAATCCACTCCTTTAATTTGAGGAAGTGGATGGGCTACCACAATATGTGGCTTTATTTTTCTTCCCCTACTTATGCTAGTAACAATGGTTTCCTTAATAGAAGTGGGAGTGTGGAGTGGAAGAGAAAGTTTTGTGGATTTAATGTGTAATTGGGGTGTGGCCAAAATGATCCATACCTTCTTGGATTCTTTCTTCATTTTATGAAGTCTCACAAAAATAGTACTAGTAGGTACAAAGGGGTGGTCATGGGAAAGGATATAGTGGAGGTTATGGAGGGGTCAATGGGAAGGGTGGATGAGGTGGAGGGGGGTTCCATAGAGGAGATAGGTGTATCAATAATAGAGAATGAGGTTAAAGAAAAGCTAGGGAGGCTTAAGTTACCTTGAAGCTATAGCTCGATGGGAGTACCCTAAAGATTGAAAGCCTTTCTTCTTCCAATTTAGCCTCAACATCTAAGTCCTCTATCTAGTCTTGGATGATAGCTTCATCTCCTTATGATTGTAAGTTGGGAGGTGGCATAGGTGACCCTATGGATACTTAATTCATTGGATTTCCCTATGGGGGTCCTTGGTTTTATAACGTAAACCAAGGGAACCTTCCCTTGAGTAAGAGAGTCATGGGAGGAATGGACTATTGTATAGTGAGCATTAGTTATCCTAATTGATTAAACATGAGGCACACTTGGGGTAGCTTAAGATTTCAAAGTGGTGCTAGTACCCTACATGTCTTCTTCATCTAAATCCAAACTAATAGTGTATCCTTTGGCTCCTCCTCTTCCTACAATTGACTCCAATATCTCAGGCTCCTATTTGACTATTTTTAGCTTTAACTCTAAAGGGGGTTCCTAAGAAGAAGAAGTTCCTTGATCATGAGTTTTCCTACTCTAGAAGTTTGAATGTTTCCACCCTTTAAAAATGGATCTTCACTTATCCAATTCCTTGGTGGAGATGTTGGGCTCTGCTTGGATCATCCTTAAATTATCCTCTTGAAAACTGGCTATTTTAGCCCATTTCAATACTTCCTTATCAGTTACAAGATTCAAAAATAAAAAGTTATAACCATACGGCTGGTGGTATTATGGGATGTTGAGTCCTCAAATATGATATTGGATACACCCATAAGCATCCCAATATTTGAGAGGCATTATGGGTAAACTACATTAGTTTTGTTTTGCTACAACATCACAAAGCTACTTCCTCATTATGTATGTTGTTCTACCAATGGCAACAAGACTCCCAAAGAAGGGATTTTTTTGTCTTACCAGGTCTTCTTCCATGTTGTTCCACAACTAGAAGGCTATTTCCTACTCTGTTAACTTGTCTGGCATGTGTTTTGGAAGACACAGGGGTGACACCTTGTTTCCCCAAACCAAAATGATGGTGATGTCCAGATATAAGAAGTAATCACCCCTCCCATCCAATATCTTCATAATGTTTTCCCTAATGTGTGTCATTAGGGAGCCATAGATGGCCTACCATATCTGAGGGTACACATCCTCACAAATTTTGGCCATGTGCCTCTGATAGGCATAGATGTGCATGAAATGGTAATGGCCATATATTTGATTATTGATGTAGTCTATGGCTGGGGACCATAAATGACCCAGGTCTTTATAAAATGTACCCATAGTAGCATCAAGAAGATATGACATCATATAAAAGTCCCTTGTATGGGTAGGATGTTTATCCTTATGCAAAATATCTTCCCTTATCCTAAAGCTAATTATTTCTCCCAAGGCATAATCAACATCATGTGTTAACATCATACGAAGCAAAGTCACCAAATCCATGTTTATAGAATGAATAGAGAGCATACCATATAATCTATTTAGAAAATCCATACCTATGTAGATATCCATCCTAAATTTATTCATAAGCAATGATCCACTTCACTTCTTGCCTTTCCATGCTATGGTTACACTGGGTAGCAACCATGATTGTAGTGCTCCCTGGAGTGAGTTATCTTTATTGAATTGTAGTAGGTTATGCTTGTCAAAGCATGCATCTAGTGTAGTGAGAGATAAATATATTTGAAAATCATCCTTGGAGATGCATGTGACCACTGTATCATTATGAGCATGAAATAGATATGTGTCTTGTGATATTTTACCTATAAAGAATAAATATTTGAGAAGGTTAATGCAAGGCATGACCTCTGGTTTGGCAGTAGTGAAATGTAACCTTTAGCATTTGAAAGATAGAAATTCTTTGACAAATAGCTAGTTTACTAGTATTGTTTCATCATCCATAGAAAAAATATCCACAAAATCTATAACATCCCATAGTTGTGAGTAATTCTAATATTGGTTTTCAAATACCTCTGCATCAAACACAGTGTCCTTAAACTCTATGGGATCCTTGATTGAAAAATTAGAGGGAGGATTAGTTCCCCATAATGACCTGGATGAGGATGACATGGATATACATGCATGTTTGCTTTGCTTAATAAGCTACCAGCTATGTGTACTCATAAACCAACATGATCAAGCTAGATCTAGCTTACATATCATCTTTTATATGTTCTTTTGAAATAGAAACTAGGTCTCTTGTGTACCATTAGGAATCCAGGATATTTCGATCATAAGATAGATTGAGTGCAAATGATGGCTCAAATAGCTGTGTATCACCTATATAATATCTTTCATTAAATATCAATTCGTTCAATATAAATATGTAACATTAACTTTGCTCCTTTCAATTCAAATTAGTCACCTTAGGTTGGCGAGGTCTTTATTAAATGTTAATAGGAAACACTTTACCCTTGTTTGGATGAAAATAAGGTATGGTTAAAATTGAAGGTACCCAGATAGTCATTGGGGAAATTTTTTTTGGGTCAATGTTAGTGGATTATTTCTTTTGATTATTTTTTTAGGATGAAACATCTGAGACAATTTCTTTGAGGAAATACTCCACCATGGTGAGGAATATGAAACACTAATTTTGAAAGGCTAAAACACCAATTCGAAATGGTTAAATTTCATAGTTAAAGACATTTTCAAATTATTTGAAGGGTAATTTTGATTTGAAGGGTCCACTTCATATGGCACTTTGGTATTTGACACAAGACTCGAAGGATCTACTTCAAAATCCTTGAAGGGTACTTTTGATATCCCAAAGGGGTATTCTGTATGGTTAAAGGGGCATTTAAAATTTTTTGAAGGCTAAGTGGTCACACCAAAGGGTACTTTACACAACTCTAAAGGGTACTTCTAGGGAGTGATTTGAGGGTAGGTACCCCATACAAATTCCATTAAAGATTGTGTATCGAAAAAAGGCTTGAAACAAAAGCTCTGAAGGATAAGGCAAGGGTACAGAATAAAGTTCTAAAGGAAAGGGATGAAGTGAATTTCCAAAATTATTGAAGGGTAATTTTGTATCCTTAAAGGACATTTTCAAAATCCTTAAGGGTAGCTTTCACAAAATTTGAAGGGTGGGTTATAGGAGTTCCAAAATGGAAGCATCCTTTGGAAGAATCCCTTTAGATATTGTGTGTTGGACAAGAATGCCCAAAACAAAAGTTTTGAAGAAATGACTAAAGGGTCCCAAAGGAAGTTCTAAGGGGGTAATTAAGAGGGTAATTCTAAATGTTCCAAAATTCCAAATGGTATTGCTCAAAGGTCCCAAAGGGTATGTTCCCTTCGAGCTAAGGACAAAGGGGAGTGGAAAGAACTAATAAGGAAAGGTTGAAGGGCTAGCTAGGAAGGTTCCGAAGGGTCTATGGGAAAGAATTTGAAGGATCTAATTTGTGGCCATGAGTGTTCAAAGGGTATACTTTGGAAATCCCCAAAAGGATAAGTCCAAGACCATAAAGATATGTAGTATTAACACTATGAAAAATAAAATCAAAGACCAGATTTCCAAAAAAAAGTGGGTCCCTATTTCCTATGAAAGAGGAAGGTGTTGGGTGCAACATATTTGTTATTAAAATTACATTCCTTTGATATTGAATTGTAATTTTTATTGCTTATGGAAAGTAAAAAATCAATAATAAATATTATAAAAGTCACACTACTCACAAATTAGAAGAGATTTTATTTGGTATTTGATATATTTTGCATATGAGGTGGAAGTATAATTGTTATCTACCTAAGCATAACATATTTTATAGGATGTTTTCCCTTTTAATCTTATCATTATTATCAAGTTATGTTATATTTTGGATATTTAGAGCTAGTGAAGGGTTAAATCATGAATTAAGTAGGGTTTCTTGTGGGTTGATATAAAAGGTGAAAAAATACTATATAAATAATGTTTTTAACATTTCAAATTCTAATACAAATAAATATTCATAATTTTGAGAAAACTATTATGTTATAGATATATTTGCAGATCCAATCCACTCTTGGTGACCAATTGCACCCATATTTTTGTTTTGTCATTTATTCTACTTTAAATTTTTAGTTTTTTCTCATTTTTTTTTAGAATGAAAGAAGTTGTATCATAATTATTTTTTTTAGCTACTCAAGAATTGGTCCAACATGGCTTATAGAACAAGGTATGGGACCAAGGTATCCATCAAAGCTGAGCCTATTGCATAATTTAACATTGAGCCTTATGGGCTAGATAACCCAAACATCAACTCTACCATTCTTGATGAAGATGAATACCTGGTTGGTCAAGAATTAGACATTCATCTTGAAGGAACACCTGATAGGTTCCTAAATTATTTTTGGAGTGAAAATAAACTAATTGACCCTTTGGATGGTGTTGAGGAAAAAGACATGGGGTTCTACTGCTTGCATGAGGAGAATGAATTCTTGCCATCTCTCACTAGGCCACAGGATAATACTAGTGGTTTATAGAATTTATTCTTTGATGGCTAAAGGAGAAAACATGGAGTAGGTGTAGGTGTGATGTTAATATCTCCCTCTAATGATAACTAATTTTCCTCTTATAGGTTCCAATTTAGTTTCTCTTGTAATGCAACTAAGTATGAAGATCTTATACATGGCCTTAAGTGGGCTAGTAAGAGGGGAATCAAGCAATTACAACTATATGGGGATAGTGATCTAATAGTGCAACAGGTTAAAGGCCAAAACATCACAAAGAATCCTTTGATGAAATTCTAAAAACATAGAGTTTGGGATATACTTGAAGACTTTGAAGCCTTCAACATCCAAGCAAAGCCAAGGAATCCAAATCAGCATGTTGATAGGTTGGTAGTTATGGGGGCTCAATTTGATATCCTAAACAAGTTGAAGAAGCCCAAATTACAACCACATGTTAAAGTGGTAGTGAGACTATCAGTGCCAAATAATAAGGCTCATTAGTAGGTCTTTGATAGTGACAAGCAGATTGCTTATTTCATGCAATAGGAAGCATAGTTTTCCTAAATGAACCAAGGAAAATTTCAACATCAGTATGAGGATCAAATTGTTCAGCTGAAGTCTAACAAACTTCCTAAAGGGCTAGTCACCCTTGAAGATCTTTTCCATGAGGGAGACCATATGAGGAAAGACAAGGCAGTGATGTCAACTGATGAGGAGAACTATGAAAGATATTTTATTTTCAAATACAAGCTCCTCAAGCTTGGTAAAATTAGTAATGAGGTAGAAAGGCATGCTTTCATTGAAATTTGTAAGGAATATTCAAACATCTTTGCTTGGGAATATAGTGATCTGAGAGGTTTTGATCCCAAGATATCCCAACACACTATAGAATTGGAGGCCAATTCTAGTCTTGTGAGGTAGAAACAAAGGCCTATCAACCCAAAAATTGAAGATCTAATGAGGAAAGAGTTGGCCAAATTGATAGAATCCAATATCATATTTTCCATCAAACACTCCTCATGGGTAGTTAACTTGGTACTTGTGAGGAAGAATAATGGTGAGATCCAATTTTATATTAATTTTAGAGACTTGAATAGGATCTCTTTGAAGGATCACTACCCCTTACCATCCATGGAACAACTCCTTCAAATAGTCACTGGTTCAAAATGCTTCTCTCTTTTGGACGGGTACTCAGGATATAACCAGGTGATGGTAAGAGAAGAAGATCAATACTAGACTATTTTCACAAAAAAGTGGGGCACATATGATTATCAAAATATGCCTTTTGTCCTATCAAATTTTTGAGCCATTTTTCAAAGAGCAATGGACATGGCCTTCCAAGGATTACTAAATCAAATGGTGCTTGTCTACTTGGATGACATAACAGTTTTCTCTAAGAGGGCCAGTGATCACTTAGATCACCTAAGATTGATCTTTGAAAGATGCAAGGAATATGGTATCTATTTAAACCCCAATAAATGTGTGTTTTTTGTCCATGAGGGTAAAAACTAGGGACTTATTATCTAAAAATAGGGATTAGCTATTGACCCAGATAGAATAAGTGCCATATTGGAATTATCCTTACCCAAGCATAAGAAGGGACTCTATAGTTTCCTTAGGAAAATAAAAGTCGTGAGAGGGTTTATACCTATTTTTTTATACTTGATCAAACCCATCACTGTCATGCTAAATACGAACCAAGTGTTCACTTGGTTAAATGAAGGTAAATCAACATTTAAGGCTATCTAGTAAGCCATTTCCCAAGCACCCACGCTTATGAATCCTAATTTTTCAAAGGATTTCATATTGTATGCCTTTGCCAATATTGATAATATATCAACTATGCTAATTTAAAATTAAGAACTTTAGCAGCCAATAGCATTTTTTAGTCATGGGCTTGAGGGGTACAAGGTGAGGTATACTTTCATGGAAAAATAAGTCCTTACAAAAGTAAGAAGCCTTAAAAAGTTCATGCCAATGCTCTCTAATATAAAAATCTATCTTATGGTGTTTCATCTTGGAGTGAGAGATTTCCTTCTTAACAAAGACTTGAATGTAAAGAGGGCTGGTTGGATTACCAAGGTCATGGAGTATGACGTGAAGATAAAGGTCACTAAGCTAGTGAGAGGCAAAGGCTTGTGTGAGCATATGGTTGATGACCTTCATGAAGACAAAGAGGTTATCTTGGTAACACAAGTTAACTCACAGATAGATGCACTTCCACCTCATACTAGTTGGCTTCAGGATATGACATATTTCTTAATAATAGGTGAATGCCCACAAGGTATGGATAAGGCAAAGAGAAAGTATTTTAGACTTCAGTCCATACCTTATGCATTGGTTGATGGGGTTTTATTTAGAAAGGACCTCAATGGAGTGCTCTTAAGATGCATAGATGATGACCAAGTGACAAGTCTCTTGGATTAATACCATGATGGGCCTACAGGACACCATTTTACTCCAAGGACTACAGTAGCAAAAGTGATGAGGGCTAGTTATTAATGGCCTAGCCTTTTCAAAGATGCATATGCATGGGTAAAAAAGTGTCAAAAGTGTGCTCTCTTTATGGGTAAGAAAATATCAGCATCCCTTCCTCTTGATCCAATTAAGTAGAGCAACCCTTCATGTATTGGGGTTTGGACTTCATAGGAATGATCAATCCACCTTCCACTGGAAGACACAAGTGGGTACTCATTGCTACTGACTACTTCACTAGGTAGGTGGAAGAAATTTCCCTGAAAGAAGAAAATGAAATAGCAGTGTCAGATTTCTATGATAGCATAATAATGAGGTTTGGTGTACCAATAACAATAATTTTAGATAATGCCTTGACATTTGTTGGCATGAGGATAACTGAGTGGGAACTTTAGATGGGCATCTACCATAGTACATATTCAAATTCCTACCCCCAAGGCAATGGAATACAAGAGTCAACAAACAAAAACTTGATAATGATCCTCAAGAGGACTATGGAAAAGAATCAGAGAGTGTGGCACACAAAGTTAAGGACAACCTTATGGGTTGATAGAGTAACTCCTAAAGTTGCCATTAGCACCTCATCATTTGTACTTATATATGGGAGGGAGGCCAAATAACCCATATCTCTTGAGTTACATGCCTTGGAGTTAGAACATCATCTTGATTTGATGCAGAGTGAACCTATGAGTGTGCGGATGGTAGAGCTCATGGAGCTTGAAGAAATGAGAGACCTTGTAATGAAAACACTAGAGTCACATCAAGCTCAAGTCAAGAAAGCCTTTGATAAGGGAGCCATAGCAAGGGACTTCAAAGAGGGGGATATAGTCCTCAAGTGGGATTTGAATAAGGCCAATCCAGGAAATCATACCAAATTTTATAGCTTGTGGAGTGGTCCTTATTTGATCCATGGATGCAAATAACATAATGTTTTTCATCTTGCTTGACTAGATGGAGAGGTACTACCCATCCCAGGAAATGGGATTCATCTAAATCCTTGTTATAAGAGTTTGTATCCATTATATATATTGTACATTTTGTATAGTTTTTCATGTTTCCCTTCCCTAAGTGCCTTGTGCACATCCTTTTCAGTTGTGTGTTTCCATTCCCTAAGTGCCTTGGGTAAAGTGTTTATTTTATTCTTGTTGTCCTTGTTACTTCAAGAGGAAGTTTTAAGAAATTGAAATCATTGTATTAGTTTCATATCAGATGAAAAATAAAGATTTGTGACCCCATATTCCTAATGAATCAGACAAGGCAACTAATTTTTTGCATAGCAGGCGTGCAATCCCAGGACATTGCTAGAAATGTTGGCCAAAAATTGGCTTACATAAAAATAATTTGTGTAGATGGATCAGGAAACTATCTTAGAACTTTTAGTAACCTTATACCCCCATGATTAGTCCCTTTGTGGTCCTGAATTGATGATGCAGTGCAGTATTTGAGGAGGTCCTGGTGTGGTGTGAGAAGCTGAGCAGAGTTCTGGTTGAGTGAGCATCCAGGGGCATGAAAGAGATTTAGCACATTTGGAGGATTTACTAAGGTTTTTTTAATTGAATAATATAATGAAAATCTTTTTTGAATCATTGGACTAGTTGGAATCCTTGAGAAACCACTTTTGAGAATTTCAGTTTCAGGGACAAAGTCCCTAAAAGTTCAAAAAACTGGTTCTAGGCACTTTTGTTGATGCCATGAAACAATATTTTAAGGGGATTTGATGAATAAAAATGTTAAATATTTTGTCCCTATCATAGGGTAATATCCATGCAAAAAATAAAGGTTTTTTGAATAGAGGATAGTAGTGTTTGAGGGCCTCCAAGTTTCACTTTTATTCATTGTGATAATTCAATGTATTCTAAAGGATTTGTGTATCAAATGACCTTCACACCCAAATATAGCAATGAAAGGTCTCAAATTAATAATGGAACATCATGGTATCTTCTCAAAGGTTAATAAAACTTGTCCCAAGAGTTTTCATACATGTAAAAGGAAAAAAAATCATTTTTTAGTTTTCTAGGCCTAGAGAGCTAAGAGAGGCCTAGAATGCCAAAAGAGAAAGGGGTAAAAGCAGTACTTTCCTTGTGATTAAGGTCCTAAAACTTGTATTATAGTTGGGGGAATGGATTATACACAAAAACCTCTCTCAATTTCCTTATTTCACCCCTATAACTCAAGTTTCATCATCAAAGCAAAAACAGGGCAGCAAGCTTGCACTTTTTTGTTACTTTTTGTTTGAGATATTGGTAATGTTTTTATGATTATTTAAAACTTTTCCATTTCTTACCCATTCATACCTATCCAATTAATCCAAAATTAGGTCTATGTGAGGCCTATAACACATTTTAACCCCCCAAATCCAAAACAGGGTCTTAGAAAGAGCACAAGAGAAGCCCTAAACTAGGTTTTTGTTGTTTCCAAGAGTTTTAACCCTCCAAAATTACCAAAATTTTTTAATATGATGTTTTTAAAGGTTTAATAATTTATTAAATATATTTTTTATTTATTGGAATCTATATCGTATGGTTTCTAAAACTGGGGTGTGCTTAAAGGCTAATTAGGCCTAATTGAGGGGAGCCTAATGGAGTGTGATCTTGGAGTACAATCAATTCATGAAACTTGTAACACACATGTAATTGTATTTATAATATATATAAATGTTCTCTATTTTTTAGGAGATATTATATAATGACCAACCCAAAAAGAATTTGACCAAAAAAGGGGTCTATAAGCCTAGAGAAGCCATGGTGAGTATGTTGTGTGGAAAGAAGTATTTCAAGGGAATTTGGGGGTTGAAAGGGGTTATTTTCAGGTGTGATAATATAACCTCAGAATATCTATGAAAAAATATTTATCTATTGAATCCTATACCAATTTTTTGTCTTTGAAACCCCTGAGATCGATTGCCTAGTGGAAGCTATTAGAAGCATGGGAGTTTGAAGGCAAAGAAATGAAGAGTGGAATGATGAAAGGATGATATCCATGATATTTTAAAATAAAAATAATCATTTTATAGCAAAAAAAATATAATCAAGGAGAAAGAAAACTCAGTTGTGATTTTTGACCATGCAGGCACGTTTTACTAGCTTTTGATAAAATGGGCCTACAGGCCAAAGTATGCAGGATCTAATCATGAAATTTGATTTAGAGACTAATTATGGATTAATATATTCATTAAACATATTTTTTAATATTTTTTACAATGGTAACTAATCTTTGTTTTGATGTAGTCAACCCTATGTCAAATCACAATCAACATTGGAGCATACCTTAGAGAAATTGGCCATTTTAGGACATATACATGTTGAGTCAAAGCATGAAATTTGGTAAGTATGGTAAAAATAACCTAAAAAATAATCCCATAACATCATAATGGTAAAATAAAGAGTGAAAGTTCCTATTTTTTTGACACAGTCCATTGCCAGTCAAGAAGGTAGTCATTGGAGACCAAATGAAGTATTGTCAGTTTTGAATGCCAAGAAGCAGTTTAGGAATTGGATAAGTTTTATAATGGTATAATATGATGTTTAAAACCTATATTGTATTATTTTAGTGATAAAATTCAGGGTTTTCATTAAAATTTTTTAAGAAAGACAAGTTCTGGCACGAAGGATTCATGCAGGCAGCTCAAGGTAATTTTTGGTAAAAAGGGTCTACAGGATAACGTACATGTTCAAATGACTTAAAATTTGGTAAGTTTGTCCTAATGACCTATTATATCAATATAAATTATCATTTCATGTTATTATGGAAAGTTATTATTGTTTTTTCACAGTTCCCCCTATGTCTCACAATGGTCACTATTCATGCAAGCATACTTTTTGGATTTTTAAGGTGTGTTTCAGTTTTAAAAGTTTAGGTAAGTGTTTTAAAAGAATAATAATATTTTTTAAAGCTTATTAAACACATTTTTTGGTTTCCACACTTCAAACTCCATGCAAACACATTGGCAAGCTAAAATCCCCACAGGCATCCTCAAGGCATAAAAGGCAAGGGTGAGTTTTGATAATTTGGAGAGGTGTAGTGAGGCTTTTCAGGTGTCATTAATATGTTTCCAAGAAAATTAGATCATTATAAAGGTCAAATTGGTCATTTGGATAATTTTAATCTTTTTTAGGCTTAAGACACCCAGTTTTATCCCATCTTTTGATGCTTGTTTCTTTCATACCATGAAGAGTTGGGCCAAATGATTTTAGTATATTTTGAGTACCCATATGTAATTGAATTTAATTATGTATTGATTTTGGTAAAGGTCATGAGTTGTATGAACAATCACTTAGAGTGTAAGCATAACTAAAATGCTTACAAACCCTACAGGCAATCATCTTTATGTATGTAACTTTTCACACCTTTTGCATGGGAGCCAAAAAATTTTAAGAGGTGTTCAAGGGTCCTATGTACCATATATTCATATCAATAATTGGTGTACTAGATATCTTCATTATATGAATAATCATCTTGAAAGTGAGCTTATTTGAGCTTGCAAAGGAGATTTTTACCCTATTTTGAGTTTTTGGACTCATAGGTCCATAAAAATGCCTAGAATGACTTGGAAACCACCTGTAATGTGTATATAACTCCCTACATCTCTTAAAAATCTTATTTTTCATTAGAATCTGGCATGTTTGGGTGCCTAGAAGACCCAAAATGACTCAAAATGCATATTTTTGAAAGTATTCAAAGAAATAAATGGTCTAAATCCATGGAGTAGGTCTAATGGGACCTAAAAAAACATTATATGTCACTTTGAGTAGTTCTTAAGAGTTTTTATGGTGCTTGGTTGAGAAAAAGGGTCAAAAACCCATTTTTGACATTTTTGTGCATTGTTGCAGGTTTAATGGTGATTTCCACCATTGTTGCAGGTATTGAAGGTTTTATAAATATTAATTTTCATCCTCATAAATATGTAATGAATATATATATGTCTTATACAATGCTAGAAGTGGTTTCTAGGGTGCCAAATGGCCTTGGGAGCAGTTTTTAGGACAGTTGGTTCAAGGTGGTTCAAGCTTGTGAGTTGCAGGTATCATGGAGTTTATTTCAGGTTGGAGGATAAAATAAACTCAAAAATCAAAGATAACCTCAAAAATCAAATTCAAGTTGAAATTAAAAGATAACCTCCATAGTCATCAACTAACTTTTGCATAATATCTTCTTAATGTTCAAGTTGAGGAGTTCTTTTAACTTTTAAAGAGTATAAATAAATCAAGTGGCGGTGGCCGGGGGGGGTGCGGGGGGTGGGGGGAAAGTGAAAGTGGGAGAGTTGTGGAGGTGGAAGGATAGAAGTTGGATTATTTTAATGCTTTTTTAGATATTTTGAGGATATTTTTCTCTCTTCTCTCTTCTCTCTCTCTTTCCCTTTTCTCCTATATCTCCCATTCTTCCCCTTTTTTTTTGGAGAATCTCATTTGACAAGAATAAACTCTATAAAAAAATTTAAGGAAGATATTTTGAAGCAATAAACATCAATTTTTACCTATGTCTTGCCTCTAAATTATGCTTAGCAAGCTTGTGCATGATAACCTTATGAAGAAGTATTCTTCAATGTCCATTGTCCTTCTTTCTTACCAATTTTAGTTGTTTTCAAGTTAGTTTCAGGTCTGAACTTGAGATTTTTCTACCATTAATGGATGTTTGGTGAGAATTTTTAAATTCCTCTTTGCTTCATGTATTGTTTGGTGAGCCTAGTTTATGAAACACTTATGCAAATTAACTAGTTTGTGAGGTTTTGTGAGCAAGAATTATCTTATGCTAAATTAGTGTTTATTTCATGCTTATGTGAGTGTCAATTAATTTGGTGTATTACCCATTTATCTCTTTTAGTTACCCTATACCCCCCTCTCTACCTCTTTTCAAGCATAAACATTAGTTTAGGTGATCTACCAAGAGGAAGTCGGCCTTCTTTGGAGGTTCAACCTCACTACAGGATACCCACAGCCTGAGGTTGCTCCAATATTTTGGCTGGGAGTGAGAAAGCCTAAAAAATTCTCCCACAAAGGTGAAATTTTACGCTACAATAGTTTCAATCATGTATTTGCATCTTCACATAGTAATGTTGTGCCTAAAAATACTTTATATAAAGATGGGAAGCCAAAATAGAATACATCCACAACTAGTGATCTAAAATGTATGCAAATAGATAATAAAATTTCAAGTGATATTCTAAGATAAATGATTCAAAAAAAATTTATCACATTACTTTCTATACCTCATCTAAGAATATCAAAATACTATTATGCATATCATATAATGCATGGGCATTGTACAAATAGTTTTTTATCTTTAAAGGACAAAATAAAAAAGATGATCAATATTGGTGATCTTATAATAGATACATTAATAAAGTAACCCACTCACAATATGATTACATATCCTAAGAAATAAGTGCAAGTATAAGTTAAAAAATTAGAACTAGTGTAAAATGAACAAAAATAGGAATGGATACAAATGGATAACTTAGAGCAAAAATAGTTACCGTTACATCCTAAATCCTTCTCTAGTATTTTTAACCTATTGATTTGTGGATTATATGGTTAAGGATTGGTTGATTTAATGTTTTAGTAAGATTAATTATTACATATTGATTATTGATAGTTAGATATTGCTTACTTTCATGATCATTAACATGTTAAATTAGTTGTACTCATGTGTTATTATACATTATGATCATGATTATTCAGTTAAATAGAACATTATGTTATGGATTACATCATGATACAAACTAACTATCTTTATTGTTCTAAGGTGGATGTAGGATTGAGTTCACCCCTCAGATGATGATGGATAGAGAGCATTATCAAAAAGGGTGGAGCAAATCGAGATGAATGGGGATTGAAAGAATTAAATAGACACCTTGCACAAACCAAAGAGAGTATAAGTTATTTGTTAATTGTTAGTTTATTTAGTATTGATTGTAGTTTGCATGTAGTTATTAATATGTTTTTTGCATTTGGATATGATTGATTTTCATGTTTATATAATAATTTAACCTTATTTGTGTGCTTAAAATTATGAGATCAAAATTCCTATATGGTTGTCTTACATTACCTTAAACTATGTTCTATATGAGTTTTGAACATCATTTTAACATGTTATGCAGGGTAATGAATGCATTGTCAATTAAATAAAATAAAATTGTGAAAGATTTATAAATAAAACTTGGAACATTTATGATTTTAAGTAAATTCGTTAGGGACTTAATTAATTTTTATAATAGTGATTATACTCAGACTAAATTAGTTTATTTATATTAGTTAACACATAATGTTGAGGAATATTTAAAGCCTAGATTAAAGTTTGGTTTATTCATGATTATTTTACAAATTCAAAAGACCTTTGAATCATGAATTTTGCATGATATTCGATGGTATTGTGAAGTCAATTTAATCATTCAGTTTTTAAAAGTGTTTTCTTATGATTAGGATTTTTGTTTTAGAATTGTTGGTTGTGGAGAAGAGATTGACAGCTATGCCAATAATTCTTCAAGTTTATTTTTGAATGCATGAACATTTATGCCAGTTCATTTATAATCACACCCCATTTTTATGGATGACCTGGTTGTTTGGCATGCAAATAGCATGTGGTAGGATAAAAGTGATGATGGGAGAAATTTTAGTAGGGGAATACATTTTGGAGGTACGCAGGGGATGAGAGGCAAATAATAAGGAAAAATAAAAAGAAGCATTTTAGTTGTAGGCAAAAATACATATCCTCTTCAATCACGTAAAAGCATAAAATTGAGGTAGGGTTTGCACTTTGTGTCTACTTATGTTATTACCAGAAGTAAATACAAATTTATGTTGATGGTTGTTGATACATTTATTGAGGAATCTAAATTTATTTTATGGGTTCATAGATATGGATGCAAAAAATCCATCCATATGTTTAAATTAATGAAAAGGGTGTTATAATATCCCATCTAATAATTATTATTGGTAATAAAACTAATCACCCTGTTATAGACTAAAATTCAACACTAGTCGAACATTTTTCTTTTGCAGCCATAGTTATATTCTAAAGGCCATAGAACTAGTGTGCCTTAGTTTATTATGGTGACTCATTGTTCTTAACTGCATGATATTTTATGGTTCAATTAAGTGAGTCTAGGTATTCTCTTAAGTCAATTTGGGTAAAACCCTAATAGGTTCAGTTGTAACAAATTGTTATCTAGAATATTTTTTCCATATTCTTTTGCACCTGAGTAACTACAAGTTATATTTATAATAAATAAATACTATTAGATTACATCATTTAAAGGGTTATTTCCATTGAAGAACTGGTTGAATGCATATATTTGTTATATGGGTCTTTCTAGTGTATAGTCGAGTAGGTATTCTTTTGAATACATATTAAAGGGGTATACCCCATAGGGTATTGATTTTTTACCCCATAGGGTGTCAAATTATTTTTACACCCATAGGGTGTCAATTTGTTTATACCCTATTGTGTATAGCATATATGAGTCGATTATATGCTTAAAATTTGAACTCCTTATACTTTTATGGTTAATGCTTACCTCCATGACAATAGAGGAAGGCTTAGCTTTAGTTATGGATATAAATTATATATTTTACATTTATTACATGAGGATAGTTCAAGTGTATTATATATTTTTGTACATTTATTGGTGTATTAAGAGTAACCATGTATTTAAGGTTGGGATACTTTTTATGTATACACTTTTAGTGTATAGTAGTCATATTTGCCCTTATATGTGAAAAATAAAATAGTGTATAAGATTATTTAGGTGTTTATATAGTTGTATATAATTGTCTTTTGGTGTAGCAAGACTCTTATGATGTTTATATATATTCACATGTACATTTATATATATAATCATATATTCATCTATATGTAACCAATTTAATGTTTACATTAGGTTGCTTATATCCTCCATGTATAATTTTATATAGTATAATTATATACAAATGTATATATGTTGTATGTAATATTGTACGCATTACACCCATAATAGAGACTAGATGTAATGTGATGTATGAATAGCATTCAGCTATAATACTAGTATCTTGATGCACCCTATTTTGTAACCAAGGAAAATTATGATGAAATTGTAATATTTCATTTTGATCTGTTATCTATAAAATTGCATGAAATAGAACTCTTATTATATAATAAAGAAATTTTAAGGCCAATCAAGCAATATTGTAAGTTCTATTTTAATGAGTAAGAATATTATTATAATGAATAAATATTACACTATTCTAGTTGTCTATTTGGATGTGAAAAATTAGCTATATAATTTATTGATTGTAAATATAAATTCATTAGGTGATAATTTTTAGCCTGTTATGATGTATAAGATGGAATTTATTTGGATATTTAAAGTTTCTTGTCATTGCATTTCTATGAAAATATGAGTTTGGAAACTACATGTTGAAATTACTGATGTTATTATTTAATATATATATAGACACATTCACATATACATATACATACATGTGTGTGTATAAATGTATGCATATATGTATGTATGTATATATGTATGTGTTTATGTATGTATGTATGTATATGTGTGTGTGTAATAATATTATATTAATGACACTAGATAAATAGGTGAGACAGACTTCACGTATTTACTTAGTATCACTAATAAATAGAGTTGAGGTATTTTAATTGAGTTGTGTGTGTGAATTTGATTGATTTTAGAGATTAAAAAACTATATTAAAACTTTAACAAGATTAATTTTTATGGTTAAAACATTGTCAGTCTACCTATTTGATTTAGTTTGCATGTTTTGCTTGATATTAAGTTAGAATAGTTTTATTTATGATATGCTACATATATTAGTTATCTTACATCACATGGGTTCTAGTTTATCATTCTTGATTCTTGCACCATCATCATCTACCCATCCATGAAGGGAAGACCATTCCCTAGTTAGAATATTGTACATAATATCTATGGTCTATGATTGGTATAGAAAAGCACTCAGATGATGCTCTCCCTCCCCTCTAGTAATCAATCCATAGAGACTACACTTATGGTTAAATATGGATGTAATTGAGTTCGTTGAGACTCATATTTCTTGAAACATTGTATAATTTGTAAAATATTATTAATTTGTGTAAAGACATAAAAATTGTACCTTTTGGTGACATTTTATAGTTACAGCAATTGATTGTATTTCAGTAATAGTTCTAATATATGTATCAGTAGTGGCTCAATTGAAAATTAGTAGTTATGTTAATAATTTGAGATTACTTATGAATTTAGATTTTTAATTTATTAAGTGATCACTTGCTAAATGAATTAACATTAAACCATTGGTAAATGGTTAGATTCACTCTGATGTATCTAGTTAAAGATAACTAATTATGTGTTTTTAATTAAAATGGAAACTAATTATTGAGTTAGTAAAAAAACAACTATCTAAATCTAGTTTAGCCCCATGGAGTTTTTATAGTTATAAATGGAAAAGTTAGAACAATAAAATATTCATAAGGAAAATTAGAGTAAGCAAGATTACAAAAGGAACAAGATGAAAAAGTGATATTACTAAAATAATATGTTTAAAATCGAAGGTTGCAAAAATAACAATAAGAAAGAGACAAGCTTTTCAAATAAAAAATTTCAAAGGAACAAGAAAGGTTACAAAATTTACAATAAAAGAAGTTACAAAAACATAAATTACTAAAAGAGAAGTTGGAAAAGAATTTAAAACTAAGCAAGAAAGTATCTTTAGAAAAAGGTTTCTAAAAAAAAGGTTCAAAAGTAAGAGAAGCCTGCAAAATCTAATGTTACAAGTATATTTTCAAAGGAGTCAACTAAAAAGTGCTCATCATTTCTAGAGCCTTTGATTCTTAATCCACTCATATATCATAAGTAATATACCAATGGTGTGATCTATAACACTATTGAAATGAATGTTTGTATCATGACATTACTATAATTTCTTAGACATGATAAATAACATTTGAGTAAGACTACTACATCTAAATCATTTATCTAATCCATTGAGCTACCTTTCACACTTGGTCCAAAAACATGTTTAGTGGTCTTCAACATATGTAATAATTTGTCCCACTATAACACTAAATTAATAAAATCATGGATAAAAAAGAATGGGTGACACACTTGGTAAAGATTATGACTATGTCACATTTGAGCATGAAACTATAATGGTTGCAATTTCAAGAGAGGATGAATATTTAGATCAAAAAATAAAAGGAAAACATCTATTTAGACAATATTCAAGAAAATATATCTAATAGCATAATAGTAAAGGCACATGATATATCACATATGGCAACAAAAATTTAAAAAGGTTCAATACCATAATATCTGGGAGTTGGTTTTACATACATATACATAAAAGAAGACAAGAGTGGCATACCATAATTTTAGTATCAAGAGGATGATTATTATTTTGATGATGATTATCCAAAATATGACTATATTTACATGACTACTATTCAAGATGAATATGAAAATATAATTGAAAGTTATAACACACATGATACAAGACTCACACAGATGTATCTCCTTTATGACATATATGGCTTGTAGTATCATTATTGGTTATACATAGCTCCTTAATAGTTTTATCATGTTATTCTACTATTTCTATCACATGTAATATATTTGATCAATTATTCTATTCCATTGGCTCTTGTTAACTTGTTTGCCTCTTGGATTTTATTATTTACTATCATAATATTGAAAATTCAAAATGTTGAACAAATCTACCATATTCTAACATTTATCTCTTTTTTTTCATAGTATGCACTAACCACATCATTTTTTGTCAAGGATATAATTGATCAATTAGGGATAAGAATGATTTCCTCTATTATCTTCAATTGGTTGATATTATCCTATGTAAATTTTCACTTAGAAATCATAATTTGAGCACACAAAGATTAAATTTAGAAAAAAATTAGACATTATACTCATTTTTAATATGCAAACCATTTATTATTCACAAAAAATCTTATTTTCCTATGATATATTTCTCATAAATGTGACATACTTTGAAAATTTTACATCTACTAAAATAAATATATAAATTCTTTCCTTTGCATCTTATTTCTATTCGTACTAGTTTTTAAAATATAAGCATACTTACAATGGGGTAATCTTACCTTTACATAGCAATAACATCAATTATAGTGCACACTTTGCATAAACACATGTCACATGCCTCATATGTCACATACATTATTCAAATGATGAAAATTTTACTATGCTAACATATTTATCACATATGCTACATTAATCAATGATTACATATTAAAACACATTTCAATTAAATTTTATTTTGAGATAAATTACTTTTAATATCAATTCCCTCACCTTAAAATAGAGGCATTTCTATGGAATTTTCATACATGAGATAAGCATTTTCAAGAGAGAAAATCAATTTTAGTGTATAATATAGTTTCAAAGGTTGTAAAATGCTTCAAAATTAATTCATTAGCACATATTATGGGGGCATATATCATGTATATGCACTAACATTTCAAGAAAAAAGTACAAACATTTGATTTTGAGTGCATGATACAATTTCATGCATAACTTTCAACCAAATTTATAATTGGCATCTGCATATAGTTACATATTCTACATTTATCAATGGAGGCATGATACAGATTCATTCACACTATGTTATTTTTCAAATTTTCAATACTATTTTCCAAGCTTTATACATGGTAAGATCATGGATGTACTCTATTCTCATTTCATCATGCATTCAGAGACAAAGTTACATTTAAATCTACAAGCCATTTGTAGTGATTTCTTAATTTTAAGTGCATAATACATAGCTTAAAAGTTCAGTGTCCTCTAACATTATGTCTATAAATCCAATTTGGATTTTAACCCATTTCACGTCTTGGGGTTACAAAAACCAAATGAGTTAAATTGAAGTTTATACATCCCTCAATGGGTATTATTTAATTTATGTAAAGTGCAAATTTAATTTGAGGCTTGATCACTGTCAAATTCTCTATTGGTTTAACTAAGGAACCAACTCCTCCAAGGGTTTCATGGGAAGTACTAATTATCCAATGCTTTAATAAATAATTATCGTTAAGCAATGTTATAGAATCAAACATGGGTTTCACACTTATAGGTGTATTCCTCCCTTGTTCTCCTTTCAATTTTAAGATCTCAAAGTTTAATCATTTTCAAATTTCAAGTTCAAGTAATTATTGAATTCAATATTCTTTATATTTTATTTTTTAAACGAACAAAGTAACTACTTCATGTGTTTTGCATGGTTTCCCAAACTATAGTGCATCACATAATTGGAGTACTAGTTTAAATTAAAAAAAAATCATACACACTAAGGTATATCTTTTATTTACTCTAGTAATTCCATATTTATAATAAATGGGAGGTAACTATGGACATCTAAATTTGGTCATGAATACTTGATAATGTTAGTTTATCCATATTTTACTTTAATTAACTTGTGCACTTAAATAGTGCATATTTTTCCACCTCACTCTAACCTAATCCCTTATTTGGCCTATTATCTTTTATAGATTTTTTATTTTTCACCTACACAAGTGTTTTCATTACTAAAAACACCCTTAATCATATATACAACCAATTTAATACCCAATTTTCACGTTTCCTTTTTGGATATAATTGACAAATGGGAAGAATGGTGGTAGTAAGATTTTCCACTATTGATAGATCCTATCCTTTCACTCTCTTACAATTATGTTTGTACTTTTAAGGCATAAAGTGTGAGGTATTTATATTTTGGATTGCCATAAAGGCACACTCAAGTCACTTATTCTACCATTTTGAAAATAGAAAAATTGAAGCATACTTACATTGTTGCACATTGAGAAAAAGTTCCATATTCTTCCGAATTCTAATAATGATCACTATAAGAAATATTTTGTCAAGTTAAAATCCTATTCTATCCACCCCAAAGAAAATAATGGTGAAGTATTCAAGCCATCCCTAGATGTTTTCATATAGTTAAAGGAGCACAATCGCATAGATCACTTTAAGTGGGAAAACTATGTGAGTTTCATTTCCCTTTTTATATTATTAGATATGTAGGTAGTGTTCAATCATCATGGATGATTAGGGTTAGTTTAACCAAATTACACTCCAAATTTTTTTATTTATATGTTTTCAATCATTTCAAAACTCTATTAGGGTTTTAACCTTTCAAAAACCATTTTCAAGTTTTTTGCACACTTTTGAAAGTCAAATCTATGCATAGAGGGATAATTCAAGATATCATAAATGACTATGATCTAAATCAAACAAAAACATATAGTAGGATAAAATAGTAGCCTTTTATCATGTCCTCATTTATTCAATATTTTCCTTCTTTATTTTAATTTCCCACTTTTAGGAACTTGTAGAGTCTATTTTTGTTTTCCTCTTTTAGCCAACATAATCACATTTGAGATAGAAAAAATTAAGTTTGTCATTTAATTTCATAATTAGTTTTATTTCAATCACTTATACCTTGTCAAATTCATTATTTTACTTACAATCTACTTATCAAAAGTCCTATTACAAAAATTTTCTTTATTGCATTCAATTTATCTTAATTACGGTTAGTTCACATATTAATCCAAATTTTAATTAAACACTTAAATACACCTAAGGCATCTCAATTTTCAACATCAAGATCTCATTTAATCATATTTTATTTATCTTGGAATATATTTTGACCCTTTTTTCCCTCTGGATCAAAATTGACAACCCATTAATTTGTTCTAGTTAGAATCAACCCTCTAATGGTTTTGACCCTCATTATTTTGTGGGTACATTCCATCATGTCCTAATTAACCATGTCTTTACTTTTTTTATCACTATTCTCTAAAGTCAATCTATGTTCAAAGTGACCTAGAGAACCCCATTTATAAAAATATATCCTTAGTCATTTGATATCAAGACACACCTTTGAAATCTCTCAGAAAACATTTTAATAGTGCACGATCATAAAATCCTTATCAATAGTTTTACACATTTAGTCAAAGAGTATGCACATTAAGCTTAATTTACATCACCATCATTCTAAGTTTTTTTCCATCAAATCTTGTACCAAATTAAATTCATAATGAATCATGTAGTTTCATTTGATTATCTATAGAGAGTAAGTGAATCCATATCTCTCATTAAGTTTTGATTCACTCGCAAACACTAAAACTATAAAGAGCCCGGATTCTAAATGTGTAATATATATATATATATATATATATATATATATATATATATATATATATATATATATATATATATATATATGTAGTTCCTCAATATACTTTCAAGGACAGATATCTTATACACATTCATTTATGCATACATTTATTAAGGATTAAGTGAATATCAAAGGATAAAAAAATTAGAGAATTCTACCCATACAATCAGTAAGTGAAGACAAAATCAAAAACAATATCATTTTATGTATAGGTCATAAAAATTACATAACCTAAAACTCATAAGAGGACATAATTGATCATAGAGGAAATAATTGTTGAATGCAATCGATTGTATATCAATTATGACATGAATGTAATCAACCTTTTCTAATTTTAAACTTGTTGTAAATCATAATCAAAA
The DNA here is from genome assembly GCA_037957365.1 of Torreya grandis. Lineage (NCBI taxonomy): Eukaryota > Viridiplantae > Streptophyta > Pinopsida > Cupressales > Taxaceae > Torreya > Torreya grandis. Next base: position 92,431 of record JARHVA010009479.1, on the reverse strand, counting down.
TTCAAGAGCATCATATGTGTCAATTCAAAACTTTTTTCCCAATTCTAGAATTAATCTACAATGCCTAGATGTGTTCTTTCCATTTATTTCATTTCAATTACTTATTCAATAGTTTTAATATAATTTTGGTTAATATTTTAGGCTTATTTTAGATTTTATTCTTATTTATTATTATATTTCCATTGTGCCTTTGTTTCATCTCATTTATATAGTAGTATTTACACTAGAATAAGATTTATTTATAACATGCATTGAGGATTTGGTTTTGATTGGGTTAAATTTAATTGTGAAGTTTTGGGGGAATTGATTTTAAAAATACCAAAATTTAGAGAGATTGGTCTTATATTTTAGTGGCACTATTGGTGATGTGTAGATTGGTTACTTTTGATTGAAATACATTTCATGTCATTTCTAAATGTATTGGATTTATCTCTAGTTTTCTAGGTGGGGATCAATTTACTTTCATTGTAAAACATTCCAAGAGAGAATATAAGGTGTGCGATTGGGTTTATTATTAAAATACTTACACTTTGGGATTAGTTGTATTTTTATACAATATGTGAGATATTTTTAAGGGCCATGGCCACCAATCTATAATTTTTGGTCATTTATATACATGTTTCTCTTTTTAGGTGATTACTTCTACTAGTGAAAATTTTAAGATCAGAATCATATTTAATCAGTGATCTTATTTTTGTTTGTTGAATAACCCATTATTTTTATCTTTTCACCAAGGAAAGCATATACATAAGGTGAAACCCAATTAATAGAACTAATATTTATTTATTTTTATGAAGATCTTATTTTACTTGTGAGTGTGAGGGATGAGTGAGAATATGTTATATCTAAAAAACCATTATGCACATGGGTTCTAAAATGTCATGCATTATTGGAGAGGTGTCGGTAGTGGGCTTATGAATTATATATGGATCATATTGAGTGGTTAAAGGAATATGGCATGGTACTATATAGTAAAAAAAAATTGATCCTTTAATGTTCATGGAATGGTATTAATGATCTGGTGACCTTTTTTTGGTAGGTGAAAGGAAATCTTGTGCAAGATAATAATATTTCACTTTAATGCAAAATATATTTTCTTGACGCATGCTTTATGCACACCATAGCTAATGAGGTAACCTCTAACATTTTAAGATCTCAATGGAGGTAAACCCCATTCTAGGGTATGAGTTGTAGGTATATGGTTTGTTCAACCTATTGATGGAATAGAGACAAAGTATGCTCATTATTGACAAGGTTTTTTTTTTTTTAACGGAGGTGTGGTTATTACAAGAAGGTGATCTCTTAGGTGATTTGGATGGGTGATTGGCTTCTAATCTAATGTGGGTAAATCACTATAATAAACATAAAAGGAAGGTAAGGTAGGGTAAAAAATAAATATTGGTGATTGTTGAAATAATCACTTATGTAGATGGTTTTTGAATGAATCTGTGTTTTCTAAAAACTAGTACCTATTGTTAGTAGTAAGCACACACGTGAAAATAGATACATCTATGGTATCTAAGGAACAAAGACATATGGAGTCTAATGGCCTCAAAAAAAATTTCTCCTATCAGGGTAGCTTTTACACACCCTAGATCTAGAGATTATGACTCAGACCAATAGATTATCTAAGGTATTTGTGGCACACACTTAGAAGACTACACCAAAAAAGCACAAATACACATTCATAAATATGGTTCAATATAACCCAGCTTTCTCATTCAATAATTCACTAATATCTAATAGGTATTGCACATCTGAGATCAGTATATTAGTCAACAAAATCAAGAATCTACTTATAGTGTTGAGAATACTAAAGATTAATTGAAACAAAATCCATTGAAAATAATAATTAACAACACCACATAGGAAATAAATACCCAAAATAGTCTACTTGACAACCAAAATTGGCTTCTCTGCTTTGTATTTTCAAAAATTTATGACCCTTATTTAAAGGTTATACAACAATATTTATAGATCTTTGTATGATGTTTTCATGACTCGATTGGAACATGTAATTCCAACTATAGTCTAAAATTGAAAGGGAAATATAAATGGAATGAATTGACTTTACAATATAATGCAACACATGCATGTACAAAAGAGTGAGTCAATATTACAAGGACTACTACAAAACTAAGGCATATGTCAAACTAAAGCTACATTGGTTGGAGTGTTGCATGTGTTTTAGTCATAATAGAATCCAAAGGAATGGTCCCACTAGTAGAAACTTATTTCTTTTTCACTTTGTTGTCTTTATAAACCTTTTCTACTGCATCATGTTTCTATCAAATAATATCTAAGTTAAGTAATGAAGGTAAGTGGAGTCTCTTGGTTTGACTGAGAAGATTTTCATGCTCATTTTTAGTAAGTTGGAATTTACTTCTAAATATCTCCACTTTAATCACCTTTCTTCTTACTTTGTTTAGTTCCACTTCAATATTCTCCACTATCAAACCCTGAATGCTCCTTTTGAAATTATCAGTCTCTTTTTTAATAATGTTATCAAAAATGACTCTATTGATTAACCTCCCTGTAAAATATTTTACCTTGGATAAGTTCAAATCATTCAAAATTTGAAGGATCTAGGCTTCAAGTGACTGATAATTCAGAGTCATGGCCATAGCCACCTTCAACCATTCTTTGACCTCTTCATGTGTAATCACTACTAAATCTTACCCTCATAGTCCCATTGGCTTTGTAATGTGAATGTGTACTTAAAATATATCATCGCTCAAACATCGACTTTACTCAATGATTATCCAAAAATAGAAATACACAGTAGTTATGGGCCTAAATTCAATAAAATGAAAAAAAAATGAATAAGATAACTAACACCATTGTTTCCATAATCCATATGATAGCATTTAAGTAATGTAAATTACATTAATAATATTGAAAATAGATTCATGAGTTAAATAAATAAATGCATGGTGAAACTTAGTCATACAACACTACTATCTACTAAAGTATAATAACAATATCATAATGGTATCCTCGATCACGTCAATGGGATAATAACCAACAACAATCAAAAACATTAAAATTTATAATCAAGGGTATTTATACTTGGTTTTCCTTAACCAAGTAGTTATAGTAATAATCACACTCATACTGACTCATCAATAATATTTAATGGACTAAGAGTCATAGCAGCCAATTACATTATTTTCCTAATGACCCAAGCCTTTGTGCCCTTATATTCTAACCTTGGTGTTGGATCCTCATCACCAAGCACATATCTTCTTGCAGGTTGATGCTAGATTCATGCATGACTTAGTCTGTTTCATCCTTGAGAGTCACTCCCTAATCATCTCTAGCTTCTCACATGCTCCCCAAGTCTTTTTCTAGTGTTATAATCCCATCATTCTCTAGTTCTCCATTTTATTATGCATATTATCTAATTGGGTCTTCCTATGCCATTAACTCTCACACAATGGTATTTTTTGTCATGACTCTTCTTTGTTGTGCTTCTCCTACACCATGTTTCTTCTATGTCATGCATCATTACCAAAGGACATAGCCAGAATTTGGGGTCCAACATCACCCCACACTATGCCATCAGTTCATCTTAGACTAATCCCCAATTTTAAACTCTACCAAAAACTTAGGCCCAACCTATTTAATCTATTTCTTGACACCTTCCCAATGTGATAAGGTGCTGAGTAGCTTCATAATTATTTCTTCAATGGCCACTTTTAGCTTCCTGGTCTCCTTGAGTTGGTCAGGACACTTACCTTCTTTATTAACCAAATGTTTAAGGGATGTTGAAACAACCTTATGAACGCCCTCAAGTATGGTGACCTCAGATTCAACCTATCCTCAGAGTGTTGTGAATTTAGATTTTATTCACTATTGATACATTCTTATTGCTTCTTTCATTTCCTCTAAATTGGTAAATGATTTCATGCACTCCAAGCAATATTTTATTAACAAGGTTGTATGAAGTAATTGTTATCGCCAAAGCTCTTCCACTTGAAGCCAAAATTCCAAAAAAAAATGGGTCATGCCAGCTTCTCAAAACCCCCATATAAAATGGGAATGACATCTCCAAATTTGTGTAAGGCTCTCTTGCACACCTCCACAACTTATGCAAATTTCTCTATTTCCCATATTTTCTCATCATAGTGGTCAAGTTTCTCTTTGCATCATTTTATAAAGATCTCCATTAGAGTCTCTAATTTGTCAATTGCCTCACCAAATAGGGGGAATCCATTTATGAGTGTTGTTTATTATCTTAAAATCACCTTACATATGTTTAATGTTTTTACCTTGGTAGTTTTTTCTACTTCTAACTAGTTCTTTAACTCAACCAACTCTTCTTCCATCTTGGTTCTAGCAGTGACCTCTTTATTATATAATACCACCATATGGGTATGTTTCTTCTTAACCATCATGAATCAAACTCTGTAAATACATTATACATTATGACCTTAGATGTCATCTCCAAGAGTGTCACATTAGTCTGTATGGAGATAAGTTGTTAGGGATCCACCCATAGAGTATTGTATAGTGTCACTGCATGTAGATCAAGTATAAGACTATTCAAGGTAATCTCAAAGTGGCATTCCTTATTTTACATGTTGAGGAAGAATGACATCTCATGTCAAGTCTAGTCAAATGTATCCTCCTGACCAAGATGAGAATACATATATATCATCCTATCAAGGATACCTTTCTGGTATTGCGTATGGAGGTTGGATGTTACATTGGGCTTGTTTGTTCAAATAATGAAGTCATCAACTAGATCTTTCCCCTTTAAGAGATCTTGCTCAAGTATCTCAACATCCATGCATTAATATTGGGAATTAATTCTGATTTCAAGGCCACTTAGTCCTAATTCTAATTTAGAACCATCCATATCTTCACCAAATAGATCTTCAATCTCCATCTGTGTCTCTTCAAGGGTAGTCTCTTTTTGCCACACCGATAAGGGTGTCTTCTCAAAATCAATATCATCTTTTTCAATTTTGACTCTTTTTGGGTTTCCTTCTAGTATCTCTCCTAGTTCTTCCATGTCACCATTTTTAGGCACCTTTATCTCTTATTCCAAGTGAATAGTTTATGTTGTTGGCTCTAGGCCTTCAAGTTGCTTAGCTAGTGGATCTTTCTTTGGTGGCATCTGGGCAGTCCTCTACCCTTTTAAAGGTTATAACTAAGAGATTGTACTAACATCATACCTAGGGTGATTTTTCTTCTTTTTTCATGGTGGTGTTGAAGGAAGTTTTTCTCTCTCACACTCCATGTTCCCTAAAGATTTATTCCTTGGATTTAGCATATAGAACAGAGTATGAATAGAATTGCCTACCAATGTTTGTTGTACTTTTATGTTAGTTTTGTCTGACCCAAACCTTTATCTATAGGCCTTCTTTCTAGGATAAACATATAACTAGAAGATGGTATGAGTCTCTAAATTAATTTGTTCAGTAATAATCATTAGATGATGTACATCATATATCTAGTTAATGGCATTTATGAAATATCACACTATGAAAGCATATGGTAGATTAAGCCATGAAGATAACTCACTTGAGGGGGCCATCCTAATGCATGTAAGGGAGTAGTGTTACTTTATAACAAACTTGGCTTAGTCACCATCTTATGTAGGCAAGTCTTTTGGAACATGCCACTAGTTCTTAAAGGTTTCCTTCATCCTATCATACCATGATTTCATCTTGATCTTGTAGGATGGAGTGATCAGGCTAGGGTAGGTGACTACTTTGTACCACTCCAAAGGTAATTTATGCTTAGGTGGGTATTCCCATTTTAGTTCTCAAGAGGTGTAGTCAGGTACACCAAGTTTATCAAACACCATTAATAGAATAAATGCCCCCCATGCAATCCTATGATTGGGCACCCAGTGGGCTTTTTCTACATCTTCTATGATCTTGTTAGAAAATTATTATGTCCAGTTATACTTCAAATCCTTGGTAACATATTTTTTTATGTACAAGTGAGCTATATCCACCTATTTCCATTAGTCTCTACCTCTTAACTTTATCATAATGATTTACATAATGACTCGTAGGGTAAGATCCTAAAGACTTATAATGTGCATGGCATGACCTTGTTTGTGGTAGTCAAATTTTATGGTCATCTTCTATATTTCATCTTGGTCCTATATATCATATTCAATATTTGTGCTTAAACACTGCAACCTTGATACTTTGTTAACTCTTTTGGCCATGATTCTCATCTAGTGCCTAACGAAAAAAATGTAATCCTCATGCACCCATGAGATTAAAAACTTCACCACTTCTACTATATTTCAAAAGTAAGGAAGTTGGAAGAGGCCATTAGTATCTAAAGCATTGAAAATATTCAATTCATAGACTAGCTCACTCTTGGTATTTTAGTGCTTGACCCTATAGTCATTATATAACTCTAATTCATTCTCAGGCTATTGATGGTTGTAGTTAAAAACAATGTCGATCGATATGTTGGACATGTAGCTTTTAGTGCCTAGTACCATATAGGGGTATTACATTTCCTCAATCATAAAATGTGGTGGTAGAGGCACAACATATTTCTTATTTTATTGGTGTGCCATCTCTGTCTCTATGTCTCCCATACACACACCTAGTTCTTCAAGTGCTTCTTCTCTAATTAATATCATCTCCTAACCAACTCTACTCTTCTTCCTCTAAAATTGTAGGCAACGATTCACTTCATAGAGAATTTTTTTAGGATGAATCACCCTTCATGGATCTTAAATTTTGAGGCACATCCATCTAATGTTCTAGAAGGAATAAGTGTTTGCTTTTGTAATTGCCTCAACTCTCCTGCTTTGGCACTCATTAATGGTAGATGTTGATCTTTATGACCTGTAACTCTAGAAATCTTACCCGTCTTTATAATTATCCTAGCCCTGTCTATTCATCTCAACTAAAACAACTTCAAGATCAAAAAATTTGAATTTGGCACTCTTCAATCAAAATTTGGCCATGGAAAATGTTTTGTAAAATCTCAAGTTTGCTCCTTTGGATCTATAAGTTCAAAATTATAAAAATAGTAAAAATTAAAATGATATGTTTATCATTTATAGGCTCAAGGGGGTAACTTTCATTTACTACCCATCCTCCTCGACCATCACTTCACATAATAAATGAAACCAATGGTATTTCCATAATGTGATGTTGGCACACTTTCCATTACCATTATTCTCTTGTAAATGTTCCTTCCCATGTTTTTCCCTAAGTGAATGACAATTGTAAATAAGTTTGAATGTTTTCCATTCTAAAGGTGGGAATCATTCTTTACCTTAACTAGCTTTTGGTTATGCACCACATCCTATGTATCCTTTTATCATTTTACACTTTTATTTATGTTCCTTTGTTTATGCATGTATTCCTATAGGCCATATCCTGACACTTCATACATGTAACACCCCTACCCCACACTAATAATTCTTTGTGGTCCTCCACAAGAATATAAGTATAAAAATGAAAATGTTGATAAAAATACCACTAAAGGGGAATGCAACTAGTGTAGTATTTTATTAAAAACAAAATAAACCCTAAATTAATAAAATAGCATATGCCTTATTGGTACAAAAAAAAGACTTATTCAAAAAAGTATGATCACAACTGATTACCATTGTAATGACTAGAAATAAATTATCTATCTAAGCACTTTAACCTACACACACTAGTGGGACATATACTATGAATAATGAAATGACCATCTGAGTGAAAATTAATCTTCCCAAAGTGGAGTGTGAACTTGGAGCCATATATTGCTTGAGATGGATATCATGCCATGCCTTTTATTTTCATTTTTCATGCCCTGACTCCAATGTGCAAGAAAGTGAGTTTCATCTAAATGTAAAATAGTATCGAGGTATGATTTTAGTGATGCCTCATCATTAGTTTCTTGATCTTTATAATGTGAAGAGAAGGAACAAGGAATTATACAGGAAGAATATCTTTGGTACCAAACATAAGGTTAAATGGTGTATTCTTATTTAATCACTTGTAAGTGGTCTGATAAGCTTAGAGTACTACAAACACATGATCATCCCAGTTAGTGTGCCCAATGTTACATATCTTGGTTAAATTAGTGCCCAAGATCTTGTTGAAAACCTCATCTATACCATTAGCTTGGGGATGATAATGTGTTTTTTTATGGTGAACAATCATGAATTTAGCTAAAAAGACATGGATAGTCTCATTACAAAAGAGAGTACCATGATCACCAGTGAAAATCAATTGACAACCAAATATGGTAATGATATGCTCCTAAATGAAACATGCAATAGTACCAGTTGTATAATCATGTGTCAGCACAGCTTCATCCTAATGAGTGAGATAGTCAATAGTGGTAATAACATAATAAGATTCAGTACACTGTCATGTTGGGTTGATAGGGCTAACAAAGTCAATGGCCCACTTTTCAAAATGTTCCTAAGATAGAATAAGATAAAGTGGCATTAGATATTTCCTATTCAACTTTTTCATGCACTATAAAATGTCACATTATTGTGCATAAAACTTAGCATACTTAAATAGGGTAGACCACCAAAAGTAAGCTAAAATGACCTTTCACATGATAGCTTCACCAATGTAATTTCCTCTAATAATACCTTCATATAGACCTCATGGATCACCTCACCACACTCGTGTTTCATGACATAGTGTTAGAGCACCTCATCCTGGCCAAGATTATAAAGGCCACCCTTGATAAGTTGGAATGGAGTAGTATGAATGGAAAATTGCTTCTTGGATAGAGTGTTTAAGTGAGTTGGTGTTGATCCAATAGTCAAATAGTAAGCTTTTATCTTCTAATTCCTCATCTATAACATTAGCTTGGGGATGATAAGGTTTTTTTTAATGGTGAACAATCATGAATTTAGCTAACAAGACATGGATAGTCTCATTACAAAAGTGAGTACCATGATCACCATTGAAAATAAATTGACAACCAAATATGGTAATGATATGCTCCTAGATGAAACATGCAATAGTAGCAGTTGTATAATCATGTGTCAACACAGCTTCATCCCAATGAGTGAGATAGTCAATAGTGGTGATAACATAACAGGAGTCAGTACACTGTCATGTTGGGTTGATAGCGCTAACAAAGTCAATGGACCACTTTTCAAAAGGTTCCTAAGATAGAATAAGATAAAGTGGCATTAGATATTTCCTATTCAACTTTTTCATGCACTATAAAATGTCACATTATTGTGCATAAAACTTAGCATACTTAAATAGGGTAGACCACCACAAGTAAGCTAAAATTACCTTTCACATGATATCTTCACAAATGTAATTTCCTCTAATAATACCTTCATATACCTCATGGATCACCTCACCACACTCGTGTTTCATGACATAGTGTTAGAGCACCTCATCCTAGCCAAGATTATAAAGGCCACCCTTGATAAGTTGGAATGGAGTAGTATGAATGGAAAATTGCTTCTTGGATAGAGTGTTTAAGTGAGTTGGTGTTAATCCAATAGTAAAATAGTAAGCTTTTATCTTCTAATTCCTCAAGAAAGTGTGAGACATGGAACAACTACATGTCAGGCAATTCATCTTCTATAGTGCATGTTAGTTCTTCAGATTCAGTGCATAAAAGATGGTTTGGATTATAATTGGCCTTATTAGGCTTTACCATAACTAAGAATTGGAATTCTTAAAATAGCACTATCTATCAGTAAACATGACCATGTAAAACTAGTTTTTTGACCAAATACTTTAATGCCTCATGATCTGTGAAGAAAAAAATGGGGTTAAGAGTAGATACTGTCAAAACTTTTAAAGATCATAGACCATAGATAATGCCTCATGCTATTTATTGGTATATTTTTGTTCAGTCAGAGTAATATATCAACCTAAAAAGCATATAGGGTAATCCAAATTACCCTCACTAGGATGAGTAAGTATATCACCAACCATCATGCTAAAAGCATTGGCATGAATGTGGAAATGTTTAATCATGTCTATGAATTGGATAATTAGTGCAGTGATAAGCTAATATTTAAAGTAAATAAAGGATTCTTAATGAGTACGAGTCCAAATAAAGTGATCATTATGTTTTATTAACTCCTCTAGAGGCACTATAATCCTAACATATCCATAGATAAATTTTCTATAATATCTAGTGTGCCATAGGAAGGCATGAACCTCTCTTTGTGTGGTTGATGTTGATAGGTAGAAGATGGTGAAAATATTGGTAGGGTCCACTAAAATTCCATCTTGGTAAATAATATGACCAAGGAGAACACTAAATGGAGTAGAAAAGAGACATTTCTTCAAATTGAGATAAATTTGAGAGTCCTACAACACTTAAACATGAGCCAAATATTGGAAAAATGGTATTTCATTAAGTAATAAACCAGACAATCATCCAGATAAACCTGAAGGAACTTATGTAAAAAGTCCTTGAAAGCTTCAATGGTGATCTTGGAGAACACAGCAAGGGAATTATTCAATCCAAATGGCATGAAATTATAATCAAAATACCCCCACTTGGTGGCAAATGTAGTCTTTGGATTATCTTCTTTGGTAATATGAAGTTGATGGTACCTAGAGAAACCATTCATAAAGGTATAAATTTCACATCCAGCAATGCCTTCAAGGATCTCTTCAATGAAAGGTCTCAAGAAATGATCAATAATGCAAGTAGCATTAAGGAACCTGTAATCCACACAAATATGTGGCCATCCTTTTTAATGATTATTACCATAGGACTTACTCATTTAGACTCATTAATAGGAGTAATGACTCTTACACATAACATACTATTGATCTCTTCTTTGATATGAGCACGTAATTTCAAATTCATTTAATAAGTCATTTTTCTAACTGGGTGAGCACCTTCTACCAAATTGATGTGCATTTTACCCAAATAAGAATGGACACCCTTCATCTCATTATAATTTCATAGTAAAACATCTTGATAATATTTCAAAAATTCAAATATTTTTATGATTTTAGTATCAGACTAGTAATTCCCCATGGTAACCATCTTGGCACTGCCTCCATGCCAATATTGCATTGAATGGTCTGAAACAACTCCAAGTATGGGTGTTGTGTATCTTAAATCATGTCATAAACATTTCAAGTACCATAACTTATGTGGATAGCTAGATGATCAGTTATCAAGTCACCTTCATCAATTTGAAATATAAATTTTTACCTACCCTTTCAGATTCCCTCTATAAGTGCATGATTCAGTACATATTTAGGCACAAAAGAATATGCATGCTCAAAAGTCTCATTAAAAATGGTTAATCCTTCCTCTTGCATGCCATTTATACTTTGAATCTGGTCTTCAATGGGGATTGATTCATCAATGATATCTTGTCACATGGCTTATAAGGTAAGGTGTAAATTCATTCATGAAGATAAATATGACAACACCATAATCATATTATCTTTAAGTAGGCACCAAGAAAATGTGTCTAGATAGAAACCTACATGGACATACCATTATCTATCCCAAGTGTAAATAATTCCATAAAATGCATGAAATGAAAGGTATTCTAGTAATATAGTTTCATCTATTGTCCACATTGTCTCGCAAGCCTCAAGGTGAGGTTTCAAAGCTCGAATACCACTATAACTAATAGTGCCACATATATGGTTATCACAGTGAAATATATGATGAAAATCAAAATATATGTGATCCTAAATAAGAAAATGCTCTTGATGATTTCTCCACTACCTAACAACTATGCCACAAAAATATGAACAATTGATTGTACTCGATCAATGTTAGAATCATAAAAGGCTTCTATTTACTAGAAAAATTTGTAGACCTCTATTTGGTCATGGAACCATAGAGATTGATCTATCCTTTAAGGAAGAATGACCATAACTGGACCATGTAGGAGATGAAAAACTAATAGCATTTGTGATACCTTCACTAAATATGATCATGACTACTGATAACATCACATACTCTCATATTAAGGTCATAGTCACCCTGTGTTCTATAGTCATAGGCATTAATAGTGGTGTCAGAGAGGGATTATGAATCTATCCATAGAAATATACCATCAAGGGTGGGATCATGGAATTCACTGCCCCAAGCTATGACATTACATATATGGTTAATGTCCTCATCAGCATTGACAAGTTAAACATATGGGGCCTATAAACATGATCCAATAAAATGACTATGCATTGGTCACCATTTTTAAGTATGATGTATCATTTATTAAATATTAGATCAACATTTCTGTCATAAAACCATGGATGACCCAATAGATTTGGAAATTCATTAGCCTCAGCTAATTTTAGGGATTTAAAGTCTACTTTGAATGTAACACTGAGGATATTCATGATGTCATCTTTAAGGAAATTGATCAGCAATGCTCGAGTATTGTTAGCCATGAATAATACATGGGGTGAAGGTTTGAAATCTAAGCTATCCATATTCCACTATGTATCTTCTATGATAACATTGAATTCAGTGTTAGTATCAACTAAGATATCCTATATTACCCATCCATCGATGCCAGTGTTCACCAATATCTCTTTGTCCTCTTATGGGCTAGGGTGGATGGGAGTATATTGATGTCAGTCATGGTTTAAATTAAGATATTTATTAATATTTATCATGTGATAATTTAACTAGTTACATTAAAATGTTATAATATCCTCATCCAATAGTTGCTTATATATCTATTAAAAGTCATCCTGCATCATGTCATGATACTTTGTGGCTTTCTACATATTGGCACGTTGATCAGCATCATGATCATTAAGAAATTATATATCCCATTGTAAATACCTTACCAAGTTCATAGTGTCCTAGAGCACCTCCTTCTATTGGTGAGCATAAGCATACCTAGTAGCACGAGGCTCTTCACACTAAATTTCTCAATAGGTGGAGTAGACATAGATTAGGACTGTCCACCACTGTGTGTTGTAATATTAAATTTAGGACCTATAAAATTGATAAGGCATGGTCTCTAGTTTGGTTTCTCAATGTGTATCATAATGGAACCCTTCTCATTTCTTTATTTGTTAATGGTCATATATAAGTTAGGGCACTCCTCTAGATAGTGGTCATTTTAATAGAAGGCATATGTAGGATACACTGGGTAGTCATACTAGTAGTGCTCAAGGTAACCACGCTTATATAAATTTCATGGTGGAAATCATCCACCTCTATGTCCTTGATGATGACCTCACCCATGATAACCACCACTCTCTTGGTTAAAAAAATTAGAACCCTAATGTGTACCACACGCAAGTGCCTTCTGAATATCACTAATGAGATGGCAATCATTGGTATCATGAATACATGCATCATATATCTTACAATAAGTGGATACCTTTGACCAATTATCACCTTTTAATAGAGGATAATCTTGATCATTGTGTTCTTCTTGGTAAATTTCATATGATTGCTTAAGTATGGTGTGTATATTCTTATGGGGATAATTACTCCAATTATGACCTTAGGACTCATAATCGACACACCATCGGCCACTACTAGTGTCATGATCATTGTGTATAGTAATTTTTTCTATTTGATATTCCATTACAATGATTTGAGCCTCTATGAAATGACTGATTCCCATATCAATACTACCAATAGCTTCAGTACGAAGGGTAACTTTCAAGGCCTCACATGGGTTGGTACAAGTTTTTTAAGATAATGTTCATCTAAAGGGGAGTAATAGACCTCCCACTAACCATTTATAATTTTTAGTAGAATTGATATCAAATGAAAGTTTATAAATAAGTGTCTTTAACCATGCATCATACTTGTGCACACTCTCAGTTAGTTCCTGTTTGATATATTTTAACACAATGATACTCTATTGCTGAAACTCTGAAATGTCAAATTCATAGAGAAATATTGCCTTAAGCTGATCATAATAAACTATAGATTATTTATGATACCACTAATGTGATAATTCCACAATGGTATTTGAAAATTAAGTGTCTTTCCACTCAGAGGAGGCTATGTCATGCACTCACCAGATAAGTTCACACTTGTGAACATGTTATGAGACATTATCCACACCTTGATATTATATCAAATGGAGCATCATTTTGTAATACACAGTGGGTGGATAAGGTGCTTTCAATAGTGGATATTGAGAAATTCTAATCCCCACATTCCTTATGTAATAAGTCCATCACTACCCCGTGAGCCTCCTCTTAGTTTGCCAATTGAACCAACACCTAGTCCACCTCATCCACCTCTAATAGTAGCAGAAACACCTGAGACATTGGGCACTAAGGCAAGTTGAGTTATTATGGTTAGGTTGGTTATTTTCCCACTACCTATGTTGGGTCCACCATGAATGCCAAGTTGAGCCATATAATTACTTTAAAAAGGGAAATAAAGAGTTAATTCACTAGTGTCTAAAACTTGTTTGATTAAGGTCTCTCTTACAAGTTTAGTTTATGAATCTATGTTTTTGGTATCCCAGTTGTGTATAATTATTTCATCTAACTTAAAATCATGAGATCATACTATGGTTGGGGAGTTGGGTCGATTCAACTTAGGTTCTTATGTCACCAATTTCTGGCTTGTTTCTCTCACATATACTAGAGCTGGTATTGGTTGTGGTCCAAAATTTGGAGAGTCATCCCTATACTCTTTTACTTCCCTATGGATCCTTATATCACTTCATGAGTCCTCTTGTCCCCTTCCTATGTTTCTTTCACCTATAATCCTTCACTAGGATTTGTCATATTTACTCTTCATAATTCCCGCTTACTACCATACTGAACCAACAATTTTTCACAAGTACCCCTGTATTCCCCCACCAACCATAATGTTCATGCAAAGAATATTTTAGCCTTCCACGGGAAAAGTCACAAGTCTATATTCTAAAATGCTTGAGATATTAACCATGCAATTCTCAGATAAAATGGAACTAAGCTTATTTTGGGCAAGAATAAATAATAACTACATACTCCAAGACATAACTATTTAACACCCCTCACCACCAAACATTAATAGTTCATGTCCATGGTGCTCCCAAGTGTGCTTAATATGTTTGATGTTTTAATGTCTAAGTTATCTTATGTCCATGATTTATTGACTGGTCTTGAGCATAGGTCATGATCCAAACATGTAAATGAATAGGCACCTTAACAAAAAAGTCTCATATAAGTAATTGTATATATCTTGTTCAACCCACATATGTGTAAAAACTCATGGTTTAAGAAATGGTGCTACAAAGTTATTTTTGACACTAGTAATCCATCATTCAATGTTATCAAGAGATAATAAATTGAGCATTTTAAACCATCATGCAAATAAGCACTACAATTCCTAAAAACCAAACCAAAATATTGGGATAATTTTATGTCTATGCCTAACTTTTCTTAGGCACATGCTGAAGTGATTAAAACCCAATGTGATATCACACTAGCATTTCATGCAAGACTTAGAGATATTGTATGCTCACTTGAAGCATGAAAAAAGGGATTGATTCCCATTTATTTTATCACATGAATATGTACTTAACATATATCAACTTTTAAACATCCACTTTACTCAATGAATAACCAGAAAAATAAATGCAAAATAGTTATGGGCCTAAATTCAATTAATTGAATAGACATGAATAAGATGATTAAAACCATTATTTTCATAATCCACATGATAACATTCAATTAATGTAACTTTCATTTATCATATTGAAAATAGATTCACATGTTACATAAACAAATGCATGGTACAACTTAGTCATACAACTCTAATATCTACTAGAGTACAATAATAATATCACAACAATATCCTTGATCACATCAATGGAATAATAACCAACAACATTATAAAGATTTAATCAGGGGTATTTATACTTAGTTTTCCCTGACCAAGTAGTTACAGTAATAATCACACTCATAGTGACTCAAGAATAATCTTCAATGGATTAAGAGTTGTGATAGCCAATTTCATTATTTTTCTAAGGACCCAAGCCTCGATGCCCCTATATTCTCACCTCGATTTTGGATCCTCATCATCAAGCACCTATCTTCCTATAGGTTGATGTTAGATTCATGCATGATAATATGTTTCATCCCTAAAAATCACTCCTTAACTATATAATGCTTTTCATGTGTTCCCCAAGTATTCTAATAGTTTTCTAAGCCCTTTGTTCTTGGGTACTCCATTTATTATGCATATTCTCTGACTGGGTCTTCCTGCACCACGGACTCCCATGCCATGGTATTCTATGTTGTGACTCTCCTATTCCATGCTTATCGTACACTATGATTCTTCTATGTCATGCATATTTATCAAAGGTCTTAGTCAAAATTTAGGGTCCAACAAGACACCTTAGAAAAAAACCTTGTGTCAAGAAACCCCAAGTGTTAAACATGGTTGATTTAGGAAGTACACTTAATATTATATATAAGAAACAAGTCCATAGGCTAGGCCTTCATCTAGACACATATAAGAGTGTTTCCATTTAAGTTATAATGCATAAAAGCATAGATTGCCTAGGATTTGTACATAATATGTAACTTTTAGTGTCAATTTATGTCCTCAAGGATAAATTATATTTTTTTGATATTGGATAGTGGATGTTGTTTTAGAGGATAAGTGGTTATAGATAAACTTGTAGCATTATAAAATGAATATGTAAGAACGTAATATGACCTA
Source organism: Torreya grandis (assembly GCA_037957365.1). Lineage (NCBI taxonomy): Eukaryota > Viridiplantae > Streptophyta > Pinopsida > Cupressales > Taxaceae > Torreya > Torreya grandis. The sequence goes on along the minus strand of JARHVA010009479.1, from coordinate 75,844 downwards.
TGTTGGAGAAAGTGTATGACTATAGATCTATGTATCAAATAGTTTTTGATTTTAATTATTATATATCTCTAAATTTATATTCTAACATCAAGTTGTCTACATAATAGATAGTTGGGATTGACAGACATATTTTCCAAGCAAATAATGGCATGCCCTTGCAAGAATATAATAGATTGATTGGAAAATGGTGTATTGATCTCAAGTAAAATAAATAATAAAGTATCTCATCCATTGGGATGGATATTATCGGGTCAGGTTTGGGGAGCCAAGGAGGATTCTCTAAGGTTAAGGTGCATTAGATGACGTATTTAAGTAACATAGGGTTTTGATGTGGAATCAATCTAACATACGTGGTGAATAATGATGTCCAATAATAGATATGAATTTAAACTATGTTAAATACATGACACTTGTAATAAGCACTTGAAAAAGTAGCACATTTTAGCTCATTATTGATGGGACTTCCATCACTATAAATTTTTTGGAGGTTTATCAAGTTGTAAAGGCAAAATGGTAAAACTCATGACAAATTATCCCATCCAAGGTAGAAAATCATTAAAGGTGTACCTATGAACATTCAAGGTTGGAGTAGTAGGGGCATTTCGATAGGACACCATAGATTTGTGTGTAGTATATGTCTTAAGATACTTCAAGTTTGGGGAGTGATAGGCACATTTAGAAGATAAGATTAACATAAGAATATCCCTTAGATGATATAACATTACATTATATTATTGTTTAGTCTTAGATATCATATGATATTATAGATTTTATTATAAATAATCACTCTAACAATGAACAGGTAAAAAATGAAACATTTAAGACAAGAAGACACATCAAGTTACAACAAAGTGAACCCAATATTCAACACCACTTCCTAATTTATTTAGTAGTTGTAGTAGTTAATTACCCATGTATTTTGGTGAGATGGAATACAAACCATAGAGACACTAATATATATTTTTTTACATTATTAGTAGAGTTACACATTGATTAAATTAATTTATGAACTTAATCAAAATCTTTGAACCCTATATTCTACACAAGACAAAACAATTGCAAACATAAGTTTGGGAGAGAGGCCAAACTCATTTACAATAGAAATAAGGGATAATCGAACAACCCAAAACTTCTCTAACAAAAAAAATATAACCTTGTAAAATTCACTTTAGAAGAAGACCAAAAAACCAAAGAAAACTCTATAACCCACAACCAACCAAGATAACTAGACATAAGGCGACCATAGTCATCAAATGCTCCAACACCAAAATACAAACCAGTAGAAATAAGGATATCAAAAAGAATACTCCATCATAACTACACAAGTTACCACTTCACCCAACTAAAAACCATACCTCTATTCAAAATCATAAACCACTAGACTCTTCACCAAGTAATTTATCAACAAGACAGAAAGATCAAGGACTTCAACACAATGTTTCTTCCCATTAAGACCATCATCTCCAAAAATAGGGACTTTAAATTCTCATTTTTTATATTCCACAACTTAGTTCTTACCAACTACCTCAGCATCACCCACTTAACCAAAGGGCACTCAATATTTTTCATAGTTGTCACAATAGAAGGATGACATAAATCCTCCAAAAAATCTATAAACACCTCAGATTTAATCTAAACACAACCTAGGAACAATATTATCTAAGATAAATTCCACCATGAATATTACCAATGGTTTGTAAAAGACTTCATCAACATTTGAAAGACATGAAATCATTGGTGGTTTATCAACTGCATCTTTTCCTAGTAAGGTAGCCTCTAGACTTATAAATTTATCTTCAAATCTACAAAATTTGGTCAACAAAGAGGTCACCAAGAACAACAGCTCATTCTGCAAAGAATTTTTCACCAATTTTTTATATTATATCAAATAAAAATATTTTAGTTCCACATCCTACACTCTCACATCCATGTTGACCCTAAAAATCTGGTACAAGTCCTCTTTTATCCATGCACCCTCCTCTACCTCCATTATCATTTTCTCCATGATATATTCAATAAGTTTCAATGCACTCTTGGAAGAGGGATCAAATATTGAGTAAATGTCACCATCTAATAGAGGTGTAGCAAACACCTCCCTTTATTCCTCCTTAGAAATAGATGCCATAAACCAAATATAGTTATTGAGACCATAAAGTTAAATGTCCAACAAAGCACACACTACCATACAACAAATATTATTTTCATCACATTCCAAATTTTGGCCATTGAAAGCAAAAAACAAGACACTTTCCAAAGCCCCAACATTTTTCATAATAACTGCAACCGATCACTTTGCATGAGCCAATGGACTTGGAGGGATATGTCATAAATGCCCATAATGGCTATGTAAGCCAAAATTCCCATCATCCTAAATCAAATATATTTTAGTTTGTATTATTAATTATATATTAAGCATTACTAATTATATAATCAATAATATTAATTTAATTAAAAGTTTGTTACAATTCTCTTAGAAAAAGAAAACAAGGGGGAAAAGTAATAAGAGGAATGATGAGACACAATCCACTCTTCAAGTCTTTTTGAATAAGATCCTCCAAACCATTCCATCTCATATTTTTATCCAAACTAACTACATCATCATTTTGGACTTTTGTGTCGATGTTAGTAAAGAACTCTATTAGGCCATTTATCTCTTTATAAATGTGTTTGAAAGTAATATATTGAAAGTAACTAGAGAATATTAATACTCCATTCAAAAGACACTCAATACTCCAATTATAAATATTATGTTCATCATTACATTAATAATAATTACATCATTTTAATTGTATCCAATTTAATCACTAAAAATGGTGTTATATATGTTGAATATTGTTAGCATGTAATTAATATATAACTATATTATTTGAAGATTTGGTTTATTCTCGTAATATAATAAAAATTAATGATATACTATATCTATAACATTAAAATATAATAAATACATCCCATGATTTAATCTTGTAAATGTTCAAGAATAGACTAGAAATAAAAAAATCAAATACATAAATAAAGCAAAAGAACTTATCCTCAACACCCTACAATAAAGGTTAATCCAACATATCAAAGCCACTACTTTAAATAAATATATCAATTAAATAATAAAGCAAAATTCCTGATAATATACAAACCATAAAGCCTAATTATACAACATATTCAGCAAATTATAAATGTTTTACATGTAATTAACATATCAAGTCCTTAGATTTCAAAATAATTTGATTATTACATTTATATATGAAAAACCTAGGTTGCAGTTGAGTACCCAAAAATTAACATGACAGTTGTGATAGCCAAAAATTTACTAGTGAACAAGATGAGTTGGAATGGAAACACCAAAAATCTATATCTTTATCAATAAACATTGTAAACTGGATTTTGCCATAAAGTTGTGGGTACAGCCTAAAATTTTATTTTGATTAATAAATAAAATATTTTAGCTATTTGAGGGTATAAACATTTTTAGATAAATAAAATTTATCCAGTTTAAATTGTTTTTTTAAATTAAAAAGGAAATATAAATTAATTTTTATTCTTTGACTTAGTGCCAAACACTAGTGCATATCCATTCCTCCAAATTCACGAGGCATAGAAAAAAATTTCAGAATGATATCATAAAAATAATTTTCGCTTTATGTTTTTTTAAATATCAATTCCCATTACTGAAAAAGTAAAGATTAACAAGATGTTGAAGCAGACCTTGCCTACTTACCAATGTTCCCAATAGTCAAATAGTTTCCATATATTTTAATGTTTCTGAGTGACACTACCTTTCCTAATGCAACTTCTAAATGCTTCATTATCTATTAAATCAAAAATACATGTCATAAAGAAAAAATTTCCTTGTCTTGGACAAGCATCTTTAACATATTTTTTGTTTTCAATCTTCAAGCCAAAGTTTATAAAACACAAACTCCATTAAATTTATTTCATCATTATAATGACATTTTTTAGACCTATATTAGCAAGAAACTTTTTCGCAAGAACCCTAAGAATGCTTTATTGTCTATTAAGTTAAAAATACAACATAATATATAGTAAAATTTTCCCCATTATAAAACACATATTTTTTGTATTGAATCTTCTAGGTAAAGTACATAAAAACATGAACTCCATTACATTTATGTTATCATTATAATTACTTTTTTGAAACCAGTACTAGGAAGAAATCTTTGCGCAAGAATGCTAAGAAATTCATCGCCTATCTATGTTCAATGACACTAAATCTTAAGAAATTAAAACACTAAAATATTTGATACAAATTTCCATGTCACTTTTGTGATTTAGACATAAGTGATGTATGTCAAAATTTCAACATATAAATATGATATGTCAAAAAATAGGAATAATTTTTTTACATCTTATTTGCATAATTCCTTTACAAAATTATAATATCAAAAATTTGACATATAAGACAACAAAATAAAAGTATGGAAGGGTAAATAAAAATAATAAGAAAAAATGATGTCCACAAGAAGGAGCATTTGGTAGAGAATAACAACGTAGAGAGTAGATTTTCCAAAGGAAGGAAGGAACTCATCTATAAGGGTTTGTCATTTGTGTTAGTGTAGGCTTCCTTTCATGATTTTTCCTACACATTTGTTGTTAGATTGCTTTGGTGCTTTTTTTGTACATTGGGGAAGTTTATCTTGCATGTTTGAGGATGTTGACATGATGTATTTCTTCCACCTATTTTAGATAATTTATTCCCACATGCATGTTATGGTTGGGGTTCACCTATCTTTCACCCATATATGTACCTATTCACCTAGTCATTCATATGCAAGGTGAGTTATTCATATGGAGAAATAGAGGATTTCTCATTGTATGATATATTTGTGTATAATGGAATGAGATATTAATTGAGTAATGCATCGATGGATTTTACTATGGTAGTGGTTTGTATATTTGAATCTGGGTGAAAGTTTTTTAAACTCTTTCATGGTATCAAATATTTGGAGACTTCTTAGAATCCATTACCCAAAATTGTGTGCCCACAATCTACTAAAAATTGCTCCATGGTCTAGTTTTGTGTGTGTGTGTGTGTGTGTGTGTGTGTGTGTGTGTGTGTGTATGTATATATATATATATATATATATATATATATATATATATATATATATATATATATATATATGTAGATATATATATGTATATATATATATATATATATATATATATATATATATATATGTATATATATATATATATGTATATATATATATATGTATATATATATGTATATATATATATATATATATGTATATATATATATGTATATGTATGTATATATATATATATATATATATATATATATATATATATATATATATATATATATGTATACATATATATATACACACACACATATATATATATATATATACATATATATACACATACACATATATATACATATTCTTAAAAAGTTTTTATTAGAAAGCATGGTTTTATTTTTGTGGTTTTTTGTTTGGTTGTGGGTTATAGCATCGTTGACATTTGTTTTTATTTTTTTAATTGTAGGATATAGTGCCACAGGCATTGATTTTTCATTTGCTTTCTTTCTCAGATCTTGATGTCATCATTGAAGCTCTATGTACTTTCCATGGACACCTACAATTTTTATCTCCATAGATTAGTGGCATTTGTTCTTGGTCGGATTATATTTGTCATGGTGGGCAAAAATTTTGTCTTCTACGGATGTGTCTATTTCACTACACCAACTACAGTTTTCATTACCTCAACAAAATGATGGATTTTATCCTACATTTTTCCTTTTGTGATAGGGGTCTCTAGTGACGTGTTTGCCTTTATTTATTTTACAGCAAGGTGATGGCCAGAATAGTGTCATTTTTAGACCAATAGATAGGATCACTATTCATATGATGTCACTCCCACATCAATCAAATAAATCAAAAGGGGGGCACTCATCCTTGTAATTAGCCCCTTGGTCACATGGTATGGTCACATGGGAAAATTAATTTTTGATTTTTACTAGTGGGGGCTTAACTTTTAGCCCTTCAAAAGTATTTTTATCCTTCAAAGAATTTAAGTTTTTTCCAAGAATTTAATATTTTTTAGTGCAATTTTGTTTTTGATCCATTTATGATGGAAAAATTTGTAAAAATTATATCTTTTGATTGACAACTCAAAATTGAGTGTTTTTTTTTAAGAAGTGTATGTTTTTTTATTTTCAATATATTGGTGTCATTCTTTTTGTAAAACACACTAAATTATAAAGTGGTAAATTTGAGGGGGGAAGGGGGGGCGGGGGGGGGGGGGGGGGGGGGGGGGCGAGGAGGGGCTAATACAATAACCATGGGCAGTTTTTTATTTCATCCTTGTCTATGTTCATGTATATGTGAGAATTTGTTTCTTTATCCACACCGTTCCCTTGTTTTTTACAACAAATCTCATGATTTATGATGACTTCTTTGATAGGTCAATAGTCTCCTTGTTTGGAGCTATTCTAGTGTATAAAATGTCTTCCTTATTTTTATTTGGTGTTTTTTGAGATATACTATACTTGCACTAAATTATAAAGTTCCATGGGGGGTTTATTTTTACATCCTATTTTACCTTCATGCATGTGTACCTTAGTTTGTACACCCTTTACTAATTTAATTACTTGACTCTCCTATCACCACTAGGATCATCTTCTTGAGATATTTTATTTGTATCTTCGGCATTCCTTTTCAATAGCTAACAATCCCCTACAGCTTGAAGTGTAGCTATTTTAGTGAATCCTAGTGTCATCTTATCTTATTTGATAGTTTAATAGTCTCCTTCAGCTTATTTCAAAGCTATTATAATGCATACAATATCAACTTATTAGTGTTCGAGTAGTGGATGTATCCCACTCATATATTTTTTAATCCACTCCACCCATTCAATATTATGGGGGTTGTGTATAGATATTACTTATTTAGGTGTTGAGTGTCTCTTGCACCTACTTCAGTGATGGTTTTTCAACCCATCTAGTACAGTATTTTACTACACATTCCTTCTATTTTTTGCTCATTTATTGTTTTGAGATCATTATTTATAGATAATTTATTTTTTGTGAACTTGTACATTTTTCACCTTTTTTTAGTGTTTTCTAGATTCCTCCTTTGTACATGGGTATCTTATTTTGGCACTTTGTTTTCTAGAACCTATATGATGATTCTTATGTCTTAGTGGCATTCTTTGTGACTTTTTTATGTAGTGACACTAGTGTGGCATCCCCACCAGTCTTTTTGATAAATTCTCACCATTTTTAGTCCACTTCTTTAGAGACTTTCATTGTCATCTTCTCTCAGTTCAGCATTGAGGGAGGGTATTTCGGCAATGCTTCTTTGGGTTCATCATTCTACCTAGTATTCTTGAGTCTAGTGTTTTTTTTCATTCATCCTCATATTTAGCATCATTCATACTTTGACTTGATGGTTATAGTGACTCGACATCCATGTATTTCAAAAAGATGGATTGGCTTTCATAGGGACATGTTGCATCTTATTTTTTGGCATGGGTACCTCATCAAGCCTTCTTGTTGGAAGCCACCTCCTCTACCCACATAAGCAACACTTAAGGGAGGGAATTAGTGTAGGCTTTTTGCTTTCATAGTTTTTCCAACACATTTGTTGTTAGCTTGCTTAGGTGTTTTTTTTATACATTGGGTAAATTTATCCCACATGTATGAGGATGTTGGATTGATGTATTTCTTCCAATTATTTTGGGTAAGTTAGTCCCATATGCATGTTATAGTTGGGATTCACCTATATTCCACCTATATTTTTACATATTCACCTAGCCATTCATATGCAAGGTGAGATATTCATATGGAGACATAGAGGATTTCTCACTGTATAATTTATTTGTGTATAATCGACTGAGATATTAATTGATCAATGCAACAATGGATTTTACTATGTTAATAGCTTGTAGATTTGACCTTGAGAAATATTTTTCTAAACTCTTTCAATTTATATTGAAAAAAAGTGAAATAAAAAATTGTTGTTTGAAGGAGGAGCATTTTGTATAAGACATTGTCAAATGAAAGAGATACTCAAATTAAAAAACATTGATATCCCGCACTAATAATTACATTATATTATCACAAAATATTATAAATCCATATTTTTTATTCAAATGTTTTAAATTTGTACTTAGATTTCTCTAGTTTGTTTTTTTATTAAATTTGTGTGTTAAAGAAGCTTTGTTAGGGCACATTTTGACTAGAAGAGAAGTTTTTCTAAGGTACATATTGAAACACTAATACTTGGAATCCTTATTACAAACATGATTTATAATCATATAATCATTTCACTAGTTTGTCAAAAAACACACATCCATTCTCTATGGAGTCACTTTTTTCAACTAAGATTGCATAAGGCATGTCATAATTACATTACACTGACCAAATATCATTGCATTAGTTTCTTGAAGTTTTGATAGGGGACATTTTGCATCCCTTGTGATCATTGTTTTAGTTTGTCAAAGCTTTGTTAGGGAACGATTTTCATATCTTATAATAATTGCATTAGTTATTCAAGGATTTGTCATGGCATGTTTTGAATTTATCTTATAATTATTATATTAATTTTGTCCAAACTTTCTTAGGGCACTGTTGACCATTTTTTGTCACCATAAAGGGGCCACATTCTTTTCAAGCTTTGGGTTTCAGGTGCAGGTATGTAGGGTTTCCAAAGTTTAGTCAAAATCTAAGAAAAGTGGCTAGGTCTTTTACTTATAAAAAACTCAAGAAAGGATGGTCTTCAGGATTTTTGCATAAAAGGAAAAGTCAGAGTTTTTGTTCAAAAATTTTACTCAAAAACAAAAGTTTTAAAGACCTAGGAAGTGTCAAAACTTGCACAAAAATAAAAGTCACAAGTTTTCCGAAGAAGACTTCGCAAGGTCCATTTGTGTTTTGATCTTTAGGGAAAATGTTTAGGAAAAATGTTTGGAGGAGGTCCAAACAAAAATGGCAAACTCCAAACTTACAAAACAAATGCCAAAGATATAAATTTTAAACACAAACACTAAAGACCAAGTTTTGAAGAAAGTATTTTGAAGAGACCATCATGATAATTATATTTCCCTTTAGAAGGAGTGTTACAAAGCCTAGTTAAAACTTTTGTTCTGAAACACAAGTTTTGAAGGCTAAGACCTAAATAAGATACATCAACACATAGGTCTCAAAATACTTCCACATCTCCCAAGGGGATATTAGTAGAGTTTGATGGGTATTTTCCCATCATAAGGGTGTAACAACTAATTATCTAGGTCATCTTTCTACAACAAATACCACCTACCTAAGGACAAATCAGAATTAGCAAAAGATATGTAATGCTTTAAAGTACCTAGATGGTGAGAACTGAACTACCCAATGCACACATTGATGAGTATGGTTGAGCTGAGGTAAGGAACATTGAAATTATAAATGATAAAATTAGGGAAAATCTCACAAGTCAATAATCTCAAGAGATTTACAATTGTATTCCTATGCACGTAGAGTTTGGTTTTAGTTGTGGTCATTGAATGATTAAGCATTGGTTTCTCCACAACCAATAAGATAAGAAATCAAACTAGTAAATATAGGATTAATATAATCATCACCATACCTTGAGGATGAAATAATAATTATAATTGATTTTAACCATCCCTATTTGATTGGTGGAAAGATTGTGTGTCCCAATCTTTGATTTTTATTTAATTCCTTCAATTGTATTCTCTATTGTAATCAATGACCCATGTGCTTCCCATTTCCAATAAAATCCTAGGTCTTACATTGTAAAAGGGTTGACATTTTATAGGCATAGTAATGCAATAAAAAAATTCTCTCCACAAGCCTTTTACCACTTGAACCTTGCATTTTAATGAGAATTGAGTTCACCTCCCTTCATTATTTTGCATTATATGTGTGTTTCATGTTTGTTGATATTTTTTTGTGGGTGACCTTCATCCCTTTCATTATTGTCTATTCCCAACACCTTCATGTAGAGTTTGAATACCTTTTATATGTTATGTGTTGTGTGTACATACATCTATACAAACACCACATGTGGATCATTTGTCATCCCTCTTAGTGCCATATTGTGTCTTGTGTATTCATATAAATTGCATATGTAATTGAAGTATTCATCTTAGAGTCTATGTAATATTTCCTTGCTCTCTTCAATTCATAGAGTTCTTCAAAGCCTATAGAGTGGATGTATCTAGTCTTGATGCATCACCATTTTAGATTTCAGCATTCCTCCTCCATTTTCCCACCTAGGAATAGTTATAGATGTCCTTTCAACTCTTTTAGGCCTACATGTTGATCCTAAATCAAATGTATTTAGAGTAGAAGGAATCTAACCTTCTCTAGAGCTCCATATTAAGAAGAGAAAGGGCCTCGCAACCTTGGGGATGTTCTTATTGTTACACTAAACCAATTCTTTTAATTTAGTGAGTGCACAGTTCAAGTGACAACTATTTATATCAAATGTAAGGGACACTTTGATGATCTTTACATCATCCATTAAAGGATTTTGGGGCATCCTTCAGTGCATCTTGCCATTCATGGTAGGTTTTTAATACCATGGTGACTCTGAGTATCAAATATACTAGTTTAAGTAATCCAAATGCTTAGAGACATGTCTTTTCACCCCCTATTTCATGAAAATACATTTGATATCCCCCACCATCCATATCAGACTAAAAATGATGTTTTTAATCTCAAATAACCTTATCACAATGGAATATCATCCTTTTCATCATTTTTTTTACTTCCTACCCCTCTTCAACCTTCCTAACAACTTGATCATGCTTACAATCAACCCTTTAAAGGCTATGTTACTCCCAGTTGACCTGATCAAGCTCTTAACCAACCCCAACTAAGCATCAATGATATATGGTTTAATTACCATAAACATATGAGGGAGTTTGATGAAGAGATGGAATATAGTAGGTGACAATAAGAGATTGCCTACCAAGCTCACATCAACCAATAACAAATGAGGTAACTATAAAAGTATGAGGAAAGTTTGGCTAGGTAGATTGCAACCAAAGAGGAGTAGATGTGTCAATTACATATGCAACTACAAAATTTTATACCTTAGTCAGCCTCATTTATTCCCAATTTCAGACAAGCTTCTCCCACCATAGCTTAGGCTTGATCTATTCAAAAGGAGGCTCACACATTTAATATCCAAATTTTCAAGCAAGATAAACCTTCTAAACTTTAAATTAAGTCTCCTTCATTTAAGATCCTAAGTTTTAGAAGTATCCATCCTTTGAAATAGTATGTTCATGTGTAAATTTAGCCTATTATCCCTCAGAAACATCCCTCCCAAAAGTATCTTCCCTTGGATGATCCTCAAACTACTCAACCATGGTAGCCTTCTTGGACTAAGCATCATGATTTTAAGGTGCCAAACTTTGTTAAGGCCACTTCTCTCATACCAACTCAAAATCAAGAAGAGGAAAAGATTATAGACACTGAGCCAAGAACTTTTCCAAGTTTTAGGGGTATTTATTCAACTCCAAAGCCAATTTATGAGCTAGAACAAACCATGATGCCTCATTTTCATCCTAAAAATGAGCATGCTCATCCTAATTCATCAATTGAACCCTCTTTCCTTCCCACCATCTCCCTTTTCAAAGGAGTACCCATTGTATGGAGAGCAAGTGAGGATCATATGGGAGAAGAGGAGAGTGTTTTAAGTGAGGAAGATGAGGAAGAACTAGTTATTAGCAGCCCTTTTTTGTCACTAAACCAAATGAAATATTAGACCTACTACAAGAAGAAAATGAGTATGATTATCTGGATTAGTAGATTAGTGAGAAAATGGATGAAGACATAGAGGAAGAAAATATTTTTGATAAATAGAGGTTGGGTTTCTCTAGTCAATGATGCATTCAAGGGTAAGATGCTGAAATGCCTTCTTAGATGGATGAGCTTTAATTCAGCATGGAAGAAGAAGAATAAGGTTAGTCTAGTTGGTATGAATTTGATCTTAATGAAGAGGAGATAAATCTCAAAGACAATAGCATCACTTCTCATATCTGAGAGGAATTGGAGGAATATCCTAAATTAGTCCAAGAGATCATATTTTAGAATGTGGGAGACACTTCAGTCCTTCCAAATGAAGCTCTAATGCAGAATCATGTCCAAAACAATCCAATTCATCCTCTTAAGGAAAACTTGATTTCTAATTTATATTGGATGCAAAAAATGAGTCATGAAAAGAGCAAAGAAGGGATGGAAGAAGACTACTTTTGAGATGAACTAGAAGACTTATGCTCAAACCTTGACATTAAACAAGCATACCTTCAAAAAGAAACCTATGAGAAGCATGAACAGTAGGTGGAAGTAGATGTGATTTCAAGTCAATCACATGTGCTTCAAGAAGATAATCTTGATAAGTAGGATAATAGAGCATCAAAACACAAATATGAGGGCAACCTTGATTGTTTAATATTTATCCTATCAAGAGGATGCCCTATTAAGTACTTGGCCCAATTGGATGCCAAAAAAAAGTTACCACATTTTGTGATTAATCCAAATCACAACATTGAGAATCAAGAAGGCCATAATCAACCTGCCTGTCCACTCCAAGATGGTTATTTTTTTAGTCAACTTACATGGGCTCGTGAGTTTTTTTATCTGCATCCTTGGAGAATTGATCCATTAGTTCATTGAACACCCAATCCTTCTCCACCTCTAGTTGGTTTCCCTCAAACATGAAAACCATTCTAAGTTTTATAAGAAAGGGTAGCTATTTTGTATAACCAGTCAATTGCATTGTTTACATAGCCTTCTGATTGGTTAGTTTAATTTAGGTTAGATGTTTTATTTTCCCTAAGTGCATACATGCACATTGTAAATAATTTTAGTTGTTTTTAAATTTTCCTCTAAGTACATCTCACACATCTATTGTTGTTCCATTCCATTTATTTTGTTGGAGGTATCTCTTAGTTCAAGTTATTCAGTAGTGGGCTAAATAGGTCATCGTTGGGTTGAATTTTAAAAAGTGTGAGACAGTGGTCAATAATTCCATGCCCAACAAATTGCTAAGGCTACTAGATTCATGCTTAGAAGGAAAGCATTCTGTAGAGGTCACCAAAAATGTTGACAACATAGAGGGACCACATTCTTTTCAAGCTTTGGGTTTCATGTGCAAGTATGCTAGGTTTCCAAAGTTCAATTGGAAACTACAAAAAATGGCTAAGTCTTTTACTCAACAAAAATTAAAGAAAGGATGGTCTTTGAGATTTTTATACAAAAGGAAAAGTCAAAGTTTCTATTTAGAAATTTTGTTCCAAAATAAAGGTTTTGAAGACCTATGAAGTGTCAGAACTTGCATAAAAAGAAAAGTTAGAACTTTTGTTCTGAAAAAATTTTATGAAGAAGACTTCATAAGGTTCATTTGTGTTTTGATCTTCGATAAAAATGTTAGAGAAATATGTTTAGAGGAAGTCTGAACAAAAAATCTAAAGACCAAATATATAAAATAAATTCTGAAGATAGAAATTTAGAACACAAATGTTGAAGACCAAGTTGTGAAGGAAGGATTTCGAAGAGACCTTCACAATAATTGCCTAATTCTTTTCCATTAGAAAGGAGTGTTGCAAAGACCAGTTGGAACTTTTGTTTAGAAATGTAAGTTTTGAAGGCTTAGCCTTGAGTAAGATAAAATAATACATAAGTCCCAAAATACTACTATGTGTCCCAAGGGGATATATGCAAAAATAGATGAGTGTTTACCCATCATAAGGGTGTCACAATTAATCAACCAAGTCAATTTTTTATAGTAGATTCTACCAACCTAAGGACAAATCAGAATCAGTAAAAGACATGTAATACTTTAAATCAAGTAGATGGTAGGAATTGAACTACTAAAGGCACACATTACTGAGTATGGTTGAGTCATAATAAGGATCATTGAAATAAGAAATGGCAGAAGCAGCCAAAATCTCCTAAACAATAATCCTAAGAGATATGCAATCATATTCCTATGCATGAAGTGTTTGGTTTTAGATGTGGTTATTGAAAGATTAAACATTGGTTACTCCACAACTAATAAGATAAGAAATCAAACTGATAAATGTAGGATCAAGATAATCATCACCATACTTGATGATGCAATCAATATTCCAATTGATTTTGGCCATCCCTATCTGATTGGAAAAAAGATCATGTGTCCCAAGATTTGATTTTTGTTTAATTCCTTTAGTTTTATTCTCTACTTTAGCATGAGGTCCCTCATGGAATAAAAAACTAGTGTGTGTGTAACAAGAAAAGATAAGTGCCATAGTGAAGATGCATACAAATAATCTTACATACAAAACACATGAGGCATGAAAAATTTGGCCAAGGGAACACAATACAAGAGACATGGGCACATGTTACTAAATATGAGAATGAAATACATACAAGGACATTATAATAATTTACACATAAGCTAGCAAGAAGTAATTTGGCTTTGAGCCACATAGAAGGACATGTTTAGATGTCTAAATATGCAATTAGGAAAACACACACAAGGATATGGGCACATGTCTAAGGCATACACACATATAAGTGTTGTAGAGCCAAATAAAAATGGCATATTCAAATGCCCTCGAAATGGAAGAAACATAGGAAACACAATCAAGTCTAAACTAGGAATGATAGAAATGAAAGTATGTATAACAATGGAGTATAATTTTTTGTAAATGATAGGATGCACATATGTTGAATATAACTAGTGATAGTCGACAAAAAATCCAAGAAATGAGTATCAATGATCCATATCAAGAAATACCAATGCATAAAATAGAATGTATAAAATGTAAATATATAAACTAGTAATAACAACTGTGTATGAGATGCCCCCAGGTGGGTGGATGTATCAAATGAATAAAATTGAATCATTTTATATGCCGTCAATGGATAGATGATAGCAAGTATGGATCAATATAGTGGACCAGATTCCTGTATATCATCTACAAGCCCTCAACAAAAACATGTGAAACATATGTGTATGATGAAACTAACTATACTAGATAACATATGTAATATCTGGAAAGTGTAAGAAATGAAAAAATAGTAATGCATAAAATCTATAAATTTTGTGTTTTATATTTAATATTTGAATGTTTTTGTAGTTTGACATGTTTAATTTTTTTTTGTATTTTCTAGATATAAGCTATGTACAAACAAATAAAAATAAACAATGCACAAGGAGTAAGAGAGAAGAATATATGTACAAGTAGGTAAGAACCATAATAAATAATGATACTTATGGGAGACTCACTGTCACTTTTCCCTATGTCAAAAATAGGAAATATAATCTCTCATGTAGTGTGAAAGCTATGTTGTAGTCGAATGTTGTTGTAGTAGGAATCTGAGTATTCATCATCATCAGAATCATAATAACCTAGAATGATAGAAGGAATTAACTCATAATGTTGAGTTAACCTTTTTGAATAGTGATATGTCATATTTATTATTATTGTTCCCTTTGAAACTATGTTTATTATAGATATATGGTCAAATAGACTTGAGACACTCAAATATGATCAACTACTTAGATATGATCAATAAACATAGTTTCACACACTTAATAGTTTCAAAGGTAAAAATCACATTAAAAATACTTGATTGTGATTTTTCCATTTTAAAATATGTTTATTGATGACACACTTATACTCAAAAGATAAGACTTTAAGAACACCTCTGCAACTCACTCATAACTGCTAGATCACCTCAAAACACAATCATGGTGAATTAGACATCCATCACCTATATAGACATTTTTAATGAATTTTTATGCATTTATATTATCCTATGATATCAGTATACCATTATTAGATATAAATATCATATGGTCAAATGGCAAATATTGGTCTTGTAGACCAATCTCATGAGCTTATATCTCAATGTCTTATCTGAAAAAGATATGTCAACTTGTGATCAAAAATTTCACCACACACATGACCTAAAAAGATTATTAAAATAATTAAAATATATTAAAATTCCTAAAAATCATCTCTATGTACTTGGTTTCATCATTCTATGATTAAAATGCATTATAATTCATCTTCTCATTGTTGCTTAGGTTTTTCACGATTTACCCCATTAGACATATTAGCAACTGGCTGACTTGGATGACCGGTTTAGCACACTTGAAGACTATAACCTATTTATAAACACTTATGGAAATTAAACATTAGTCTCTACCTTATTCCTCCATCCATTTTATTACTATGTCTAATGCAACTTTTGATATATATAATAACTTCTTCATAAACAAGCCTATATCTTCATATTTTCTCTCTCATCTCTCTAAATACCACCACTTAGAGGTACTTGGTAGAGTTAAATATAAGATATAATATCTTAACTATTAATAAAAAACCATTCTAGGCACTTTTGATTAGCATATTCAACATTGAGTCTTTATTAGGTTTTTAAGAGGGTTTAAACCTATCTATAATGTTAATAATCATTCCTAAAACATAACCCTTCAATTCAAAAACTAATGCCTATAAATTTCACCTAGGACCCTTACCCATATATAAAAAATAGATTATGTTCCCTTTCAAAGTTTTAAAAAGATAATTATCACAATAAAATCCTTCTTGGGTTGAGAATCCTTCATTTTGAGCACTCGAGAGACCTCCAAACAACTTTTCATGCATTATCCTTAAAACTAAAACCTCAAACTTCATGCACATACCTAAAAAACTTGAATCACCTTTGTCAATGATCACCTACTCACAATTTCCTTAGAATTTGATCTTGATACCCCTTTAGGATACACACACACTCTCTCTTTAATCTCTTTACTTTGACTTGCAAACCACATTAGGCCTTAAAATTGAACTTCATGCCTCTTTCCATGCACTCTCCAACTTAATAAAATACTAAATAAACCTAAAAAAACCAATCATGCCTATGTGCACTCATATTACCAAGCCACCATGATCATACCTTCTCATAAGGTCTCTTCATTCCATGATTAGGCTTAGGCTACTTAAGAACTTGCAAAGACATGCTACCTATGTATTTGTCAATAATGGAAACAAGGAAAACAACACTTATAAACACTTAAATACTCTCTTTCACACTACATACCTTCAATGCTCATAAGCTTGTCACAACACACACTACCATCTAACCTTTCTCACAATAACACTCTTGCAGACCTACTTGTCATCATACCTTCACAAGAACCTTCAATGATAATAGTTACAACTTCAAGCTGACCTTAACCTTGACATAAACCAAGAGAAAAGACAATGCTCAAAAATCTTGCCTTTTCATATCATGCACATAAGCTCATACCTCAAAGACCAATCACCATGCATATTCACTAGATGTAACTTGACATCAATGACAACACTTCTCAATAAACTCCCCCTTTTTCATTGATGTCAAACACCCTACAACCTGATCATTCTCATCTCCCCCATTTTGATATTTCTCCCCCTTTGACATTAATGACAAAGGGTCTTCCAAAAACTACCATATGATCCTTATACCTCAATAAATCATGCTTCTTATGACTTATACCTTATAGACACTAGATGAAAAACCACTCTTAGAAACTAACATTCTCTCAAAGAAATGCATTTCCCTCTTGTATTCATTCTCCTAAAACTAACTCTTTTCTCAAATAAACATGATCACACATGCAACATATATAATGACACCTTTTTGAAACAAAATATCAACACATAAAATATAAAGAATTATAGGAATATGTTTCCCCTTACTCCATGTATACCTCCTTAAAATTAACTTAGATCACAAGACAACTCACCTTGTCCTTGACATGACTAATATGAGTGAAACCTTTGATCACACACTAGGCCACCATATTTTTGACATTAACTAAAGAATTAGGGACTCCCCCCTTGTCTTCACAACTTGAGACCACCACATGATTCATTAGTACTTTAAAAACATCCTCATATTCCTTCAAACATCTTGATACCAATACCACTTCTTAATATAAATCAAGCTCAACTTCCAACTGCTAGAGTCACAAATATATGTTTGTTTACCTCTCATATACCAATTAACTACTTTTTTTACCTCAGAAGCTTGATGTCAACCTTATATCTCTCACCATTTTTCCTACTAACTTCAAACCTTAGACATACCAAGCTCTATAAACTTTTAGACTACTCACAATAATGTAAAAGGAAATCTGAAAATGAATCATGTGTAGACATTTGCATTGCATACCATGGATCCTCATGAACTGATCTTCAAAAATAATTCTCATACTAACCAAAATACCTTTCACCTTATCATATAAATATAATATACAAATAATATAACTCATACCTTGCAACATATACAACCTAGAATCCTCTCAAGATGAATCCTTTTTTTACTACAACCTTATGCTTATATAGATAAATGAGTGTCTCCATGAAGCTTAATGGATTCTACCCTTTTCGTAGGGTACTAAAACACCTTGAACTCAAGAGATTCCTAGATATCCAATCCACTCTTCTTAGTCATATTTTAATCATGAGACTGATATTCCATATTTAGAATCCACTAGGCTTGACTAAACCATTTGACTCATCCACCTTTCAATCCTTCTTCTCTTTAATTTCCTTGCCAATATATGTAGATAACACATGTTCTTGACATTCCTTCACAACTAATCCTTCATCTAACTTAACAAATAGTCCATTTGGACTATTAGACTGATCATGATTCACCTTGACTATATTTGGTTTTCATAAAAATGTTTGACCCTTGTCATGCACTTTAGGAGCTCCATATACCTCATTATGTCTTGAGGGGATTATAACTCTATTAGGATATAATATTACAATGTGTCCCACATTATGATAATTTTATCAAAAAACATTACTATTTTTACCTCTTGACTGATCACTCCTCTTATGGTCCCATGACAACTCATCCCTTGAGACCATTCTATAATCACTTACTCTATGACCAAAGATATGACAATAAAAACAACTATTGAAAGAATTAGAATACCTCATTGCATTAGGTTACCTAATTAGTATCTTAAAGTTTAATTTCATGTTGGTTCTCTTAACTTGTTCTAGCTTCTCAAGCTCTTTCTCAAAATTTCTCATCTTGTCTATGAGTTTATCATTTTCAACCTTCAAATAATATAGCTCTATCTTAAAATAATCATATTCAACTTATTTTGATCTAAAATTTGTATTGAAACCTTCTGACTACTTCTTTAGATCCTTGATGGTATTCTAATCCTTTTTGGCTTCTTTGACCTAGTCACTCTTCAAGGTACATATATTTTATTTAAGACCCTTAATCATAGACCTCAACTAATGATTCCTTTTCTTTTGGTGTTTAGAATCATCTAAAACACTTATGATCTTAGCTTCAATATCTACTTCAGCTTCTCCTTCTTCACTATCATAGTAAACTTCTTCATCATACATGTTGTCTTCTTCCTTGAAGTAACCTACTTCTTTAGACAAGAATATAACTCCATTTCCAAATTGATAAACACATTCATCATCATCATGAGAAATATTATTATCATTTACCTTAAATTAATTTTTTTCCCTTTAAACTTCTTCAACATCTCTCTTACATTCTTATCTTGTGAAATGAATTGATCTTGATTGCTATCATGATAAACACTATTATCATCACAATCCATGCTTGCACTTGTAGGATATCCTTTAGTACGTTAGGCATAATTAAAAGGACCTGATATAATACCAATTATTGGAATCAAAATAAATAATATGGGGTGAATCAATCTTCAAAACATTTCATTTAATTACACTTAAGAAATCATGAACAATTCAAACAAACATATAGATCTAGCAAGCATAAACAACTATCCACATAAGCATGAAACAAAAGAACACATAAAATATGTGGAAAACCCTCAATATTAAGAAAATATACTTATATTTTAAAATTTAATATAATCCTATAATACAAAAACCAACTTTAATAAATTATCAACTCCATATGGAACATCAACCCCAACAAGCCAAACACCCACTTGAAATGAGGAACCAACCCCCTAGATAACTCAATAATAAATAAAACACATAATTAATTTGATAAACTTAAAAAAAAATATGTTTCTAAAAAAACATATGATGACCACCTCTTCATCTCTTCACACTCTTATTTCTCTCAAAATGCCTTCTAGGCCTCATCACTCAACTAGGTCTCTTCAAGATTGATTAGGTCATATGGCCATGATATTCATACTCAAAAATCATGTTATATATTAATTATATTTTATATAAAACCATATTATGGTAAAAAAATATCTCATTATGTTCTTCAATCTTTTATTTTCATTCGCTTCCTCTAAGCTTGCTTAAATAGGCCTAAAACTACTTTGTATAAATACCAACCTCTTGATCATATACCTCTTGATCAGACACACACACTTGAACACTTCTATTGGAAAAAAAATATGCCTTAATACATGTTACAAGTAATAATAAATAACAAAAATTTGTTGGATACACCTTCATTAGGCCTTATCCTCTTTTAGGTCTTATGGAGATCTAATAGGCCTTCTTTAAACACACATTACACTTTGCCTTACTTAGAACTAATTTAAAAATACAAAAATGATATGAAAATATCATATAAAAATAAATATGACTTATAAAACATAATATAATCACCATAACACCTTTTAGGTCCAACCACCACTTGAAACACTCCATTAGCACTATTCACATTAGGCCTTTAAACACATAGAAAAGTCTATCTTGAACAAATAAAGATAAAACATCATTTATCCATATTAAAATGATAATAAATAACTTAAATATAACCTAGGTTTCCTCAAAAATATCACTATATCCATTAGACACTTCAACTTAGGGCATAAAGCCGAAAACTCATCATTACAACTTGCTTACTCAGAACTGCCAAGACTATCAAAAACATAGTTATGAAACATTGACCTTATAACATATGTATAGGGAATTTAAAAGAATTAAAATTATAATATTACATCTACATACCATATTTAAATATAAACATCATATGTTCTAGTGGAAACTAATTGTCTTACAGACCAATTTGTTAACCTCACTAAGCTAGACAAGCCATTTTTGGCTTCATTATGTTCACCACTTACAGTATATTTAAAAATAATAAAATACATGGTAATTAGTTATAATTAATTAAAAACAAATACATTCACTTTAATCCATAAATATAAAAAAAAATGCACTTAGAACCAACTTCTCGTTACTACCTGGTTTTACACAATTTGCTCTATAAGGCTTATGTGCCTCAAAAAATTATCTTGCATGAATGAAGCTAAAACATAATTGAGACACTAAAATATTATAAAATAGGTATATATACATATTATATATTACCTTAGTGTCATAAAAAATTTAATTAGACACTTGTATTCATAAGATAAGGCTTCAAGAACACCTCTGCAATTCACTCACTCAAAACTGCCAGATGACCTCAAAAAAGAGTTAGGGTGACTTAGACCTCCATCACCTATATATACATTTTAAATGAATTATTATGAATTTAAATTATCTTATTATATCATTATACAATTATAATATATAAATATCATATGTTTAAATGGAAAATATTGGTCTTGTAGACCAATCTCATGACCTTATATCTCACTGTCTTATCTAAACCAGACAGGTCAACTTGTGAGCAAATTTTTCATAACACATGAATTTAAAAGATTATATAAAGCTTTAAAATATATTAAAACTCATAAACAACATATCTATATACTTTTTTCATCATTTTATCATGAAAACACATTCCAATTCATGTTCTCACTATTGTTTGGGGTTTTCACTATTTGCATCATTAGGCCTATTAGTAATTAGCTAACTTAGATGACCAGTTTATCACACTTTAATACTATAAAATCTATATAAAACTTAATGGACATAAAACATGAGTCTCTAAATTATTCTCCATCCATTTTATTACTATTTCTAATGCAACTTTTGATAGCTACAATAAATTCTATAGAAACAAGCCTATATCTTCACATTTTCTGTCTCATCTCTCTAAACACCACCACCTAGAGGTACATGGGAGAGTAAAATATAATATGAAATATATTAACTGATCATATGAAACAATTCTAGGCACTTTTTATCAACATCTTCAACATCAAGTTTTGATTAGGGTTCTAATAGGGCTTAAACCTATCTACAACATTAACAATCATTCATAAAGCATAACCCCTCAATTAAAAAAATAATGCTTGTAAATTTAACCTAGGGCCCTTACCCATATATAATAAATACACTAGGTTCCAATTAAAAGTTTTGATGAGCTAATAAGCACAAGAAAATCCTTCTCGATTTGAAAACCCTTCATTCTGAGCACTTGAGAGACCTCCAAATAACTTTTCATGCCTTTTTTTTCAAAATAGAACCTCAAAATTCATGCACATGCCTAAAAAACTTGACCCACCTTTTTCAATTCTTATCTACTCACACTTTCCTTGAAAATTGATCTTGATACCCCATTAAGCTATGATCTATCTTTTCTCTCTAGATCTTGACCTATAAACCACATTAAGCCTTAAAACTAACCTTCATTATTATTTCTGTGAACTCTACACCTCACTCACATAATAAAGAAACCTCATGCAACCATTAATGCTTGTGTGCACCTATATCACCAAGCCACCATGATCATACCTTCTCACAAGGTCTCTTCATGCCATGATTAGGCTTAGGATACTTAATGGAAATAAGGAAAACAATACTTATAAACATTACAATACTCTCTTTCACTCTACATACCTTAAATTCTTATAATCTTATCATAAACCACACTTATATCTGGCCTTGCTCACAATAACACTCTTGTAGACCTACTTGTCATCATACCTTCACAAGATCATTAAATGACAACACTGACAACTTCAAGCTGACCTGAACCTTGACATAAACCAATAGAAAAGATAATTCTCAAAAATCTCACCTTGTAATATCATGCACATAATCTCATACCTCAAATACCACTCATCATGCATCTTCACCAGATGCACCTTGACATCAATGACAAAAAATTTCAACATCATTAAGATCATGATTGTATGAAATATAAATTTAAATATTTATGGATATGAAATCTGAGTATAAATAAAAATAATATAAAACCTAAGTATGTCTAGGGTTAGGGATTTTGAATTTTAGGGTTTATTTTCAATAAATTAAATTATATGTAAAATTAAAACCCTAATATAAAATTGATTTAATTAGTTAGGTTGTCCAAAAAAAATTAAAAAATTAGAAGTATGTAGCCTAATTTATTGCACAAAAAAATGGATTATTGCAAACTAGGGTTTGAAATAATATTTGAAATAAGTTAGGTTCACCAAATGATTTAACATTTTAGGGTTTTACAAATATAAATACTAAGTTAGATTAAAGGGGTGATTTTTTTAAATTAGTTAAATAATATACAATAATTAACCAATGATTTGTTATAGATTGACTTGTTTTGCCTTTTTTAAAATAAAAATAAGTATGCATAAATAGGGACTTATCTAAAAAGTAACTATCATAGGAGATTTGGGTTCTAGACAGGTCTAAGTGTCATTAATAGGATCTTGGAATATGATTATTCACTGGATAGTAGCACCCTACCTAGACAATATCACCATATTTCTCTAGTGTCCACAAAATACTGCTAGCATCCTCTTTGCATGACTATTCCTATTTTTTGGGAGCACCTATGCCTATATTTTTGGGTTCTATTCTTGCATGCAAAAAATATGAAACTCTATATTATGCCTATAAAATCTAATTTAGTGTGAAAACCCTAATCCTCCTTAAAATTATGGCATGATCTAAAAATATGTGTCTGTTAGTCGAATAGGTTGGATATCCTCAACACCCTTCTATAAAGAGAGTTGCCTACATAACAATACTTTGATGAAGTATCAAGTTTGATGTAGTTATCCTACCTAGTGCTTGGTGCAAGTGCAAGTTAATACTAGAATGAGAATGGTCTTGAATACATTGATTGTTCTTGAGATTGATAATCTTTGAAATTTAGGCTTAGGTCAACTGTAGATGGTAGTATGTAGAAGTAGGGCACAATAGGGCTCAAATACCTTAATTTTGCTTAACTTGTTTCTTAGTTGGATAGGTTTTTTCATATATTTTCCATATATCAAATATAGTGATATGAGACATTGGGCAAGTGGAATCCCAAGAAGATACAAGTTAAAAAGTGGGTGGTGAAAATCATGACAAGAGTACAAGAGGATCAAGATGCAATGTACTCCAAGCAAGAATGAAGAGTGATGAAGATAGTAAGTCTACTAAAAAATAAGAAAGGCAGAGCAATAAAATCACATAAAATAAGTGAAGGTACAGCCATATGAAATGCATAAAAGATAAGTGTTTGATATATTTATTTTCAAATTTTGTATATGATGATTCATTTGAAGTTGACTCCAATCATGAAGACATATTGTATATGGAAACTATTGCATTTTTGGATGAGTGTGTGGCATGGAAATATGAGGAAGAAGAACCTCAAATAGTGCTTGATAATCATGATGTAAAACAAGAGGATGTTCATTTGACTCTAATAAATTAGGGAGTCCAAGGAGAAGGCAAACAAGAAATTGCCCAAACAAGTGAAGAACAAAGCAAACCAAAATTTGATGAGGATTTGGAAGATTTGGATGCATTCATGTTTTAATAAGATATGAGGATGTTGGAATACATGTTTATTCCATAAAATAGGCTACAAGTAGGTGAAGAACAATAGGTAAAATTCAAGCAAGAATTCAAAGAAAACTCAAGAGAGGAGCAACAAAGAGTAACACAATAAGTTGTGCCAATAGTCAAGCAAACAAGCAAATGAAGTGTGAAGAAGCACATAAGGTGAGTTACATAATGGATCAAGATAATTATTAATTTTTATTTGTTAATAATTTATATGGAAAGGCCAATAATGGTCAAATAAAAATATACAACAGTGAGGATGAAAAGAATAAGGAGGTGCTCTTGCATAGTGAGCAAGATAAGAGGAAAAAGCATCAAAAGGTGAAGAAGTGGAAATAAAAATTAGAAAAATAAGGTATATACAAAAAAATTAAGGAGGTTTACATGCATTAGAGGCCAATAAAGCCTCATGACAAAGATGATAGCATGAATAATAAGCAAGAAACTCTAGACAAGCAAGCCACAAGTGAGATTAATGAGAAAAGAAGCCATAAAGCAAGTATGAGGAAGAAAAATATAAATAATTTGATTGTATATTAGTATGATGGAGGCCAAAATTACTTTTAAAAGGTGGAATATGCATAAAAACTAAACTAAAGTAGTGAGAGTACCTCATAAAAGTGGAAGATGAATGTATACAAAGACTAGACAAAGCCAAGAGGAAGAAAAGCAAGACTTTGGCAAGGAGAATAGAACTAGACAAGATGAAAAATAGTCCAGTAAGTATTAAGGACCCTCACAAGATAAATTCGAAGGAAATAAAGAAAGAATGTGGCTCAATTTTTTTTTCTCCCTCCTAGGGAATAATGATGTAGGAACATCAAGGCAAGAAAACATCATTTGTGTGTTTTAGTTTATAAGGGGTCAAATATAGTCAAAAAAATAGTGTTCAAGGTCATAGTAAATGATAAGAGGTCTAATTAAATTCCTAAATGTCTTAGGAACCCATGATATGGCTTAAAATTTGAATTAGAGGTTTTCCCTCCATAATTGTAATTTGAATTTTCAAATGTTATCATAAGCCAAGAATGACCTAAGAAAATGTAAAAAGGTGGTCAAGAGTAAATAGTAGTGTTAAGGATAAAAAAATTCTTGTAATAAGTGTTTTATTAATATGGGTGCATGGTCATAAGGGGAAGGACCACACTTTAATAATGTAATCAAGAAACCCCACATTGAACTTGTCTTTAGGAAGGTTTTGGTTTGTAACCACCTCAACCAATCTTGAATTGGTTAAAAAGGAGAAGATTGTATGTGATATATAAGTTATTTGGCATATATTGGAGTGAAAGAGACCTCCAAGAGAAGAAATGAGGATCTTATAGTGGAAGTTTATATATGGATCCTCAAAAATTGACAAGCCTAGGAAATGGGTTCCATATGTAAATGTTGATAGATCTAATGAATGTATTACTATTTTTGGTTTATGAGTCATTCCTATTTAATTTAAATATTTATGGTTTTATATTTATTTTATTTTATCTTGAAGCCATAATAAATATATACTATGTTAAAGTTTTGGGTGATGATACAAGATTGAGATCTCAGTCTTAAGAGAGGAGTATATTTGATTGTTTTTTGATAGAGGTAATGGAATACAAGATTGATTATATGTATTTATTTTTATATGATAATGTTTTTAAAATATTAAAGCAGTGGGATAATACAAATTAAGGGAGAATCTAAAAAATAATGACCTTTGGTACTTAGAAACCATGTATACTACTACACATAGGTAAGACAACAGACTAGCTTTGATTTTGAGAAGATAAACCATCAACAACTTTGAACAATGGTGGATAAGGGGTAATAGTGGTTGTGGTCCTAGTTAATTGGTTATCATATTAATGTTAAAATTTAATATATATCCTTGAAGGAAGTTTGTTCCCAAAAATCATGAACTTAGTTAATACTTTGTTCTATGTTGACAATGAATCTAAAAGTAAAAGGTTATTTTCCTCACAATGTGGTTTATGACCTTGGGTGAATGAAATAAGAGTTTAATTATGAATTTTAATTTTTTAATGATATTTATTAGTGTGTATACTAAATTTAATTTCAAAAAATTAATATACAATCCACTTGAGAAAAGAAACCCTGACTGCATATACTAGCCCATATTGTGTGGCCTCAAGGCAATATAAATACATAAGCATGAGAAGGTACAAAGATAGTGAATGGTTTATTACTTATCCATGTTTAAAATAGATTCATATACCAAGAGTTTTAATCATAAAAATGTCCATGATCTTTTTGAATGCATTGGATGTTTGGGGATAGTGATGCAATCTTACAATAATCTTACCTAGTTTTATACAATCAAAAACTAAAGAGAGGTTTTACTTACCAATGGAAAGTGGTAGGAGATATTTTAAAATGAGAAATATATGACCAAGATTTTGGATCCTAATATTATAACCTATTTATGGTTAGAATATGTTGAGTGAGTTTGGAATTTTGAAACCTTGTTAAAATAATGTGTTCTCTATTTTGTATAGACAATCCAAACTAATATAGTGATAATGTATGGTAGAGAGTGTGAGTAAGTGTTTGGATAGAATTTTAATGATAACAAATATGAATTATGTACAAGATAATATTTTTGTGACCTAGGAGACTTTTTTAAATGTATATTGTTGTCTAAACCTTTGCACAGTCAAGGAGAACACATATAGTCACATGAGTTTCTTAATTATTTCATGCAAAAGTGGTTAGAACCAAAAATATAACTCATTGAGAAGGGAAAAGGGGATCAATATAGACCAAATAAAGGAAATTATAATTTATGAAACGTTTTAAAATGCAATAAATTGGATTTTGTAGGCTCTCAAACCTGTGTGCAGGCATCAAAACCCTAAACTAGGGTTTTGCTAGTTTAGAAGGTTTCCACTATTGAAATGTGTTGAAAATTAGAGGTTTTGAAGGAATTAATGTGACCAATGTTATTTTTTAATTTTTTATTTGGTACAGACTCTGTCCATATGGTTATAAGGGTATGAGTTAAAATAGGGTTATAATAAGCCTAATACAAGGTTAGTTGCAAGGAAAGGAGACCAGAAAAGGAGTCTATTGATTGAAACAGTAAAAGAAACTTTGTGGAAGCATAAAAAAACATAGAGGGTACAATAAAAAATGAATATTTCAAGAAATGAGATAAACTATTCAAACAAGCCACAATTATAGAAGAAAAGGCTACAAGCCTTGTATTGCCTTTAAGAGTCTGGTTAGTGATAAAGGGTGTTAAGGTGTATTGGAACCATGGTAAGGAGTGAGAAAAGGTATATTATTGTCCTTAATACCATATAAATATAAATATTGTGCTAGAGAAACCTTGATTCACATTTGGTCCTTGAGACCTAAGAAACTTGTCTAAGTGAGACTACTCCAAAGGAGAGAGTAAGCTTATGAAACTAGGTGTATTCTGAGATAGAGAAAATACTATGGGTGAATCAAATAGACATAAAGATTTGAAAGGAACATTTATTAATATAAAGTAAATAATAATGAAGCAAATATATTAGTGATCACCTCCAAGAGAAAGAGAGTGAAATTAATTGAAACAAGGATAGTCAAGAACAAGCATAAAAATGAATGAGATCAATCAAAGATTGGAATTAGATATTAATGGTTTTGTGACTTCTCCCTAATTTATATGCATCATAAATAAAACAAAATTGTAGAAATATTAATTTTTTATTTGTATAAAGAGTTTGAATTGCACAGAGAGTCTTACAAAGAGTGTCAGATTTGAATTAAATTATAAACATACTTCAATATTCAAGCACCAACATATTCATAGGACCATATTACAGGTTATAAGTCTACAATATGGAGAATGGAACACTATTAAATTTTAATTTATTTTATATATAATGAAAATGTTTTTTTTCATTCAAGTTCACATGTTATTAATTCATAATTATAAACAGTTAAAATATAGACTGACATAGATATTGTTCACATGTTTTCCATCCACTCTACTCTATTATCTATATATACATCACATTTGTGTGGGTTGAGCTCATAATGGAAGATATTTGGGTCATTAATATGGAATAAATTGCCATTTTACATATTTTTTGATGAGCTTTTCTCCATTACTATACCAATTTGATACCTCCCTATGCGCCACAAACAAATGTTCCTGTTTTATGCCTTGTATGCTCCTATTTTTTGTTTCACACCTTTTATGTTCTTGGGTTTCTTGGTGTGATTTATTTGTTATTTTTTTTGTGTGCCTTCACATATAAGTAAATGTTTAGTGGTATATTAATGGGGTGATGGAACATAACACAAGAAAATGTCTCTCCCTACCTTTTTCATGGACCTCCTCACTAGAAATGGCCATGGAATTTACCTGAATGTTATTGACCATGTAAATTTTCACAGATGAATTTTAGTCAATAAAATAGAAGGATAAAAACTATTGTTATTTTTCCTTTTATGTTCATTTTTTTTATCATGTCTTCATATCTGACTAAACATTTACAGGTATGTTAATGAAGTGATGAAAAATTACACAGAGGTGTGTTATATGTTAATGAACACATAAGCATGTTGTTTTTATTTTCACATGTTTGTTATTATTATTTTACTTTTAAAAACCTTTTTGGAGGGATGAAACATTATATAATTCTGAACCCACATCATCCACATGTTTTTATTCACATCTTGCTCTAAATTTACTAGTATTTTGATGGAAGTCCTAGATGTTTTTTGAATCCATGTCACTATGTGCTTCATTTATGTGTCACATTTCTATTTCCATGCATGAAATTGGCTGGAAGATGAAAAATTAACTACTATGTGGATGTAAGCCCTGAATGCACCTAAATCCACTTGCATTAATAATCCCCACTAAACCCACTAATTTAACCTATAATCACATTCCCTAGCCAATTAATTAATACCATACTTCATATATAAAATCCCCTACATACCATAAATATTATTCCAACATCACAACCAATTAATCACCTTCATTATCCTATTAACTAAGCCTAATTAGTTATTAACCTATTCATTAGCCCACTTGCCAATTTAAAAATACTTTTTATTCACCTATCCATGTACCACGCTACTAAGCTAGCCTCTCATACACACCTAGTCCCTAATCGCCCACCTAATCCCTATCTAAACCCATACCTAATCCTAATTAATCCCTAAGAAGATTATATAATCCTCCAATTATAGAATCCTCTAATTTAACCCTTCTCCTCTAGATTCCTCTATTTTAGAGGCTTCCAAGGAATTAAAAATTCCTCAACCATTGATC
Source organism: Torreya grandis (assembly GCA_037957365.1). Lineage (NCBI taxonomy): Eukaryota > Viridiplantae > Streptophyta > Pinopsida > Cupressales > Taxaceae > Torreya > Torreya grandis. The sequence continues at coordinate 45,876 of JARHVA010009479.1, read as the reverse complement.
TCAATAGCTTAGGATTAAATACAAGCCATTGATTTTCCATCCCATGGATTATATAAACAAGCCACTCCTCCATGGAAACTAAGTAGAAATCACAAGCATCTATTTAATCTATTAAGTTTAGGAAATCTCCATGCCAATCATATGATCCATAAATCCAAATCAATGAATCAAGCCATCATAATGTCAGAATTTTGAGTCTAATTACAATCTAAAATCAACAAAATCCATTTGAATATCTTTGAGGGAGGTTAGCTAAATAAAAAAATTGGTAAGGTTAATCTTTACCATTTTTGATTTGTTTCTATAATCTCTCTTGTTAGGTGTATTGTGCATTTTGGGTTAATTGTCATATTTAGCTAATTGCTCAAAATTACAGTCACATAATTGGTGACCACAGTGGGAGTGGATCCTTTTGAACTGATTTTTTTTTTTTTTTAATTTGAGTATATTTTCTTGATTTTTAAATCAAAGTAAGGAATAATTTATGACTCAAATTTTTTTTGATGAATTTACATTTTTTATGAAAAGGTGTTGTGTTTTTCTAAACTACTCCTTACTCATTTAGAATTTTGTAAAAATTTTGGGTTTTGAGAGTCCGACTCTCACCTTTATGAAACATTTTATGGTTTTTTATTTAGTTAAATATTTAAAAAGTTATAACTATTTGAATATTATTGTTCTGCATAGATTTTTATTTTATTTTTAAAAAAACATGATTTTTTATTTTTTTTTTAAAATAGTCTTGACTTTTGAAAAAATGGTAATCAACCAAACAAAAATGGGGAACTAAAAATAATTTATTGTATTTTATCATCCATTAAAAATCTCATTTTTTAATGCAAACTTGTGTACAGGTGCTAGAGGAAGCATCAAAATATTTGACAAATATTTGCTTGCAATTATGTTTTGATAAATGTCCATATCCTGTTCTAAAAACCATAGTTTGAATGAACTAATAAGATTAAATTTATTATTTTAATTTGGGTAAAATAGTGTTAATAATCTATAATCTTGCATTTTAAGGCAATTTTTACATATCTTGGGTATGATTCTACATTTGGTGTGATTGCATGTGTTACAATGCACTTTCTTTGAATCAATCTCCCTTGCAACTTGATCCTACCAATATAAGATAACCATTAAATGGTTTGACCTTGGATGTTGTATTCCAATGGGGAATTAAAAACTTATATTATGATTTCCATTTAATTCTATAATTTTTGGATCTATTTTGGCTACAGGTTTGATCTTACTTACATCTCGCTCGAGTTCGACATTAGCTCACCCTCAGAGGGATCATAGCAGGCCAAATTCTTATTTGATAAAAAAATGTCAATGTCATGTGAAACTATCTATATGTTTTAAGCTATGGTTACCTATGTCAATTCCTATGCTTTTAGAATACTGCCACATTTTATAGGTCTCACTTGACAATTAGTATATGGTAGGAGAAGCCTTGACCACTTGGTTACACATAATTAAAATATTATTTTTCTAAGACTAGTCATTTAACCATTGATAATATCTAATTCTCTAAATTTGAGTCAGAGGGCCCTATTTAATAACTTGTTACACATGATATTGATTATTTTGAAGTAATATTGTATTCTTTGTTTTACATAACCCTTATGCCATTGTCAATAGTATTTTCATAAGTCGTATGATTTTAAGTTTAGACTATTGAGTAGTGAAAGTGTGTCCAGATTAAAAAGACTAGTTTGAGGTTTAAATGAAAAGTTAATGTTTAAAAAACATAAGTTTTATTGTTTTTTTTAATAATAGTTATTATAATAGTCATTTTAAAATAAATTTTTTCATCATTTTGATAAAAAAAATTTACATAATTTATAGTCTACTTTTAAGGCTAATTACTATATTTTATTGTCAAAAGGTAGGAAATTGTGTAAAATATAGAGTCAAAATTTTATAACATGTAGATGTGTTAGTCAAAAGATAAATTAGACTACTGATGGCATTTCATATAAGATGATATTTATACTAAAATCATTTTATTTCCTTGTCAAATGACTAACATGTGTACCTACAGGTCTCATTAGTCCAAGGAAAAATTATCAAAACTACTAACATCTTGTCTTGCACATTACCTCTCAAGGTTATCAATTGAAACTACTGATCACTTGCCTTACAGGTTATCCTTTTAGGAGCACTAATTAAACTACTAACCATTTTTATGTAGGTCACCTGTCGAAGACATTTTGACATTTTACAAAATCATTTTGTGTATATATATATATATATATATATATATATATCTTTTCTAAATTAATTGGCTAATTAATATCTTTTGGTCTACTTGTCTATCACCTGAGGGCTACAAATGAGCCCCATAAATGTCATGTTTTTTTCCTCATCTGTCACATTCATCCTTCTATTTTACCATGCTTTTGAGTTACTTCCCCATAAATTTTCCATCCTTGAATATCCATAATCCTATAAATAGCATTATGTTATCATACTCTTTGAATAGTTAGGACTGTGTATTGAAATCAAGTACATACTAGTTATTTTCTACTATAAGATGTTTTTTATATAATGTGTTTTAAATATGTTTTGGAGTAATAGGTATATAACACAAAACATCTTGTAGCAAAGGAATCTCATCACATAGACACATCCTATAGCCACTACATGACCAAAGTTGTGGATGAAAAAAAATTGATTCCCAATTCAACCAACTCATAGAAATGACTATAACCTCTAGGGAGCACAATAAGGATTCGGTTGAAGAATGAAACAAATTTTTTGTCCTAAGGAAATATTACAGGGTTCACATGAATAGAAACTTTAGCAAAAGGAGCTAATTTCTATTATCTTAAGTCAAATTTTTCTTAGATTATAATATATATTTTTTTGTATAAATCAATCCCCCTACTATATATACATATATAGGTAACAACAAGGTTGAGAGGTAGTAGATATCAATTAGATAATTATTAGAAGTACATTTTGTCAAGCAGTTGTTATTGTAATTTCTTACTATAATTCATTGATGCATTTTGATTAACATGAACAATCATTTCTCATTATATTTCATTATTGTAAGAGAAATGATTGAATTTGTATTTAGAAGGAGGGGCCCCCTTTGTAATTATTGTAACAATAATCCAACCCATTAAATAACTAAGCATGTTATTTAGTTACTTTATGTGTTATGTGTTTTATTTCTGGATTGTGTGATTGCATTCTTATAGAGAATTGCTTAAGGAAGCTTCCAATAGTGTAACATTTAATTTAGAATATTATTCTCATGTTTAATTTTAGCATTCCATTTACTATATGGCTTTAGCATCTTAGATTACAATCAGTAGAAGGTCAAATTAGAAGATTGAGTGTGCACATTAAATCACATCATCCTATCAAGTTTATGTCCTTAGATTGACATTTAAATTAAGTACAAGATACAAGTCTATGGTAACTCTCCTTGTTCATTTTTATCAAGAGAATTATATCTGATTATGAATCAACTACTAGTCATTTTTAGCACTATTGCTAGGAAAGGGTATCACACACTTATAATCTTCAATCTTGATTGTTGTTATTTTTAAATGTTTATTATTTTTATTTTCAGATTTTTTTTTTCTTTAGATTAAATATTTATTACTTTTATAGTTTAAATTTCCATTTTTTCAAGTAGGATAATGGAAATTTTTAAAAAAACCCATATTACTAACCATGTGTAGGTAGGGTGGGAAAAAAATTTAAAAAAAGAGAAAGAAAAGTGGTTGACATACATGCAAATCAAAGGGGACTATATAGGATTTTTTTTGCCTAAATCATCAACCATTGTTTCAATATCAAAAATTTATCCTAAAGAAGTTGATCAGCATGAAGAAATTCCTAAATATCACTCATAGTTGTCAATAAAAAAGGTAAAAAAGGAAGAATTTTTGGCTGGATTGGTAGCACAAGATGAAAACTTTGAATACATTCATACCCTTGGAAGAGACCCATATATACCACCCTTGATAATTCCCACCTTATCACCTCATACTCAAGAATTTAAAGTTCACTTCTCTCTATCACCCAAATTTCTTACTAAGGAGGCATTCAAGGTTAATATTGCTCCTAGAAGAATACTAGGATAATAGAATCTTCCAATTTAGAAATAATATTTTATGATACACAAGATGAATCTTCTAAAACCTCTACACCATCCCCATTGTATAGGAAGACATATATTCCTAAGAAAAAAGATAAAGTCTCCATCTTCTACACCCTAGTAAATAGAAGAATTGATAAGTATTTTGAGCGATGGGTAGAAATAATTTTGGTCTACCAACATAAAGAGTATTCATAGAGGATCCTCAAGAAGAAAACACTATCAATGAGTTTTCTACTTTTGAATTTCCTATCCTTAATCCTAATGTAAATTCACCCATGAAGAATATTCCTGACTCTACTCTCCCTACCTTTTAGAGAAAAGCATCTGAGGATCCAAACACATTTCTTTTTGTGTTTGACATATTATGCCATAGTTATGATTATAATCAAGATGCTCAAAAACTCAAATTATTTCTAGGAACACTCAAAGATGCAACACTTACATGGTTTATGGGACTTGAAAAGGATGCCATTTCTACTTGGTATAATCATATAAAATGTCAAAATTGGTAGCTTGAGTATGGATTGTGACACCTAACCTTTAGGCCCCTCTTGAATTCTCTCATAACCCTTCTAAACACATTTTTCCTAATTCCCAATCATCTATGGACTTCTAAAACCTGATTCTAGCTCAACTAAGCTACATTTCCCATGTTATTTTCATCCCCCTAGGTCCTGTACCTATAGGAGAATAGAGCCCATCTTAGACTATATCATTTAACCCTAGGGTGTCTAATTTTGGTGATCATGTCTATTTACATTTTTAGCTCCAACAGTCATTTCTTTTCGATTCCTATCCTTCATCCTATCAGCCTAGCATGAATACATTCAACCCATGACCAATATATCTCTATAACAACCCATTCAAAGTTAATTTAGAAGAAATTGTAAAATATTACAAAAAAAAAGAAAGAATACAAGCAAGACCAATTAGGCAAATTTCCCTATTCTCTACATATAGCAATCTAATACAACTACAAGCATATCCAAATCTTCACACTAGTCCCTAGCCACCTCAAGAACACCCAGTTTAAATTTTTTACATCAGCATTACACTATTTCACAAAGCACATTCAATGGGAGAACTACATATGACTTGATCCCTCTTCAGATTATTGGTATGTAGGCAGCATGCCCACATAAGGCGTGTGGATACATGTTTAGTGCATTTTACACACACTAACCCCCCCTTTATTTCTCAAAATTTATCAAAGCACACTAGATTCTAGGGTTTGAAGATAAAATTAGCTCTATAAAGAGTTTTATAGACCTTTAACAATCAAAATTTCATAGGTAGGATAACACAGGGACAATGAATAAAACTCAAAAAAATTAGGTCTTTATGAGTAGTTTGGACAACAATGATAGAAGAGGATAATAGCACTAGACCCTAGGGTGTCCTATTTCATCACTCTTATCCTTTCACAAAATGAAAGCTAGAACCTAATTTGTGACATTATCCCAGTCCTACACAATAAATTCCAAACTCTATCTCAGTCATTTCATCCTATTTTTAGATAGGTCTTATTTTCTCCCTATTTATTACTATTTATAGAAAGGTTAAAAATATAGTCAAATTATAAAAATTAGTAGTTAAATTATTATAATAATATTTACTGATTTCCTATTCTAGATCTTTAACTAAATTAGGAATAATACTCCAATATTCCCAAAAATGTTAAATCATTTGTGACTCGACTTACTTTGTTTGTGCATAAAACCCCTAGAAACCCTAGGATAAATTTCTTGCTATTTTTTTCAATTTTTTTCTAATTTTTTACCTACATATTTAAATAAAAAATTCATACTAATTTTTAAAATTCCATAGTAATTTAATATATATATATATATATACTTTTAAACCCTAGTTACATATACTAGGTCCATTTAAATTTAAAAAATCAAATATTTTTCTAAGTTTTTTCTTGCATATTTAAATCATAAATTCAATTGAAATTTTAAAATTCCATAGTCATTTTTTTAAAAATATTTTCTTTGAAACCCTAGTTACATATACTAGGTCCATTTAAATAAAAAAAATTCCAATATTTTTTAATTGTTTTTCCTGCATATTTAATTCAAAATTTTGCTTTAAATTTTAAAATTCCTTAGTAATTTTTTTAAAATATCATTTTTCAAAACCCTAGTTTTATATACTAGGTCCCTTTGTTTACTTTAGGTATCACCTTACATCTAATTTAAATTTCATATAAAATTACAAATGGATCTCACATATTTACACATATTTCTTGCATTTCTTGCAAACAATAAGGAGATCATACTCAATCCTATCATGTACATGAATGATGAAATTTACCATATTTTAGTACAAAGCTTCATTCTTTGCATTTCGTGCTTACTTTTCATAATATGGGATGATATTAAGAAAGTTATTGTTAAACATGTTAAGATACCTCTTGCCTCACCTCCCTTAGAGCCTCTATCTCGTGCCAAGTTATGTTGCATAGTCCATTTTACTCTTCTCTAAGTCACTACTCATTATCAAAGAGCTCAGTTGATACCCTTTATCACTCCACCACCTTGACCTATCAATTATCTTCACTCTCCTCCTATATTTACTACTAGTCCTATACATATAGTAGATAATATGGTTAGAGCTATTAATTAATATGCTACCATGCCTCCTCTACCTAGTCAAGAGCCCCACAGCCCTCCTATTCCTTCTCATCCCATGCCCAACCCACTAACATAGGAAGATATACATAAGACATATGATATTGTTGATCAATTGAGAAACACACTAGCTAAGATTTCCATGTTAGAACTACTTCAGAAAGCTAATGTGTTTAAGGACATTCTTTATTAGGCACTCACTCAGACCTTTATGCCCATTGATTTAGATCTTTTTTATTTTTCATCAGTATTCAACACATTAAAAACTATAGAAGATGATATTTATTTTTATCATGAGAACATGCCATCTTAGATAGTTATTGATCAAAATTTACCACTGTTCATACAAGCTCAAGTCAAAACTAGTGTAGTTGAGAGAGTTCTAGTTTATAGTGGTTTTGGAATTACTATATGTAATATTACATTCTTATAGACCATGGGCATATATATGAAATCTATGAAAAAATTATATAATAATATTAGAGGGTTTGATGATATACCATGACAAACATTAGGCACCATTGCTTTGGATATCATGGTAGGGCTCAAAACCCTCTTTACACAATTCTAGGTCATACCAAGTCCTCTTCATTATAATATTTTACTTGAATGACCTTGGATATAGATTATGAGGGCAGTTCCTTCTACTCTTCATCGATGTGTTAAGTTTCTTTATGATGAATACCTATACACATACCTAGTAGATAATCAGCCATTCAGGTATTATCAAATTATCGAGTCATTTTTGACTATTTTGCCAATTGGGACACCTCATATCATAGTTCAATCCACACCTCACTGAATTTATCTTGATTAGATACATACATATAAGGTAGGAGATACTATCACATCTCATACTCTTTCACTTACAATTATGTCCTCAGCTCCAGATACTCAGCTAGTCATAGCAACTTCAAGCATTCTAACTACTCCATCTATCATGGTTCTTACACCTGTTACAATTATACATACACTCATCGATAGTAGTTCTATTAGTACTAATTGATTCTATAGATACAATTCCTCTAATATTTATAGTTACTTTGATAGTTTTAGATACTCTCACAACACTGCTATTTTCTAATACTACAGTTGATGAGACTCACATATCATAGTTACCCTTTGTGGTAAATTTTGAGTTATCATATGTACATGATGTTGATATAGATTCTTAGGCTACTTTAGATGATGATATGGAACCCACACTCATAGATGACTATTTGTGTGGATCAAGATTTACACCAATTAGAATTAGAGAATACCAAGTTAACTCTAGAGCTCTCAGTACACATCCTACATAACTCTTAATATCTCACACTATAATCTCAAGATACACTCCAAATTTTCAGCCATAGATAGATCACTTGGCACATATAATTCACATCATTACCTCTATGGATATAAAGTCATTCATTCAAATTCAAGCATGAAACACACAACATCAACCATAAATTATACTATAGATGTTACTTGATTGTGGATTGATCACACTTCCTATAGTATGACACAGATCTATTAGAAGGTTATCATGGCAAGATGGTCACCCAATTTTTTCATAAGATCAAAGGCTGTGATACAAACTCATGTATAGATTTATAATAGATATTGGATAAACTATGGTATTATTTAGATTACGTCACCACCAACACTAGCTTCACCACTTCCATCAAATCCATCTACTACTAGAGATAAATATCCTTGAGGAGACTTAGCATTTTCACCACTAGAGAAACCTTTAGCTCATTGTCGATAAGATGACACCATTATGAGTGATAGATCTACAACTACATAAAGAGCAAAAATATTACTGACACCTGAGGAGATAGCCACCATGTATACAGAATCTATGGCATATGATAATATGTATGATGATGATCTTGAGGCATTTGATGATGGTTGTGTTCCCTTCCTCCATCTCTATCCCCAATAAGCTCCATCTTTGGACCTTTTACCCCCTCCAACCTAGTCTTCTATATCATTATGTACATATTACTTATTTTAAATTACTTGTATATATCTTCCTTTCAATTACTTGTACATAGTTTCTTTTTTCTTACTTGTATATAGCTTCTTATTATTTCTAGTACATAGTCTTTTCATGATTGATTGTATATAACTTATATCAAAATAAAAAAATATTCAAATATTATAAAATATTAAAAACAATACAAATATATCAAAATACCAAAAACAATACAAAATTTCAAAATACAAAAACACTCAAATATGTAAAAATTAAAAAACATTTCAATTGTATGCATTCTCCATGCTTTACATTTCTACTACCATTATAGACTTACATTCTATTATTCTATGCTATTATTTGTCAATTTTTCTACATTACCATGTTTCACTTGATCTTATTAAAGTGTGTGTAGTGACTTTTAGATCCTTGATTGTTTCACTCTACCCATTGAGGGGGCATCCTAATTCATACATTTGAAACATACATTGATATATCTACCCCCTGGGGGAATCTTCTACATGACTATACCATCTATGTTATGTCATTCCTACACCACACACTATAGTTATCATGTTGATGTACATTACTTACTAGCTTACATAGATTACTCTATCGGCATTCACTAGTATATAACACTTGTGTATTTCTTATCATCTACCTAATCTTGTACTATATGTCTTGCATGCTCTCACTTCTTGCTTTGATTAGTTAGATGCAATTATATTTATAGTATTTACATGCTTTCCTTGTTTGATTTACATAACTAGATGTGATTGCATTTCTCAATTCTTATTTTATTCTCTTGTATGTGCCTTAGGACATTTACCAATGTCCTTTACTTCTCTTCTTGTGTGTGCCTTAGGATATTGACCAATGTCCTTTACTTGTACTCTTCTATGTGATTATGGCCCTTGTGTCAACCTTGTTTTTTTCTAGTTATATGTATATGTGGTATTTGAATATGCCTTGTATGCTTACCTTTAATTTGGTGTGACATGTGCCCATGTCCCTTGTTTACTTGGCCCCTTGGCCACTCTTATATGCTTCTTAGTTTTTGTGATTTTTTATTATTTATTTTTCATTGTTTTCAATGCCATGATCTACATCATGAATTTTATTGATATCTTAGATGACATGATGGGCATCATTCTCCATCTCTCCTTGACAAATAAAAATTAAAAACTAGCAACTAGCAACTAACATTTCTAGTTTCAATTCAGCACATTGGACATGCTATTACATTATTATATATATATATATATATATATATCTAGACATACCCTTGTTGATCTAAAAATCTCTCATACAAACCATGTTATATCTTGAGATATTTTGTCAATTATCATTGATATATCATGTATTCTTGTATTATAACACAATTTTAGGCCTCTTTATTTTGAGGGTAGTTATTTTAGGTTCTTCATTCCTATCCTCATAAGAGGGGGCAATAAGTAGGGGTTTTGTCACAGAGATCAAAGCTCTTACCAATCAAAAAATCAATTTTTAGGACACTCAAAACAATGTATAGGAAGCCATATATTATTAATAAAAATACAAAGTAACCATCTTCTACACCCCAAGAAATATAAGAATTGATAGGAATTTTGAGTGGTGGGTAGCAACAAAATCTAGTCTACCAACACAAAGAGTATCCATAGAGGATCCTTAGGAGGAAAACACTACCAATGAGTCTGATACTTTTGAATTTCCTATCCTTACTCCTAATGGAAATTCACACATGAATAATATTACTCACTCTACCCTCCCTACCTTTAGGAGAAAAGTATTTGAGGATCCAAACACATTCCTTTTTGAGTTTGACATCTTATACCATAGTTATGATTATAATCAAGATGCTCAAAAACTCAAATTGTTTCCAGTAACACTCAAAGATGAAACACTTAGATGGTTCATGGGACTTGGAAAGGATGCCATTTCTACTTGGTTTAGTCATATAAAATGCCAAAATTGGTAGCTTGAGTTTGGATTATGACACCTAACGCATAGGTCCCTCTTGCATACTATCATAACCCTTCTAAACACCTTTTTCCTAATTTCCTATCTCTGTAGAATTTAAAAACCTTATTCCAACTTAGTCAAGATATATTTCCCATGATAATTCCACCCCCTTAGGTCCTTCACCTATAGTACAATATCAACCAACTTGGACTATAGCACTGGACCCTAGGGTGTCTAATTTTGGTGCTCCTATATAATTACATTTTTATCTCTAACAATCATTTTATTCTGGTTCCTATCCTTCATCCTGTCAGCATAGCATGAATAAATTCAACCCATGACCAATAGATATATATAAAATCCTATTCAAAGCTCATATAGAAGAGGTTGGAAAATATTACAAAAGCAAACAATAATACAAGCAAGACCACTTAGGCAAATTTCCGTATTCCTTGCATATAACCATCCAATATAGCTACAAGTATATACAAATCTTCACACCAGTCCCTAACCACCTCAAACACACCTAATTTATCATTTTTGCATTAGAATTACACTATTTCATAAAGCACATTCAGTGGGAGAACTACATATGGCTTGATACCTCTTCAAAGTATTGGTATGTAGGCAACGTGCTCACATAAGAGGTATGGATACATGTTCAATGCATCTTACACACACTAACCCCCCTTATTTCTCAAAGTTTATCAAAGCATAATGAATTCTAGGGTTTGATTATAAAACCAAATCTACAATGATTTATATAGACCTTCAATAGTCAAGATTTCAAAGGTAGGCTCACATAGGGATAACAAATAAAACCCAGAAAACTTAGGTCTCTGTGAGTAGTTTGGACAATAGTAGCAGAAGAGGACAATAGCATTGGACCCAAGGGTGTCATATTTTGGTTCTCTTGTCCTTTCAAAAAATGAAAGATAGAACTTGATTTGTGACATTATCCCAATAACAAATTCTAGACCCTATCTCAACCATTTCATCCTATTTTCAACTAAGTATTATTTTCTCCCTATTTATTACTATTTATAAAAAGGTTAAAAATAAAACTAAATTATATAGATTAGTAGTTAAATTATTGCAATATTATTTACTGATTTTCTACTCTAGACCTTTAAATAAATTAGGAATAATACTCCAATATTCCCAAAATTTTTAAATCACTTGGGAAGAAATGAAGGAGAGGATTATGATGAAATACCAAGACTATTGTAGGGGTAGAAACTATAGGAGAGATGATATATTCTGAATGACACAAATTGATGATGAGTCATTATAAGAATATATTGAAATATGTTTGTTCAACTTGCAAAAATCCAAATAGACTACAATGGAGAAAAAATCAATCATGTTGATATTCCTGACAGGAATGAGAGATGATTGTCTAGAGGCACTAGATCTAATGTTTAGTGGTGATGTTTTGACATTATCCTTTAATGAACTAATAGTTATTTGTAAAAACTACTCCAGATCAATCATGAATAAAAGTAGGGATAAAACCCTTCTGATAACATCTATATTAGGACTATATAAAGGTGAAGTTAGCAACCTGCTCTAGGATATGAAGTAGGACATTATTAGCCACCTAACTACTCAGCTTGATACATTACATACATGAAGGAAGCAAGAAGAAACTAAAAAAGATTTAACCACCTATTACCTTGAATTCATAAAAAATGAGGATTGTACATTCCATTTTATGAAATCCTAGGTAAGCAAACATAACTAAGGAGAATCCTAAAATAATGGAGCTAAATGATATAGGAGAAGATGAGAATCAAGTGTTTTTTGTGGCTCAATGGAAACCATGGGTGCAAAGATCAGGTATGCCATCAAACTCTATGTTTGAAAATTATCAATTCTCAAATAATCCTCAATATGTTTCTTGGATGAATATACCCAACCAAAATTGACCCCAAACAAATTGGTAGCTACCCCAAAATTAGTTATGGATGCAACTAAATGGATAACAACCTCAACCTAGGCAATTCTAAAACTAGCAATGGTTCTTTTCCTCTAATCCATGGAAACAACAATGGAGAGGTAATCAAGGTTTTCCTAACAAATGCAAGAAACACAAAAACAACATGCCTTAATGCCAAACACTCATCAACCTATTAGAACCATTCAATTACTGACCCAACCCATCTCCAATCTTGCCAATAAGTTGGTTCAACCAACACAATCCTCTAAAATAATATAATATCCAACATACACTTTGGATATCACTCAAGTCCAAATTTGCTCAGGATGTGTTCTTCCACAACCCATCTCACCCATAATCATATAACAATGTGAAGAACTAGATACACTCCATACTAATCCACAACCACCCATGACCAATCCTGAGCCAAGTCCACTAGAAAATAAAATAGATTTTGATAATCCTCATTTTCTAGAGAGATTGAGCATATCACATCCTGAACCAGAACCTAAATTCGATATCTTAAGACAACTCAAAAATGCGTGCATAAAAATCCCACTCTTTCATATAAAGGATGTTTATATCTATAATAAGGCTATTAGAGAGCTATGTTTAAAAAAACCAAGAAGAAAGAAGAAGGATCCTAAAATAGTCTAAGTTATTGGCCAATTAGTGGGTATTATGTTGGGAAATATAGTTACCCAAAAATATTCTAATCCTAGAAGTCCTATAGTTAATGTTAACATCCACGACCAACCCATCTCCAAAAATTTAATTGACTTGGGTGCATCCATCAGTGTGATGACCATAGAGACCATACAACAACTAAAACTTATAACTCTCTACCCAATACCCACCATACTCTAGATGGCCAACATGTCAACTATTAAGCCTAAGGAGATTATTGACGACCTGGTTATCATTATGGACTCCTAGAAATATCTAGAAGAATTTATTATCCTATATCCAAAAATCAAATTGGGAGGTTATCCTCTCATCCTTGGCCGCCATGGTTGGTCATCATTGATGCTTTTATTGGTTATAGGTCAGGAAAAATGTTAGTTTCTAATGAAAATGACACCAAGAAACTAATTCTTTATCTGCCAGCCCAACCTTCCTAAAATGATGGCCCAACATCTTAGATTTATGAATTTGAGGAAGCTATTTCCTTGAAAACTCTACACAATTGATTGGATTCTATCTTTGTAGGCATAAGAAGAAGACACTGTCCTTACTGGTATCTTGAAAAATACCTATTGACAAGATCTTTTAGCCATAAACATGTTGGAATGTATACCATGCCCTCTTCAAATTAATTTTTTTGAGAATGATCTTGCTAAAATTGCAAGAGACATTTATACATTTCATTAATTACTTCCCCATTAATGTAGCTATGCTCCTTTAATCACCAACATAGAAACTAGGATTTATTTAACAAAGCAAGTAGACATTCTATCAAATATACCTCTCAACATTATCACCCCATTAACACCCCATCAAGAAAGTTAGTTACTTATAATGCTGAGAAAACAAACAACAATATTTTCCTAGGATTACCATGACATGAGAGGAGTACCCCCAGATTTATGCATGAATCACATTTAAATTAAAAAATAATGCAAACCTATTTACCAACCCCAATGAAAAATGAATCTTGTAGTTAAAGACATTGTCAAAATTGAGTTGTAAAAAATCTTGGATGTAAGATTTGTTTATCCTTTTTTAGATAGTCAGTGGGTCTCTCCCCTAGTTATTGTCCCTAAGAAAGTGGGGAAATGGCATATTTTTGTTGACTACTGAGAGTTGAATGCTGCTACTAGGAAGGATCACTTTCTCCTTCCATTTATTGATCAAGTGTTGGATACATTAGCAAGAAAAAGGTATTTTTCTTTGCTAGATGGCTATAGTGGTTATAATTAGATACAAATTTGTCCAAAAGACCAATATAAAACCACTTTTACTTACCTGTAGGTAACCAATGACTATGATATCTTTCCATTTGGTCTTTGCAATGCCCCAACTACTTTTCAAAGGGCTATTTTGAGCATATTTCCTAATCTCTCCCATGACTATGTTCAAATCTACATGAATGATTTCACTTTTTATGTGTATACATTTGAATAAATGCTTACCAACTTGGAGAAAGTTATTCAATGCTACCAAGACCACTAATTATCTTTGAGTAATGAGAAGTGTTATATGCTTATAACTAAGGGGATTGTGTTGGGGCATTATATATACCCTACTAGAATTCAAGTTAACACAATAAAGATAAGTATAAATAGGATTTACCCATACCAAAGAATCAAAAATATGTTATAATATTTTTTTGGACATGTTGGTTATTATAAATGATTCATCAAATACTTTAGAAAAATTATCACCCCATTGTTTGGATTGCTTACTAAGGATGTTAAATATACTTGGATTAATGATTGTCAAACTATCTTTTAGAAACTCAAAAACCTTCTCATAACAACTTTTGTTCTGAGAGGACCTGAATGGAATAATCATTTTGCATCTACATAGATGTATCCAACACCACTTTAGGACTATCCTTGGCCAAAAAGATGAATCTTTGAGTTATGCAATCTATTTTATCAACAAGAGTCTTCAAGGGGCTGAAATTAACTACATTGTAACAAATAAGGAATTTATTGCCATCATCTATGTCATTAACAAATTTTGACATTACATTATAGGTTACCAAGTATTCATCCACACAAATGATGCAACAATTAAGTATTTAAATAACAAACCTACTGTAGGTAGGATAATTTGATGGTTATTTTTGATGCAAGAATTTGATATTACCATTATGGATAAATTAGGTAAGGATAATGCAGTAGCATATTTTCTATCTTGATTGAAAAATAATGAGCATAGTCTTATTGTTGATGATTTATTTCCTGATGAGCATTTATTTACAGTAACTATTCAATCTCCTTGGTTCACATATATTGCTAACTATCTTACTACATGATCACTACTATAACATTTTTCACCTAGTGAAAAACAACATCTAATCCAAAAGAGTAGACATTATTCCTAGATTGTATGATATCTCTTTATCATTGGATCTAATTTAGTTATGAGAAGATGTATCTGAGAAGATGAAGATTATGATATTCTCAGAGCCTACCATGATGAACCCTATGGGGGTTCATATTTGCATAAGGATGCCATGATGTATACTCATAAACGTGATTAATGTCATCATATGAGGAAACCCACTCACTATGATGAAATGCCATTACAATCACAACTAGTTCTATAGCCTTTTAACAAATGGGGACTAGATTTTGTAGGTATCATTGATCCTAAATTCAACAACAATGAATATATACTAGTCTACACTGATTATAGCATAAAATAGGCCAAGGTCAAGATCATAACCCATGCTTGAGATGAGAAAGTAACTAAGTTCTTGTATGAAAAAATCTTCACCCATTATGGGGTGCCAAGAGAAATAGTCATAGACCAAGGCCCATAGTTCACATCAAACCTTATAGCCATCTTAGTAAAAGAATATGAAATTAGACATAAAATGTTTACCCCTTACCATCCTTAGTTAAATGTTCAAGTATAAGTTATAAATTAATAATTGGAAAATATCCTCACTAAAATTGTCAGTCTACATTAAAATATATATCAACCTATCTTTTGGAAGTAGTCTAGGCTTACAAAATCACCTGGAAAAGCACAATTGATTTCAATCCATATGAACTAGTTTATGGTATGAAGCATGTTCCACCCATTGAGTTTGAGCATAAAACATTGAGGAAAACACTTGATTTGGTCTTGGATCTTTCCAAAGCTCAATAAAATAGGATCATGCAGCTGAATGCACTTGATGAACTAAGAAAGGAAATAATTCATCACACTCAAATAGTGCAAAGACAACATGTGGGTTAACATGATAGGAACATTAAGACTAAGAATTTATAACTTGGTGATTAGGCATTCCTTTTTGACTCTAAATACAAGGATCATAAAGGAAAGCTTCAGTCTAAATGGCTTGGATTGTATGAGATCAAGCAAGTTTTTGACAATGGAGCTGTAAAGCTCATGAGCATTGACTCTTATCAATTTCAATTACTTGTTAATTGCCATAAGCTCAAGATGTATAAGAAACCATTTTCCAAGGAAACTCTCATTCACCAAATTCTTGAATAACAACATTTTTCTCTTCTTCATGATGCAAATCAATCTATTCCTACAACCAAAGGGTATTTATATCAACCTTTCTTTAATATTTTTCAAGATAAGTAAAGCTTCTTGCAACCTTGAACAAGCCATTTAAAATGGTTTGGTTTAGGCTGAATAAAATCCTACCTCCTGGATTTCTATGATTCTAGTTGAGTTAGGACCAAAAAATCTATAAAGAAAAAAAAAGAAAATTTAGCAATGAAAACCTTTAGGCATTGCTAATGGATGTTGTCTTAAAAAACTATGTCATTGGTTGATCAACATTCATTAAAAAAATAGCACTACAATAATAAAAAAAATTGATTTCATCTATTTTTCTTGAAAATTCATTCTTTTAGAGCAAAAATACATTTTTTTCTTTACTAAAAAATAGAACTCTTGCTACTATAGGATATTTATTATTGTTACATGAAACATTTTTTCTACAAGAAACATTTCTCACTTCCAAATGAATTCTTATCACTCCATCCTAGATTTCATTCTCACAAAGCATTTTTACTCCCAATCAAATAACAACACATGCCAGTAAACTTCACTCTTCCACTTCAAATCATCATTTATGCATTAATGAAAGGTATTCCTACAAGTATTAAGGTAATTATTACTAATATGATGGGTCTTGATGCTATTAACATGCCACCATATCTTCTCCTTATCATGCCATATCATGATATCTTTTCCTCCACCGATTGATGTGACCATTGACACACTACTGTCACCACCCCTTATTATTACCATAAGCCATTTATGCATGTTAGTTGTATCCCTTAAGGATAAGTAATATTTTAAGTTAGGGGGGATTTACCATAGTTCAAATGGATTATATCACTCCCAAAGTAAAAATCATAAGCATTCTACTACCCAAATCTACAAAACCCTTGCTATAAGAGCACAGAACCTACAACTAAAATTTCATCTTACACTATGGGAGGGGACTTACTTAAACAAAAACCATTTGATATCTCTCCTCTGACCAATAACTCAAACATTTTGGTCCTATTTCATAATGTGGGATGGGTAAAATATTTTGAAAGGATACATGCTCTGGATCAAGGCATTATAGTAGAATACACTGGCTCATTATTTAACAACCTAGAAATAGTAAGATGAATGGAAATAAAGATAATAGAAATCATCATCAGTAGAGTAATTAGATTTGCAAGAACAAGGGAAACATGGTAAGAAAAATTTAATGCTGAGGAAGAGAGGTAGAAATTAATTAGAGGAAATAAAAGCTTAGAAACTTTAAAATAGGGGACTACATGATTATTTTTATCAGAAAGATGGGCCAAAGCTATTGATTTCATTTTTAGATATTTCACCTGTGAAGGGAGGTATTCCATGCTGAAAGGTGTTAACTTCAAATTAATGAATCATTTATGACATGATATTGAGATAAATGGCCCCAACTTCTTGATTAACATAATCACAAAAATGTCAAAGGAATTTCAAAAAGGTAATTCCAAATCTCTTTCTCATAATTACTTAATCTAATTGATTGTTCAAGACTATTTACAAAGGACTATACCCAATATAAGTTGGAAATATTTTATCTAAGTACCATGAAATGTAGAAAGTGATAGTGAGGGAAATGAAGTAAAAGAGGAAATGGAGGTATAAGAACATATGATAGAAGAAGACCTTCTTGCATCCACATAAGAACCTACAAAAAAAGACCTTCCTATAGCCCCATAAGAACCTATAGAAGAAGACCTTCTTGTAGCTCCATAAGAACCTGTAGAAGAACTTATTGCAACCACACAAAAACCTATATAATATCTTTATATAGCCACATAAGAACCTGTATTAAGGACAAATCTTGAAAAAGGGGCTTCCACAAGTAAGGAATCTAGAAAAAGAAAGAAGGAACTCATTCTCCAGCCTAACTCTAAGGAATCTAAGGAAGAACTTCCACCTTCTCATAAAAATACTAAGGTAGCATCTACTCCTCATAGATCCCATAGATTAAGAAGGTATATGAAAGGTAAACCAAGAACTAAACCTTCTTATATTATATAAATTAATGAGGAATGTGGATAAAAACAAACTACCAGCAGTAATGTATCACTAGAAGTATATAGTTTTGAGACTAACAAGGAAGGATGCTCTCAAGAAGATAATAAGGAGGCAGAGAAAGTATAACACAACCCTAAATAATTTCAAGAATAATCAATGTAGGAAGAAGTAGAAAAAATGGAGAAACCTACCATACAAGTGGAATTTCCTACTCTAGAGCAAGCCCTATAGGAAATTGAGTGACTAAGGAAGAAGCTATAGGATTAGTCAAGAGGACAACTATATGTCCTTACTAAAACATCTTTTTGGCTATAACCCTCTACCAAAAGCCATCCTATAGTCATTTTTTCACAACCTTCTGTAGGAGAAAATCAACAAGAAACACCTACAATTATCATAGTTGTTAGGTATAATTCCTCATCTATGGTGTCTTTTAAATTGATGAATTGGATAGATAGTTAGTCTAAAAGTCTTAAGGCATTAAAAAAAGAGAACAAGAAATTGAAAGAATAGGTTAGGATAAAATAAGAAAGAATCTCCAAACTATAATACAAAATTAAATATATGTCTTATCTTACTCAAGAGCTCATTAACTACAAGCCTCTTGTAAGGGTATATTTAATTTATCTTGAGGAGCAATGTTATAAGTTTAAATTAATGAGAATTTAATGTGACATGCCTTATGAAGTAATTTATCCCCTCTCTTTATTTTAAATATATAGATAGAGTTCACAAGAAGAACAAGCACAATTATGTGATTTCTATCTTCATAACTATGGTGTACCTTATGACAAGGAATAGAATCCTAACTTGTATATTGGAGATGTCCTTATAAAGGAATTTTCATCATATATTTTGAATGAGCAAAGAAAAGGAAGAGAGATGGTTGAATATAGGAAAAAGGAAAAGGAAAGTCAATTGCTTATCAGAAGAGAGTCAATAGCACTTGATGTTGTGTTGATAGAGTGGAATAACATCATGTTGAGGAAGGAAGTCAAAACCTGGTTTGCCAAAAATTATGATGAAGCCCAAGATTTATACTTGGGATTGAGAACTTTTGTTGGTCCTGTAGTAAAAGAATATTACATTGAAAGATGAAATGAGCTCACTCTTGAGATAAAAATTAAAGATCCATATTCCCCTTTTAATTTAAAGGCAAAATTTAATATAATCACAAGATATATTTTACTTGTAGGTGAAATGGGATCTCAATTATTGAGCATCAAATTCCAACCCTCTTTATTTTTTTTATCATATTCTAGATTCATAAGATAAATATCCATTATCTGAAGCTAGGGAGGTCAAAAATTATCAATATTTGAAAAATGGCATGAATTTATGCTCACCTTACAAGTGGTGCCATAGACCCTATGGATTTTATAATTATTTATGAAATTTAAATGAATAAGTTTGTTTCTTGTGGATGAGCAAGGTCTTAAGTTAGGGGGTGTGATGAGCCCCAAAAATTTCATGTTTTTGTCCTCATCTATCACACTCATCCTTTTTGTTTACCATGATTTAGAGTTACTTTCCCATAAAGTTTCCATCCTCGAATAGCCATCATCTTGTAAATAACATTATGTTCTCGTACTCTTTGAATAGTTAGAACTATGGATTAAAATCAAGTATATAATAGTTATATTTTTCTAAAGGATGTTTTTTCTATAATGTGTTTTAAATATTTTTTGAATTAAAAGGTATATAACATAGAACATCCTATAACAATAAAATCTCATCACATAGACACATCCAACAGCCACTACATGACCAAAGCCATAGATGAACAAAATTTGATTCCTAGTTAAAATGACTCACAAAAATTATTATAACCTCCAAGGAGAAAAATAATTATGCAGTTGAATATGAAATAACTTTGTTTTTCCTAAGGCAATATTACAAGGTTCACATGAATTGAGACTTTAGCAAAAGGAACCACTTTCTATTAGCTTAAGTCGGTTGTTTCTTAGATAAGAATATATATTGTTTTGTATAAAACACTATCCCTAATGTGTGTGTGTTTGTGTGTGTGTGTGTGTATATATATATATATATATATATATATATATATATATATATATATATATATATATATATATATATATATATATATATATATATATATATATATATATAGGTAAAAATAGGTTTTAGAGGTAGTAGATATCAATTAGAGAATTATTAGAAGTAAATTTTGTCAAATAACTATTATTGTAATTTTTTGCAGTAATTCATTGTTGCATTTTAATTAATATGAACAATCATTTTTGAGTCCATTTCATTATTTTAAGATAAAGGATTGAAGTTGGAGTTATAAGGAGGAGGGGCCCCTTTGGAAGTATTGTAGAAACAATCCAACCCATTAAATATCTAAGCATGCTATTTAGTTTCTTTATGTGTTGTGTGTTTTATTTCTGAATTATGTGATTACATTCTTGCATATAATTGTTTAAGTAAGCTTCAAATAGTATAAAATTCAATTCATAGTATTTATTTCATGTTTAATTCTATCATTCCATTTACTACATGGCTTTATCATCTTAGATTACAATTAGTAGAAGGTCAAATTAGAAGATTTAGTGTGCACATTTAGTGATGTCATCATATCATTTTTACATCTTGAGGTTGAAATTTAAATAAAGTATAAGATACATGTCTATGGTAACTCTTATTGTTCATTTTGATCAAGATAAGTATATGTGATTATGAATCAACTGCTAATCAGCTATGGTGGTGTATGTTTTCCTCCTTACATCATTGTGGTGATTCTTAGAGGATCAAAATCCACCCACCAACCCTCCCATTTTTATTTTTTAGGGGCAATGTGATGTGTAATTTACACCCACACACTTTTTATAGTCTTAGGGGGGATAGTGATCATGGATTTCACCACTATGTACTAAATTATTCTCTATGTTACTATGAAGTATAAAAACTAGGGATAATTATCATCAAGCTAAGCAATTGACCCCATATAGGTCATCCATGAAGGGGAAGAATTAATCTCTAAATTAGGCATCAGACAACACCTTACACATACTTAGGTTTCATTATACTTAGTGTATAATGGGGATGTCCCTAGACAGCCCATTCAACCTAGCATAGGACCTCTAAGTTATAATAAGTGATATGATACTAGAGTCCATATCAAATCTTAAGTGACTATCATATGTAGATGGGGTTGAGAGAATTTAGTTGGTACCATAATGGGTCATCATCCTATAGCTTCACCCATGAATCTTTTAGATGGTGTGGTCATTGAGTTACACACCTATCAATTTATTAATTTTAGGTTTGTGGTCTACTTACTTGGGTGTGTGTCATGCTAGACTAGTATTGTTTATGAACTGAGTCAGCCATTCACCCCAAACCCATACATGACTATCTAGGTATTTTTACACCTATCACCATCCTATATATTCTTACCCGTATCTTGTAAATCCTTCATCTTGTATAATTTTATCTATCTTGTATATTCCATCATCTCATTAAAATTTTGTCTTGACATCTTTATCCCATCCTTATCAAATCATCTTTATTTCAATCCTATCTTACCCTTTTGTATTTTAGGTCACATACATGTCTAAACCATCCCCATCTCATTCACATTACCCCTTATCATTTCATCATCATATATATCCCATTATCTTATCACCTTATCATGTATCTATCTAACCTTGAGAAATTTGGTCTAAGGTTTTAAGTTAGTCCTCTTGTAATCCATCTATATCATCTTATCATTCTAGTCCACTATCTCTAATCACTAGGTAAGATCTCATACCTAATCAATGTCCTACTAGCATCTTGTCACTTTGTTAGTTTGAATCTAGCATCCCATCAATGATAAATTTAATCATCTCTAATTTAGTCATCTTGACTATTCAAAATTAAAAACCATCCAATCATCATATTATGAGTTATAATCTAGGCACCCATCAAATCCCCAATCCTTTTTTTATCTTGAAAACTAGGCATTATTGATAAATAATTATCACTTATTATACTATAAATTTAAAATTTTATCCTAGTCTTACAACATCTCAATCTCATTTTGTCTATCCTACCACTTATCATATTATCACCTATCTAATTCATAAATTTACCTTCACATCATACATTCCCATTTTATCATCTATTCCCATGGATTTAAACCCCATTTTCATAGAATAATACTTATTTGCCAACAAAGATGAGTCCTCATGTGAGCCTTAGAAATGGGTGCCCACCTACCTTCAAACCTTGATCCCATCAAGCCAAAATAAATGTCTCATGCCCTTCCTCATAAATAATACATATTTACACCTAACCCATATATTAGCCCATCATGATCAACCCCATCACCCATTTATCATAATCATAGTCCTCATTATACAAGTTATAACATTTCCCTATTTTATGAGTACATCATTGCTAATAGGGATGAGGTCTTTTTATGGATATTAGAGGTGGGTGCCCACTTTCTTGATGGTTTTGAGCCCCTAAGCCTAAGTTCACCTCTTGAGTCAGTCTCTTATCAACCCTCATCCCCATTGCATTTTAGTCTACCATTCCCTAGTCCTACTCCTAGTCATGACCTTCCCAATTTAAAATAACCCTATTTAATAAGTATATTATTGTAAAAAAAAAGGCAGTCCTCGTATAGCTCCTTGAGATGGGTGCCCAACTTCTCAAAGGCCTTGACCCCATTCAACTCACCTTACCTCTAATTCATACCCATTCATAGTTGAATACTCCATCTACTAGTCATAACCCATCACCAATCCCTTGTCTTCCTAGTAAAGGGAAGCCTAGCTTGTCAACATCATCATCTCTTTACACCATGACATTGTCATCCTATTCTTAAAATCCTAAATCCAACACTAGGGGAAAGTAAAATATACCTTTCCTAACCTCTACATAATCCCTATTTTGTAAATTGAGGGGCATAGGCATGATTATTCACCCAAACACATGACCTATAGATTTGTCTAACAACATTCCCTCCTGGTATCAAGAAAAATAATTTAATGTATACCATAAATTCCCTAGGCATTCCATTAATAGAGGTCACCTATTTAGATATTATGTCCAAAAACTAAATGATAATGGTGACATTGAAATTGAGGGTGAATCTAGTGCATCTATGCCTAAGAGTGTGTAAAAAGGGTATGCCAAGGTTTGTTTCTTAAGTATAATCATTTGTCTTCCATCCTAAACCAATGTTATGACTCTAATATCATTCATCCTACACATATCTATATGATCCATTCACATCACATCCCCCATCTTCATCAATCCATTAAGCCTAAATCATCCCTTAAAAAACTTGAGGTGAAATAGGTACTTGCAGACAATCATATAGTTCCTACCAGAAAATAATTTATGGGATACATCACTTTGTCAAATCCCCTATCAAATAATACATCAAAATATTTAGTATCATGTCTGATAACAACATCTAAATCAAAAATTATGATAGAATTATCATCCCTTGTAGGTTATGAAGGTCATGCCGACACCTATCTCTTCAATTATGTCTCTACTATCAACTAATTAGATTGCATGAATCTTGATCCATACCAAGATGATGAAACTAAATATTAATTATTAGATTTTCTATCAATCAAAGTTCATCAATATGGATATGAATTGTCTTTCAATTGTCTTTCAATGTTAATTCCCCTAAAAGTCTTAGTGATACTTTTGATATTCTTGATGACACTTTATTTGATGTTGAGGCTAGGGCTCCTAGTGACCTTTATGAGGAGTATGATGTCTATTATCCCCTTAATCCACCACATAACATTAATCATCCACCTCTCCTCCATAATCCCTACATCCCACTCCATAAAGGAGATGAATAGTAACATGCATAATTGGATTCCCCTCTACATGCAACATCATGTAATGAATATACAAGGATACAATCCCATAATCAATTATTCCATCAAATAATCAATCCTGATATGATCTAAATATAATTAACCAAAGCTAAGATGAGTCTTATAATCATCCAATTCATAAAGAATCATCCCCTAGTACAAATATTATTGAAGTGTCAAGGGTCTATCCACATCAAAATCATTTATCTAGTCAAAAGTCACTTTCCTCTATTGAGGCCCACAATCAAGCACCAGGGGGCATTCCAAATAAAATACAATTAGAAAATCAAAACAAATTTGAATGTCATGTGGTCAATCATCTTTCTAAAGATTGTATCAAAATGCTAGAAATTCAAAAGGGCTTGGATCCCTTAATCTCATGACACCAATCTAACAAATCCCCTCCACCATATCCAATGGTGTATGTAACTTTAGAACCCAATTTACACTCCCCATATAATCATATCATCCATCATGATAATTTCCCTCATTCACATCCTATATTCCATTATCACAATGACAACATATTCCCATCCATACCATATCACTAATCCTTGGGTAGCATTATCACTCATAAGGGTTACAAAGACACCTGATTGAGATGTTTTAAGGATGTTAAATTAAGATTCAATAAAGGCCACTAGAACATCCAAAAATATAGCATCCATCACATGGTCCTAGCATCACATTTATCTAGAATAGGTATTGGATGAAGATCTAGACAACATTGACATTCCTACATCTTGCCCATATAAAATAAATTGAGATGATACAAAAAAAAAAAAAAGTCAAAAAAGTCAAAAATAAAAAAAGTGAAATAAAAATCATTTATCCAATGGTGAAAACTAGTCTTCTAGAACCTTTGGAAAGTACCATGATGAAAACTAGTTTTCAGCATCATGGTAGAATAATCTATTATTCACATTATACCTCAAAACTTTGGAGCATAATCCTTCATTTTCATCCATCAAACCCATACCTTGTCAATCCCATTCGTATCATATCCATTTGTCCATATTGTGTATTCTATTTTGCCCCTCTTTTATTCCAATCTTGAGCTTCATAAGGTCATGAAAGATGTCTTGAAAAATGTTCTAGAATCATCTTGGCATATCATCCAATGAACACTCAAGTTTATAGATATATGGTTCCTACATGATGATGTCATCCATCCCTCTTCAACATCATCCTCTTCCTTTTGTCATATCATCCATTAATCCATCCATCCTTATCCTAGTTTCTAGGCTTAGTATTCCCTTTGTTAGTAACCCCATTTGTATAGTGTACATAAATATTCCAAAAAGATAAAAAAAAATGAAATATTCCAAAAACCCTAAAAATTGTAAAATTTGAAAAAGACAAAAATAGTCCATGGTGTCTTGTCTTATGCCTTTTTACCTTAGTCGCATCCATCTCCATGCCTTTCATCTTTCACAAACATGTCTTTCATCCTCCTATTCTAAACTAGGGACATATCTAGTATATATAAAAATAGCATTGACCTACTCTCACTTTCACTTGATCAATATTATGTCACTCATGTCAATATCCAAATCCTTAGCCTAATCTTAATACAATTCCCCATATCCAAATCCTCGTCCAAATCCCTCCCCTAGTTCAAAATCCATAACCACATCCATAGCCTTAACTAAGTCCTAATATTAATCATGATCATTCTATCTAAATCAAATTCTATTTCAAATCCAAGTCCATCCTATTAGAAATTTTTGTCCACATACCAATCTTATGTCTAGATAGACTAGGTTTTTAATGTATGAGAAGATAGAGAAGGTTTTGAATGAAATAAGTAGTTCACTTAAAGTGTAAATTGCCATTTGCTAAGGGTAGGCCTAGAGTTTCATAGCCCCCATGGGATGCCAAGAATGCTTAGAATGGCTTAGAGTACATGGGATCGATTTGGTTCTTTATTGTGTTTATTGAGACACTTGGGCAGAGTAACAAAAATTCTGAGTAGGCACTTTACTAACATCACCATTACCATATGTGGATGAGTCAAAGAGAATTGGTCATGTGGGTTTTTTCACATTTGTGCTTAGATAATATGCACCAAGTTTTAGGTCCTCTGATAAAGTGTATTAAAAGTTAAAAAGATCCAAAGTTGGATCCTCATCCACTTTTTACATGTTTTTCCATACTTATCCATTTTTAAGAGGTTCTAGCACAACCGAGTGAGCATCCTTACAAAGTTATATCTCACATGTGTGATAATTGTAGGGGGAAATGGTCATATGGGTATTTTTACATTTATGTTGAGAATGTACATGTTATTTCCTAGGTCCTCTACCAAATCAAAATTAAAGTTATACATGTGCAAAGTTAGCTCCTCAATCAGATTTCACTAAGTTTTCCATACTTAGCCAAATGAGCTCAACTATCACAATGACATTACACAGGAGTAGATATAGACTAGATCACTTGATTATTTAATATATTCACTTGTAAAGCTCCTAGTACCAATAGATCAAATGGGTTTGTTTTTTTTGGCCTTAAGAACATCTCCTAGAAGTTTGGTCACTTCATGACTTTTCCTCTTTATGTTATAAATCTTCAAAAATGGACCTGCAACATAAGATGTTAATGCAAATGTCAAAATAGAGATTAAAAAAAATACATATGTTCTTAAATTTGATGATTTATAAGACATCAATTATGTTCTATAGGATGCCAAATGAAAGTCATGTGAATATCATTTGGTGGGAGCAAGGACATCAATTTTAAGATTATGAACTAGTGGTTGGCTTTCAAATAGTGGGTCTTAGTTGATTTAATGGTTCAGATTCCATCATACACTCAGATCTAATGATGAGTGAAGGTTAAAGGGTTAGTAAATACCAAGATTCAATGTGGGTAAACAAGTGTCAAAGATACATTTAACTAGTAGAGGATTGATGGTTCTCAGGCATTCATACTGATTAAAATCGATAGAGCAAGATAAGTCAATGTATTAATGAGTTGAGTTGGATTTCGACAACTAATTAGATCAAAGGTGAGCCCAATATTCTCAATGGAGGTTGAGAGGATTTTTTTTATTGTGGACAATAGGGTTTTTTAGGGTCATCTCAATTCTATTAAATCTATTTCAAACACCACAAGTGGTCAATATGATGTAGTCAAGCATGGAGAATAGGTCAATATGATGCAGTCAAGCATGGGGAACATAAAGGGACCACCTATGTGTCTAATTATAGACCCTTGGATCATGGGTTTGCCTCATAAAGGGATCTTAATTTGAATATGTTCACCATTTCTAGATGGAAGGAGCTATCTTTTCAAAGTGTGCCATGAAGGTAAGAAATTAATCCTTAACAAATTATCCCCAAGATCAACTGCATGAAAGTGACCTCTCTCTCCATTATGCACACCACGACAACTAGTTAGAAGTAGTTTGAAATAAGATATGATTATAAATGATGTATCTAAGTGTTGTAACTAAACTAATACCTATACCTATCTAGAAACAAATTGATCCTACCATTATAGCCACCATAAAGCATCACTAAGAGGATATTGTAATGATGTAATGGACTGGAGTGACCTGAACCAATCAGGAAGGGTTTGAGTGAGCTTGATTTATGGAGTATATTGTAATAGATTTTCAAAATTATTTGACCTTGTTTTATTATCTTTTATATCACTAAATCTCCCTCTCTCCTACTTCTTTTCTTCTATAAATATATCCTTCGAGCTATTATTTACATCCCTCTCTTAGGCATGACTAGACTTTGCAAAGATTGAGCCATGTAACCTCTTGAGATAAATAATGTGAATATTTTCAAATTTCATTATATTAGACTAGTGTTTTCATGTTAGTTTTATATGTATAAGTGGTAGAGCTCTCTCCCTTGCCAAGTCCTAATCTCACCTAGATGGTAGATTGTCTGGTTATGCAGGTTATGTTTAGTGTTTGATGTCATTTGATTGAAGACAATAGTGGATATATTGACTAGATTAATGCCTTAAACTAGGCCTCTCCATCACTTCCCTTAGGTTTTTCTCACTTGATGAACCTCTACATTGAATGTTATGCATGGTAGGCATTTGGAGTCATAGATCCTATTATTTATTTCTATCTCACTAGTGTTTTAGAGGCTTAAATATGAGTGGATGGACAATCTTTAGGGTGTATCACCACCATTTATAATAGGTTTTAACTCATGTAAATCTCTTAACTCTTTTCACCCAAACTAGTCTTAAGTTTTAGAAGTAAATATCCAAATTATAAACCTGAGGAGTTAGCCTCATAAAAAATCCTAGAGGTCTAGTCTAGTTATAGGCATCCCACAGCCTTAGACCATTCGTATGTTAGTCTAGGAATGGGTTATAATTAAACAAACTTGACATATGTTGGTGTTAACTAGATAGTTAAAAATTATGGCATGCCTGGTAGGACCCAAATTCAGCCATTGAAATACAATTTTGTAGCATATTCATCTTCAGAACTAGTTTCCAATACTCCTTCAGCTCCTTTCTCAAGGTCAAAGGTACATTTGTGTTCATATTTTGAGTTATCTTCATGATTTCCTATATGCTATGGTAGTTTATATATAAGAGTTCTATTATTCTTCTCCTTACTGGAAATTCTAGTATGATCTGCATGACCCATATCAATCCTATCATGATCCATACCAACCATATAATGAGAATTCAAATCCTCATCAACAATATGAGAGATCATATCAGTTTTATAACCAATATCATGAATATATTTATCCTTTTGATTAGTCCATTCAAGGCCCTAAATAGTCCATCTCAATCTTCAATAAAGCTCTAATTGGCTATGAGAAAGAGATGATAAGTATAAACACTAGGAAAAGCTATAATGAGGAGATTTCCAAGTAGTAATTTAGAGCATGAGAGAAAATCTATAGCAGGGTAAAGAGGTATGTTCAACTTTCATAAGGCAAGGACTAATATTCTAGACATTGGAGGTCTAATAGTAAATATTGAAGAGAGGTTAGTGGTATATGAGAAACCCCAAGGTCTTCTTAATAAATAGTATGTTCCCATAGATCTAACTTTTTCCCTTTATTATGAATAATATAATGTTTATCGCATCCCTCAAGAGCCAATCCAAACTTTGCCTAGTTTTCCTACCTAGAATTCTATCTAGGAGAGGTCTCAAGAGGTTGAAGAATCTTGTTATGAGGAGACTAATTTTGAGATCATACATGAGCCTACATCTTCAAGTTTGTAGGAAGAGATACCCAATGATCTAGTTCATGATTTTGAGGCTAATCTAGCCAAGCAAATTGAGCTTGCAAATTAACATCTCTAGTATTCAATGGTAGTTGTAAAGTCCACACAAAATCAATTTCCTTCCTTCACACCCATGGATATAAAAAGTACAAAATTAGAGGTTCTTAAACCCAAGTTCATGCCTTGGAATTAGGTACAATAGTTTATGGATAAGGAATAACATCCAAGTATGATTCAAGATGTTGAGTTCAAGAGTAATATAGAGATCATTCATCCTCCACTCATTTCTCCTTAGAATCCAAATAATTTCCTTCATGGAAAGCCATTTAATAAAAAATTCAAAAAAAAGAGGAGGTGAAAGTGATCCAAGAATAATAACCTCAAGAATAAAATCAAGTACCTATGGTAACATCTCTGGACCTTTATCATCTTATTGAGTACTTTTAGGGATCTACTATGCCAGTCCTAGAGAAGGAGCCTATCCTTTTCAAAGTAATTGAGGAAGTTTTATCTGAAGTAGATGGAGATGAAAGATAACTACATGATAAAAATTAGGACATCATCATAGACACAATCAATGTTAGTGAAGGGATTGATCCAATCTCACAATATGTTTAATAAAGTAAGGTCAAGGAGGTGATTAATATGATAGAATATCAGTTGAGAATAGTTGATGAAATTCAAGAGGAAGACACTTCAATTATTAAAGTTGAAATGGTTTTCCATGAGCTTATTGAGCACATAATAGGCTCCATATATCATGAAGAGGACATTCTACATGAAGAGAATGAGATACCATTATCTATAGAGGATGAAAATGAAACAAGTGCAGCTGATCAAGAACCTTCATATGATTCCATCCAAAAAGTATAAATATGTGATCAACATGTTTCAAATGATAAGAGTATTTATGATCTTTATTTCCTTTCAATTGATCATTATGAAGCCTTTTGGGATGACCTAGAGGTATTTTGTGCAAAGTTTGATAGTCCATCTCCACCTCATATGGAGATTGAGGAATGTTCTCTAATAAGTACCATTGCATCTATTCATCAAGAGGATATTGATGTATTACCACCAATCTTGGATACCAATCAAGAAGATGAATAATCTGACAAGCCATTACTTCAAATGGATCATAATGAAGACATCAATCCAAGTATGGCAGTTGGATTGCCAATCCAAACTATAAATGAGGTAGAGATATAATTTTTTATGCAAGAAAAAAGTGTTTGGGAAGAATATGATTAGATCTTGGATCCATAACTTTAATCCCTAAACTTGAGAATGGAGATAGGAGGCCCAGTTGCATCATCAAGAAGACATGAACATCCATTTTCTCCCATTTATAAGAATATACCATCAAGGAGAAGTAATCATGTTTCAAATATCCATGCTACATCAAATAAATTCCTATTTGACCTTGGAAGAAAGTTTGTTACTTTAGGTTAGTTGATCTAGCTTTGTCTTATTTTAATAAGTGGGTAGTACATACACTAGTATCTGCTCCCATTTTCATTATTTTAATGTAGGTTAGTGATCCTCGTGTTGGTAGTTTAGGTTCCCCTTCTATTTTATTTTTCTCCTTTTGGTCTTTATTTTGTTTCAAAAGGTTAGAACAATATTAGCACATGGTTTGGGTCCTTCAAGCATAGTAAGAATTCTTCCGTGTGAGTCACTAGAAATGTTGGCCATTTTAGCCCACATACCAAGCTTATGTCCAAATAGACAAGGTTTTGAATGGAAGAAGTAGTCTAGGATCTCAATTTGCTCACATGGCTTTTAAGACACTTTAGGTTCACTTAAAGTGTAAATTACCATTTACTAAGGACAAGACCAGATTTGCATAACCCCCATGGGATGCCAAGAATGCTTGAAATTAGAAGTGCATGGGATCCATTTGGTTCTTCATTGTGTTCATCAAGACACTTGGGCCTAGTAACAAAAATTTTGAGTAGGCACTTTGCTGACATCACCATTACCACATGTGGATGATTCAAAAATAATTGGTCATATGGGTTTGTTCATATTTGTGCCTAGATAATATGTGCCAAGTTCCAAGTCCTCCAATAAAGTTCATCAAAAGTTACAAAGGTCCAAATTTTTATCCTTAGTTGCATGTTTTCCCATACTTATCCATTTTCAAGAGGTTCTAGCAGAGCTGAGTGAGCATCTTCACAAAGCTATATCTTACACATGCTATAGTTGTAGGGGAAAATGGTCATATCAGTTTATTTAATTTTGTGCCAAAAATGTATGTACTAAGTCTTAGGCCATTCAATAAAGCACAAGTGGAGTTATGCATGTGCAAATTT
Organism: Torreya grandis; assembly: GCA_037957365.1. Lineage (NCBI taxonomy): Eukaryota > Viridiplantae > Streptophyta > Pinopsida > Cupressales > Taxaceae > Torreya > Torreya grandis. Next base: position 13,641 of record JARHVA010009479.1, on the reverse strand, counting down.
GGATCATTCAAATTTTGCTAAGTTTTCCATACTTAGCCAATGAGCTCGATCATCGCTAGTATGTCATGCAGGAGTGGATATGGACTTGTCAACTTGAGAATTTAATATTTTCACTTGGAAATCTCTTAGGATTAGTGTATAAAATGGTTTTGTTCTTTTTGGCCTCAAGAACATCTCCTAGAAGTTTTGTCACTCTATGACTTTTTCTCTTCAAGTTATAAACCTTCAAAAATGGACCTGCAACATAAGACGTTCAAGTGAATGTCAAATAGAGATTGGGAAAAAATATATATGTGCTTAAATTTTATGGTCTATAGGACATAAATTATGTTTTTTTGGATGTCAAATGATGGTCACACAAATTTCATTTGACAAGAGTAAGGATGTCAATTTTAAGATCATGAACTAGCCATTGGATTTCAAACAGTGGGTCTTAGTTGATCTAATGTTCCCCATTCAATCATACACTCAAATAGTGGATGTCAAAGGGTCAGTGAATCTAAAGAGTTACTATGGTCATGATAAGTGTCAATGATGCATTTAATTGGTAGAGGATTGATGGTTTTTATGAATTTGTACTAATTGAAATTGATAGAGTGAGATGAGTTAATGTGTCAACAAACCAAGTTAGATTTTGACAACCAATTAGATCAAAGATAAGCTCAAGATTCTTGATATATGTTGAGAGGATATATTTAACCATGGATAATAGGGTTTTATATGGTCATCATGATGCCATTGAATCTAGTTCAAACACCATAGAGTGGTTGATATAATGAAATCAAGCATGAGTAATATAAAGGGACCACCCATGTGGATGAGTATGAACATCTAGCTCATAGGTTTGTGTCATAAAGGGATCTTACTTTGACTATGTTCACCATTTTTGGATGGAAGGAGCTATATTTTTAAAGGGTGCCATGAAGGCAAGCAAGTGGACCCCAACATATCATCCCTAGGATCAACTTCATGGAAGTAACCTCTCTCTCCACTATGCATGCCATAAAAATTAGTTAGAAGTAGTTTATAAAAAGACATAATTATAAATGATGGGTCTAAGTTTTGTAACTACACTAATACCTAGACCTAGCTAGAAGCAATTTGATCCCACCATTACAGATACCATGGAGCATCACTGAGAGGATATTATAATGGTGTAATCAATTAGAGTGACTTGGACCAATCAGTAAGGGTTTCAGTGAGCTTGATTTATGGAGGTTTTTATAAAAACTTTTCAAAAGGATTTGAGCTAGTTTGATTCTCTTTTAGGGCACAAAACCTTCCTCTCTCCTAATTTTTTTCTTCTTTAAGTATAGCCTTTGAGCTATTATTTTGTATCCCTCTCTTGGGCATAACTAGACTCTACCAAGATTGACCCTTGTAACCTCTTGAGATAAATAAGATGACTATTTTCAAAGTTCATTATATTAGACTAATGTGTTCAATTCAATTTGATTTGTATAAGTGGTAGATCCTTCTCCCTTGCTAAGTCTTGATCTCACCTAGCTGATAGATTATTTGGTTATGTAGGTTATGTTTAGTGTTTGATGTCAATTGATTGAAACCAATAATGGATATATTGATTGAATTAGTACCTTGAACTAGGCCTCTCCATCACCTCCCTTAGGTTTTTATCACTCGATGAACCTCTACATGAAATATTTATGCATGGTAGGTATTTGGAGTCATATATCTTGTTATTTGTTTATTTCTCACTAGTGTTTTAGAGGATCAAGTATGAGTGTATGAACAATATTCAGTGCATCACCACTCTTTATAATATGTTTTAACTCATGCAAATATCTTAAATATTTTCACCCCAACTAGTCTTAGGTTTTAGAAGTAAAGGTCCAAATTATAAAATTTGAGGAGCTAGCTTCATAAAAAATCCTAGAGGTTTGTCTAGTTATAGGCATCCCACAACCTTAGACCATTCCCATGTTAGTCCAATTATAGGTCAGACTTAAACAAACCTAACCTCTATTGGGCTTTATTTAGATAGCTAAAATATTCTAAGTCCACAATCACACCATAATCATCCTAGTATATCCCATCAGTGATCCCATCATTAGACAGGACATTGTGACATTGCATGTAGATACATGTGTGTGTGTGTTACTTATATGTTATTGTTTGCATGTATTTTATCATGATAATATTTGATTGTATTTTTATTTTGATTATATGTTTCATCATCTCTTTTTGTCTATTGGGAAATGAATGAGGATTTTATGAGGTCACCAAAGCTATAATAATGCTTATAAGTACCCTCGATGATGTAGAGTTCACTCTTTGCCCATGTACTTTGGCATAATGTCTTCTAGTCATACTTATATCATGGGCACTATTTCCAAGTGCCATATCTATAAAATTTATTAGACTATAATGAGCCTTATTACCATAATGATAGCTTGATCATCTACTCATCATCCTTATCCCATCATCAATTCCATCATCCCAACCCAATTGACTAACATCTAATACTTTATCATCATCCTCATCTCATCATCTAAGTCATATCCTTTAATCACTCACATCATCTTCTAATCATTAATCATCATCATCGAATTCTAATCCATCAATTACCATTTATCCTTGAGTCAGAACTACCTCAGCTTGAGGTCTTGTTTAGACTATGTAGGCATCACTTGGACACTTTTTAGTGCCCAAGGATAGCTCAACCACTCTCAGATCTTTCTTCATCATCATACACCATCACATATATCTTGTCTTTCATCATTTTCCAATCTTACATCAATCATATCCTTGAGATATAGTCTCACTCATTGATCAATTGGTCTATTAATCAATCACCATCCCCATAATCATCTCCTTAATCTTTTCATCAATTGCCCACACCTATCAATTCTTGATAACTCAAAATAGTCATTTTTATTCATCCATCATCTATTATCATTGATTGGTCAATTCATCATTTAAATTTTATTTTTTCCTCCCTCGATTGGACCATGGCCAGAACCATACCTTATCATAATCTATTTCTCATTTACATGTGTCATTATTAGGGGAATCATCACTATGAATCACATCATGGCTCATTGATTTGATGCATTAAACTCCAATTCTTCCCCTTCATTTTTTTTCCCACTTGATCATATAATTTTCTTCTCTCTTCCATCCTTCATCATATCTCTTAACTTTATCATTGAGCTACACTCATCATTAATCTTATCCAATCATTATCTATCCTGGATTAAAATTCTCCCTTACATGAATTCTTCCTTGGAATACATCTAAAATTTATGGCCTTTTAATATTTTCATCACCATGTTATGGTTGATTCCCCCTTGGGATGTGTCAATAACCATGACACATTCATTTCCCCTCCATATGCATAGGTCTTTTCTAGGGGCATCATCACTTTGTAGCTCATCATTTATGTCAATCTCCTTTTCTTCATCATCCATACCACCTTTCTCACCCCATCCCCTTGTATATTCATCACATCCCACCCTCCATTTCTTCTTTTCAGTGGTCATATATCTCATTCTTCCATGCATGTCCCCTTGAAGGGGCATAATATCCACTAATATCATATACTAACATTCACTCATGAAATGGTTTTTTTAAAGACCATTACTATTTCCATTTTATCAAATCTCAATACTCTTTAAAAGAGGGGGAAAATGTATGCACCTAATTTTTCTCTCCCTAATAATCCCCATTAAAACCACTAATTTAAACTATAATCACATTCTATATCCAATTAATTAATATGCTACTTTATATATAAAATACCCCACATCCCATAAACCTTATTCCACCCTCACAACCAATTAATCACCTTAATTAGCCTATTATTAAATCCTTCATAGTTATTAACCTATTAATTATCCCACTTGCCAATTTAAAAATACCTTTTATTCACCTACCCATCTAGCACCCTACTAACCTAGCCTCTCCTACACACCTAGTCCCTAATCACACAACTTATCCCTATAAAACCCCCTACCTGATCCTAATTAATCCCTAAGAAGATTATAGAATCTTTCAATTCTAGAATCCTCTAATTTAACTCTTCTCCTATAGAATCCTCTATTATAGAGGCTTCTAATAAATTAAAAATTCCTTGTAAATTCCCCAACCTTTGATCTCAATAGCCCAGGATTAAATATGAGCCATTGATTTTTTTTCTCATGGCTTATATAAATAAGTCACTGCTCCATGGGAACTAACTATCAATCACAAGAATCTATTAAATATATTGAACTCATGAAATATCCATGCCAATCAAATGATCCATGAATCCAAATCGATGAATCAAGCCATCGTAATGCCATAATTATGAGTATAATTTCAATCTAAAATCAACAAAATCCACTTGAATATCTTGAAGGGAGGCTAGCTAAGGTAAGGAATTGGTAAGGTTAATCTTCACCTTTTCTTATTTTTTTCTATAATAACTCCTATAAGGTGTGTTGTTCATTTTGGGTTAATTGTCGTATTTAGTTAATTACTCAAAATTATAGTCACACAAGACCCAACAGTTTTATTACACATAACATGAATTATTATTGTCATATGTACCTATCAATTAATGTTGTAGTATTATTCATTCAAATTTTATGCTTCCAATATTATAATGTTGATGGAAGCCTTGAAGTTGGTTCACTACATAAAGCATTGAAAGCCACCCTATAATAGTGGATATCATTAAATATTTCCTATTTACAAGGTGCATTTCAATGCTTCTAGTAGTGAACAACTATATGTTGTGTTTTTCATATGTTCATGCCAATAAATGTTTTTATTGTTTGTTTCTCCCTCTCTCAGCCTATCTAGTGGGCTTACCTAAGGAGGTAGACTCAAACCACTAGGGTTAAAATTATTACCAATAATAATTTTAAAATGAACACATTATTCTATTTGTGGCTTAAATTAATATGGGCTATTAATATGAGTCAAAGTTATATGTTGGAGGATGAGTGTGTCTACAATAATTTATATTTATTAGTATGTGCATGGAAGATATATAGGTTTCCATTCATGGAATAACAATTATTTATATATTTATATCAAAATTAAGAATGTCATTAACATAATAGTAAATGTCTAGTTAGATATATCAAATAAAATCCTTCTCTCAACTCATATTACTATACTTGTCATATTTTCCTATGATTTCTTGTAGTTTTTTTACTTATTCATAGTTTTTTCTATGAAAACATTATTTCCCATAAATATTGTTCTTATGTTTTCCATCATATTATCATTTACTTATATAATTTATTGACTATTATTGTTCAACATGAGGAATGTGAAGAAGAGGATTCAATATGTTTAAAAATGGCCATGTGCAAATATGAATAAAAAAGGAGTTAAAATTCTTGAATATGTTGATGAAAACATTAATAAATTTATGCAACCCACTTCAAAGAAGACTATATAGCCCCTAGATAACCACATAAATAATGAATCTGGTATAAATGTTATTGCCAATGCATGTGTCATTGCAGTCCTAATGGATGGTAGAAGATATGGAATGTGTAATGAGAGATATGGACCATAATAGTTACTCCATAAGTGTTACAATGGTTAGTGAGGCATTAAAACAAGTACTTTGTTGAATTGGTGGAAAGGAATCACATATACCAATAAGAAGGGCCCACCCACTATTATCTCAATAATAAAATAAAGTGATATAGTGCAATGATGCAAATAATTAGCCAACATGCGGAATGAGTTTCACAAATCACATTTAAAGGTACACATTTCCAAAATATGAGAAATTAGGCCCAAGCCTTTTAGTAATGGTGTCCCCAAAAAGTCATGGTGGAAAGGATTTAAAAATAAGCACCTTGATTTATCTATAAGAACATTAGAAGGACTGAATAAAAATATGGTTGTCAAGCTAAGGTCATCCATTGTGTGTGATTTTTATGAGAACTTGAAAACATTGTATGATGAAATAAATTATGGGTGACACAAAATATGGAATTGTGATGAGATAGGGGTGTAAGCTATAAGGAATTGTAACATGTGAGGCCAAGAAAGGGGAAAAAAGTGTGCCATAAATAATATCAAAGAGAAGAGAAAGGATAATTGTTTTATCATGTGTGAATGCACTTGGGTAAAGCATCTTAAGGTTCTACCTCTTTAATCAAAGAGGAAATTAAATAATTTTGTGTGAAACATGTGAATGCATGGATAATGAAAAAACTATTCATGAATTGGTTACATCATTTCACCAGATCTTTACCAGGGATAATTTTAGAGGTTATTTATAGTAAAAGGATATAACTAGGTTTTTTCAATTTTGAAAATGGATAATTATGTGAAAATATACATAGGTCAAATAAACTAAATTTTATACAATTTATTATACATGTGTTTCAAAATGCCTTATAAATTATAGTTAGTCTTAGTTTGGGATATGGATTCATCAAGTGTGTGTGTGTGTGTGTGTGTGTGTGTGTGTGTGTGTGTGTGTGTGTGTGTGTGTGTGTGTGTGTGTGTGTGTGTGTGTGTGTGTGTGTGTGTGTGTGTGTGTGTGTGTGTGTGTGTGTGTGTGTGTGTGTGTGTGTGTGTGTGTGTGTGTGTGTGTGTGTGTGTGTGTGTTTTTTGTGTGTGTGTGTGTGTGTGTTTTCATGTAAATTCCTTTTTGAATTGATGTTCTAGGTCAAACATAATTTCATTATAAAAATATAAATTATCACAATAATGGATCACATGATCAAAACATTTTCAAAAAGAAAAAGAAATATTTTTTAAACTCTTTTATTTTAATATAGATAGAACTTCAATTATAAGTTTTAGAAAGTATTGTTTACCCAAAAAAAAAAGTATGCAATACTTCCACAATATTGTAATCTAATCATTATGTATTCAGAAAGTAACAAATCTATTATAGATAGATCTTTCTATTGTGATTGGGTAACAAGTATTTAATGGAACTTTTTAAAATATAGATAGAAATTAATAGTATATATGAGATATTTTTATTGGATGTAATATCTAAATTGTTAATGGATAACATATGTTTAATTATAAAGTATATTTTTAATGTTGATATCATGTAAGGACTAAATTTGATGGTCATATGGCCATATCTACTTTTTTTTAATTGTAAAGTACAATCAATTTTTTTAAGACTATATTAAATATAAAGTAGTCAATTTTTTAATACCATATTAAATATAAGATAAAATTGTATGAAGACCATCAAAATTATGAATAATTATAACTAGCAGTTACCTCGAGGGTGTAAGGAATGTTGAAAGGAATGTACAAGTTATTTATTCTCATTTTTAGAGTGTATTTCCCATTTAAGTGTTTCCATTTTGAGTGTATTATGAGGATACCCCATAAACCAATCACCAATCATTCACATATTATCTCAATAAATGACTCCTCTACCATGAAAATCACATTGTATCAACAACAATGCTCTCTTATGCACCCATCTAGAATGCAATTTGTATAAGGTTTGGAACTTACTTCAATTGCACCCTTTTCTCACTCTCTTGATCACTTTTAGCTCAATACTTGGCTCAATTTCATATTTTAAAGCATTTGGTTTACTTTCCCAAGACCCTTAATGCATATTCAACCTTTCTTTGGCACATTTAAGCCATCAAGGATTTCCTAAACTTAGCTAGAGTTTAATGTGGCTCAAGCATTCATAATTTATTCACCCAAGTTAAAATTATTATGCACCTAAGCTCAAAATAAATTTCCAATTGGATGATAAACACTTTCCCTAACCCCAATTAAAAATATAAAAGACCTAAGTCTTTGTTAGGATCAAACTCTCCTAGCCTCTACCAAGGTGTCAAAGTGCACAGGGCCTAGGTTTAATGAAAGGAAGGCACTAAAACAAGTAATGGTGAGCACATGGCCCATGATAGTCCCATCCCATTATGTTATGGTAGTGAAAACAAACCCTGGGGCAAATTATTGAGTTTGGAACTAAATGGACATAGGATGGTAGGCTGATGAAGACCCATGGAAAATAAGAGTATGACATTTATGAAGTAAATTGAGGATTTGGGAAACATGAAATGGGTCTGAGAGGAAGTAAATAAGTATATTTGGAGACCATAAAAATCAATATTTAGCCATATGGTGAATGTAGAGTAATATCAAGAGATCTTACACCTAGGTCTACAACATGACATGTGAGAAACCACTATTGGTCCTAGGGTGGTGAAGTACATAGTACTCAGGCTCAGTGAGAGAAAGGTATGTTGGGAGGCATAATCTTGACTTTGAAAATTTAGATAGGGTTTGGGAATGCTTGGAACTAATGAAATGTGAACATGTGGCCCTTTCAAGTCTTGACCCCTTCTTAAGATGGTATGTAAGTTATACCTAGGCGTGAATGAAGGTGTGCCAAGTGGAACCCACTATTTTGAGATGGGAACTAAGTGGATATAGGATGATAGGCTAGTTAGATCCTATTATAAGGCAATGTGGAACCCATATAAGGTAATATTTTACCATGTCACAAATGCAAAGCAAGGTTAAGAGATATGACATATGGATTTGTAACATGACATGTGGAAACTTTCAAATAAATTGACCTACTAATAAATATTGTGTGGATCTAATTATTTTTAAATAATGTTTAAAAAAATTTATGTGAGGATATTCTCATCTAGTATCAGTGTGGAAATTTGAGAAAATGAGATAATTCTTATTTTTTAAGAAGTATATATTTTAGAATGTTTTTTCTTCTCACATAGTTGTTTCATTTAAAGTATTATTTTATAGTTGGAAACAAGAACTCAATATATTTCCAAAAAGTGGTTACACTAAGGATTTTAAGTAGTATCAAGTGAGTTATCATAATATCTAGTTGAATCTATAAACATAATTTTTAATTTTTTTTTGCATGATAAACTGACACAAGGCACACACCTCTCACCCCTATCATATGTAATTTCCAAGTGTCTAGTTTGGTGATGGGTTGTTGGGAGGATTATGAAAAAATATACAAACATGGAGTATTTTTAAGTGAGTTAGGTAATTATGGTGAGGGGTAATGATAAGGAATTACAATTGATATTGTACCCCAGAGGGTACATATTATACATTAAACTCACACTCCCTTCCACTTCTTAGGATGGCAGGGAAGTCAGACCCTTGGGTAAATGAAGGCTTACCAAATGATAGTCATAACCTTGATCGAGGAAAAAATTGGATATAGGATGGTTGACCAGTCAGATCCCATGGTAACTAAGATCCTAATATGTGTCAAGTAGTGTGAGGATTTAAGAAACCTAAAAGGGGTATAACAGGTAGTAAATAAAGCAATGAGCATTAGATTCTAAATTTTATGGCACATATAAACATTTCCAATCCATCAACTTGAGAAAACATGAAAATGATGAAAAATATATAAAATAGGTTAATGCCAAAATGTCACACCACAAACACCTATTGAGCAAACATGTTGAGTGTTTTCCCCTAATGGATTTTGTAGAATAATTAGAAACATGTCTCATAACCTTATAAAAATATTTCCAATAAAAAATTAATAGAATAAATATTTATATAGATATACCTCAAACAAGAAAACTCAAGATTTTGGTAAACTATGTATTTCCTATTTTTCTTTGTCCAAATACCCATTAAATTATGTCCTAGTGAACTATGGTACAAAATATCACTCAAGCAAAAAAATACAAACCTTATTTGGTATAATTGGATATTATTTTCATGGAAAATATATAGGAAAGGAGGATCTAATTATCATAGTTCTTGGAGGGAGCATGTAGAAACTGGTGGAGGTTTGAACTCGTGTCCAACAAACTACACAAAATTGGATACACTTGTAGTCATCCTAAAAAAGTTACCTTTATTCCTTTCACCAAATAAAGATAAATAGAGTCATGGAACCCTAACATAATCAAATCGATGCTCATGATGACTTCATTAACCCTTGACAATAGAAAATAATCAATCAAATATGTTATCACCATGCTTTAATATAACTAACATGTATCATTGCACAATGTTGTTACATTGACATGCCAATTTACAATGTCTTGCCCACACATAAATAACATTGTCATGAGAATTTGAGCCACTCAGTAGATGTGGAGTCCTATCATAATCAAATCAAAATTCATGATTTCCTTATCCACCCTTAACAATAGAAAATGGATACTCAAATATGTCGTAACCTTACAAAATTTGTCCCCCTTTATAATATGGGTAAGTAATGTAAATATAATAACTAGCCTTAATCCAGGATTGGTGTATGATATGAGATATATGATGTTTGATATCACATGAAATACCTTGTCATTTTAGCTCACCATTATTTTTTCTTACACAACATACCCCATTTTAGACTAAAAAAGGGGACCCTCTTTTGAACTTTTGCTCTGCTCTCATATACACGCATAGTTCATTAGTCTCATCACAATAAATTATCTTGGTAGTCTATCTTGATTTTCATGTTGAATTAAGACTTGAAACCACCACTATTGAAAATACCATGGCCATGTGGATCAACTTGGTATTTTACACTTAGTGTAAAAATGGAGTTAAGGTCTCCCAATTTGACTATGAATTCTAGGTCTTACAACTCTACCACCCTATTCCCAAAAAATTTGTATGCCATGAAGAGATGACATTATCATTAGGTGACATTAGTATGGTTGGATGATGATAATGTTGTCAAGTGATGGTAATGTCATTAGCTAACAACATCACCATCAGGGGATGGGATTATCCTTGGTTGATGATAATGATGTTAGGTGATCACATTACCATCGAGTGATGATGATGCCATCAGTCAATGAAGATGTTGTGGGGTGATGATGTTGTTGTTGGTTGATTATATTATCATTGATTGATGGATATGCTATGAGGAAATGATTTTTCCATAGTTTTACCACATTATCATCAGTTTATGGGGATGTTATGAGATGATGGCATTATCATGGGTTGACTACATTATCATTAGTCAACCACATTTTTATTGACTTATTGCTAAGCTAATGGGGGACACTATTTCTATGGTTCAATCATATTTTCATTAGTCGACCTTAAAATTTATAAGTGTTGCATGTCTTATTTTATCTCCATTCTCCTAGAACTTTTTAGAAAGTAACTAATTTTATTTTCCTTGTTCAGGTGGTGACAACAAAAGTGTGATGGTGGAAGAACAAAATTTACACTAAAAGCCATCAAATGACCATATTGTAGTCATCAAAAAACCACATAGTAGATGTGGTAAGTAGTGAACATTTGTTGAGATGATGGTTCAATGTTAAGAAAAATTATCAAACATTGTATTCAAATTATATATTTTTTAAAATAAATTAAATTTGAATCATTTTGTTCATATTATACATGTTTAGAATTACTATTTTAGTGTTTTGGTTTGGTTTGTTATTTAATAACCATAATACAGTACAAAAAGACTCAACAATGTCATGTGTGGCATATAAATTTTATTCAAAATTCATCTAAGTGGTTAGGAATATTACTTAGGTTGTACTTGTACATGCATCAAAATTTTATTAGGGGATAAAATGTTAGAAAATGAGAGTTTATTTGTAGGTGGATACTATGGCAAACATAACTATCAATATGATCTGAATGACATCAAAATATCCATAGATGAGTATCAACCTTGTTTCTGTCAATAAAAACACCTCCAACATAATAAATATATTATTTAATCCTACAAGAATTTTTAATTACAAAATATAAGTTTGTAAGGATAGGACCTAATCTCTATGTGCATTAAGAAACATAAGTTTCCTATAACTATTTTTTTGAATAGATTAAGATCTTACTATATGGTTAATCTTATTTTACACATTCAAATTATGTGGAAGGTACTTTTTTAAGGTATTTAAATTAAGTGGGTTTAAATACAAATAAAATCAAGGTTAACCATAACTTGAAAATTAAATCATGTATTTGGTGTTCACTTATGTGTCATTATTTATTAACTAGTTTCTTGATTTTATATGTTATAATAGTCATTTTTTACTTCAATTTTATTGTGAAATAAATATTTATTATCTTTTATTTAAATAAATAATAGTTATTTTATTTACATGTATCTTCCTAATGATTGGTCTATTCGCACTAAGTCGCCAGTGAGATCCTTCCCATTAAAAAGGTAATCTTCAAGACCGAGAACACCTTTTGCTGCAAAAATAAGTGAAATCTCTCAGGATTCCACATATTGATAAGCCACTACTAAAGGGTAAAATTCAACCCCTATGACATCAATTGTATTTTATGTAAAAAATTAAAAAAATACATCAAAGATAATTTAAAAATAAAAACCTATAAATATAATTAATTTGCATAGCCCAACAAAATCCTGACCAATAAAACATCATGAAATAAGATCTATTATCCTAAAATTAAATAGGCTCCAAACATAAGAAACTATAAGAAAACAATATTGAAAGTATTTTAATTTTTACTTGGTAAGCCATGTATTATAGAGCTTTGTAGAGGTTAAAGAAAAAACATCCTTTGATGAAAATTATTACAAACAATGCACAATATATGGTGTGTGTGTGTGTGTGTGTGTGTGTGTGTGTGTGTGTGTGTGTGTGTCTATATATATATATATATATATATAATTTTTTATAAAAACTTGCAGTAGCCACTAAAACATTGCACAACATAACTTTTTGGTGGTTTTAATTGGATCAAAGTATACTCTTAAATTACACATGACATACACCTTAAAGTGTCACATGGTCAAATTCTAAAATTTTATTTAGAGTAATAATAATAGTTATCCCTTTTGGAATAGTTATCTCTCTTTTTTCACCATTGACTCTTCATATGGAAAACATCAAGATGGACAAAATGTGGCTAGACCAAGGATGGAACATGGTTGAAACATGGTTGGAAGAGGAGAATTTTGAATGCGATTTGGTTAGGATCATGGAAATTTGAGCTAGGCATGTGGATCCTCCCCTACTTCCATTGTGGTAGTTGTGGATGGTGATTGAAATAGCCCAAGATAGGATGATCCAGACCTTGGTAAGCAGACCTATCCTCCAATGCTAATTTCTAGATCTTGAGGGCTATAGTGGGGGAAATAAAATCTATGGATGTCATTGATAAGATATATTCATCAAAGGCCTTGATGGAGGAAGGGTATTTTTACCTTTGAATATCTAACATAGTCATTGATCATTCTCAGATTAAATTTTCAAATGCCTTGGTTGGGAAGTTTCAAGGAAGGAGACCCAGTATAGATTAAAATCAAAGATTGACATGGAGATATTGGCCCTAGTTAAAGGTTTTTTCTAATTTATTTATCCAATAAATAGAATTTTTTTAATGATATATTAGGAGGCTCCTAGTTCCTAAGGAAAATCAACTTATCCCTCATAAAATTGAAACTAAGATTGTATTCAGAAAAGGAAAGCTTCAATCAACATCTAGGTTACATTATCGAGTCTTCTGATATAATTTTGGGAAGAAGAGGTCTTGATGAGTATTTTTAATTTTTTTATGAGTTCATAATCTTCAATCTAGTCATTAAATTATAGGATAATAATGGTGTTTTCTAGGTTTTAAGTTAATGTATTTGTGGACAAGGAGTTCCCATCCTCCTTCAAGTTGTCCAAATATGAAGATTGGTCTCAAATGATATAATATGAAGATTTTCCATATTTTTTTATACAT